>JAVSCE010022208.1:0-298096 GCA_032199065.1 Smutsia gigantea
ACATAATAAAGATTAGAGAAGAAATAAATAAAATCGAGAAGGAAACAATAGAAAGAATCAATGAAAGCAGGAGCTGGTTCTTTGAGAAAATAAACAAAATAGATAAACCCCTAGCCAGACTTATCAAGAAAAAAAGTCTATACACATAAACAGAATCAGAAATGAGAAAGGAAAAATGTACAGACACCACAGAAATACAAAGAGTTGTTAGAGAATACTATGAAAAATTATATGCTAACAAACTGGATAACCTAGAAGAAATGGACAACTTTCTAGAAAAACAGAGCCTTCCAAGGCTGACCCAGAAAGAAACAAAATCTGAACAAACCAATAATCAGCAATGAAATTGAATTGGTAATCAAAAAACTACCTAAGAACAAAATTCTTGGACCAGATGACTTCACCGCTGAATTTTATCAAACATTTAGTGAAGACCTAATACTCATCCTCCTTAAAGTTTTCCAAAAAAATAGAAGAGGAGGGAATACTTACAAACTCACTCTGTGAGGCCACCAGCATCACTCTAATACCAAAACCAAGCAAAGACACCACAAAAAAAGAAAATTACATACCAATATCTCTGGTGAACATAGATGCAAAAATACTCAACAAAATATTTCCAAACCAAATTCAAAAATACATCAAAAAGATCATCCATTATGATCAAGTAGGATTTATTCCAGGGATACAAGGATGTTCCAGTATTAGAAAATACACCACATCCACAAAAAGGACAAAAAAATCATGATCATCTCCATAGATGCTGAAAAAGCATTCAAGAAAATTCAACATCCATTCATGATAAAAACTCTCAACAAAATGGGTATAGAGGGCAAGTACATCAACATCATAAAGGCCATATATGACAAACCCACAGCCAACATTATACTTAATAACAAGAAGCTGAAAGCTTTTCCTTTAAGATTGGAAACAAGACAAGGATGCCCACTCTCCCCACTTCTATTCAACATAGTACTGGAGGTCCTAGCCACAGCAATCAGAAAACACAAAGAAATAAAAGGCATCCAGATTGGTAAAGAAGAAGTTAAAACTGTCACTATTTGCAGATAACATGATACTGTACATAAAAAACCCTTAAGAATCCACTCCAAAACTACTAGATCTAATATCTGAATTCAGCAAAGTTGCAGGTTACAAAATTAGTACTCATAAATCTGTTGTATTACTATACACTAGTGAACTAGCAGAAAGAGAAAGCAGGAAAAAAATTCCATTCACAACTGCATCAAAAAGAATAAAATACCTAGAAATAAACCTAACCAAGGAAGTAGAAGAACTATACCCTGAAAACTACAAGACAGTCTTAAGAGAAATTAAAGAGGGCACTACCAAATGGAAACTAATCCGGTAGTCTTGGGTAAGAAGAATTAATATTGTCAAAATGGCCATCCTGCCTAAAGCAATCTACAGATTCAGTGCAATCCCTATCAAAATACCAACAGCATTCTTCAACAAACTAGAACAAATATTTCTAAAATTCAAAGGGAACCACAAAAGAACCCGAATAGCCAAAGCAATCCTGAGAAGAACGAATAAAGCAGGGCGGATCTCGCTTCCCAACTTCAAGCAGTACTGCAAAGCCACAGTAATCAAGACAATTTGGTACTGGCAAAAGAACAGACCCACAGACCAGTGGAACAGAATAGAGAATCCAGATATTAACCCAAACATATATGGTCAATTAATATATGATAAAGGAGCCATGGATATGAAATGGAGAAATGACAGCCTCTTCAACAGCTAGTGTTGGCAAAACTGGACAGCTACATGTAAGAGAATGAAACTGGATCATTGCCTAACCCCATACACAAAAGTAAACTCGAAGTGGATCAAAGACCTGAATGTAAGTCATGAAACCATAAAACTCTTAGAAGAAAACAGGCAAAAATGTCCTGAGTATAAACATGAGCAACTTTTTCCTGAACGTACCTCCTTGCGCAAGGGAAACAAAAGCAAAAATGAACACATGGGACTACCTCAAGCTAAAAAGCTTCTGTATAACAAAGGACACAATCAACAGAACAAAAAGGCATCCTACAGTATGGGAGAATATATTCATAAACAACACACCCGACAAGGGGTTAACATCCAAAATATAGAAAGAGCTCACACGCCTCAACAACCAAAAAGCAAATAATCCAATTATAGATGGGTGGACGATATGAACAGACAGTTCTCCAAAGAAGAAATTCAGATGGCCAACAGGCACATGAAAAGATGCTCCACATTGCTAATTATCAGGGAAATGCAAATTAAAATGACTATGAGATATCACCTCACACCAGTTAGGATGGCCAACATCCAAAAGACAAACAACAACAAATGCTGAAGAGGATGTGAGAAAGGGGAACCCTCCTACACTGCTGGTGGGAATGTAAATTAGTTCAACCATTGTGGAAAGCAGTATGGAGGTTCCTCAAAAAACTCAAAATAGAAATACCATTTGACCCAGGAATTCCACTCCTAGGAATTTACCCTAAGACTGCAGCAGCCCAATTTGAAAAAGGCAGATGCATCCCAATGTTTATTGCAGCACTATTTACAATCACCAAGAAATGGAAGCAACCTAAGTGCCCATCAGTAGATGAATGGATAAAGAAGAGGTGGTACATATACACAGTGGAATATTATTCAGCCATAAGAAGAAAACAAATCCTACCATTTGCAACAACATGGATGGAGCTAGAGGGTATTATGCCCAGTGAAATAAGCCAAGCAGAAAAAGACAAGTATCAGGTGATTTCACTCATATGCGGAGCATAAGAGCAAAGAAAAAAAAAAACTGAAAGAGCAAAACAGCAGCAGACTCACAGAACCCAAGAATGGACTAACAGTTACCAAAGGGAAAGGGACTGGGGAAGATGGGTGGGAAGGGAGGAACAAGGGGGAAAAAGGAGCATTATGATTAGCAGACATAATGTTGGGGCAGCAAGGTGAGGGCTGTACAACTCAGAGAAGACAAATAGTGATTCTATAGCATCTCACTATGCTGATGGACAGTGACTGTAATGGAGTTGGTGGGGGGGACCTGATGAAGGGGATAGTTTAATAACCATAATGCTGCACATGCAATTGTAGATTAATGATACCAAAAAAAAAGACATATGCGCCTCTATGTTTATTGCAGCACTATTTACAGTAGCCAAGAAATGGAAGCAACCTAAGTGTCCATCAGTAGATGAATGGATAAAGATGTGGTACATACACACAATGGAATATTATTAAGCCATAAGAAGAAAACAAATCCTACCATTTGCAACAATATGGATGGAGCTAGACGGTATTATGCTCAGTGAAATAAACAAGGCAGAGAAAGACAAGTACCAAATGATTTCACTCATCTGTGGAGTATAAGAGCAAAGAAAAAACTGAAGAAACAAAACAGCAGCATACTCACAGAACCCAAGAGTGGACTAACAGTTACCAAAGGGAAAAGGGTCTGTGGAGAGTCGGTGGGAAGGGAGGAAGAAGGGGAAAAATGGCATTACGATTAGCACATATAATGTCGGGGGGTGGGGCATGGGGAAGGCTGTATAACACAGAGAAGACAAGTACTGATTCTACAGCATTTTACTACACTGATGGACAGTGACTGTAATGGGATATGTGGTGGGGACTTGATAATGGGGGGAATCTAGTAACCACAGTATTGCTCGTGTAATTGTATATTAATGATACCAAAATAAATAAATAAATAAATAATGAGGAAAAAAAAACCCACAATGAGATATCACCTCACACCAGTAAGGATGGCCAGCATTGAAAAGCCTAAGAACAACAAATGCTGGCGAGGATGCAAAGAAAGGGGAACCCCCGTACACTGGTGGTGGGAATGTAAAGTTGTTCAACCATCAAGGAAAGCAATATGGAGGTTCCTCAAAAAACTAAAAATAGAATACCATTTTACCTGGGAATTCCACTCCTAGGAATTTACCCAAAGAATACAACTTCTCAAATTCAAAAAGACATATGCACCCCTATGTTTATTGCAGCACTATTTACAGTAGCCAAGATTTGGAAGCAACCTAAGTTTCCATCAGTACACGAATGTATAAAGAAGAAGTGGTACATATACACAATGGAATACTATTCAGCCTTAAGAAAGAAACAAATCCTACCGTTTGCAACAACATGAATGGAGCTGGAGGATATTATGCTCAGTGAAATAAGCCAGGTGGAGAAAGACAAATGCCAAATGATTTCCGTCATTTGTGGAGTATCGCAACGAAGCAAAACTGAAAGAACAAAACAGCAGCAGATTCACAGACTCCAAGAAGGGACTAGCTGTTATCAAGGGGAAGGGGTGTGGAAGGGCAGTGGGCAGGGAGGGAGAAGGGGATTGAGGGGTATTATGATTAGTACACATGGTGTGGAGGGATCATGGGGAAGACAGTGTAGCACAGAGAAGACAAGTAGTGACTCTGTGGCATCTTACTACACTGATGGGTAGTGACTGCAATGGGGTATGGGGGGGACTCGATAATATGGGTGAATGTAGCAACCACATTGTTTTTCATGTGAAACCTTCATAAGAGTGTATATGAATACCACGTTAAGAAAAAAAAAAGAATGTATAAGGAGTTTTGCTTTCCACCTAGAATGTTCAAACCCCTGAGCAGGGAAATCGATTAACCCACTGACAATCCTTGTGCCAGCAACATTTAAGAGCAGCTGAAAGAAGTTGGCCTTGAGTGGAGTTGGAAAATGGTTGAAACAGGTATAGTGGAGAGCTTATGAAGTTCTTTTTACTTTAGAGCTCATTTGTCTGCACCTGTATTTATTTTGAAGGCAATTTCCAGAACACAGACCATATGATTCTACTCAGATATAAGTAAAAATAATATTCTATTGCCACCATAAAGGATCTGGGGTCACTCTCTCCAGTAATCGAATTAGTATTTCATTGTTGACTACAGATTTCTCATTGGTCTAAACTTTATTTTTTTTAACTGGAATCCTTCCTTGCCCATAGCTTGCAGTGTTGCAAACTACCAATAATTCATGGCCTGTGCTGACCTGCACTGGGTTCCAGTGCCATTCCTGTTTCAGTGTGCTTGGAAAGCCCTCGTCCCTTTATAGGTGAGCAGTGAAGACATTTGCTTCATTAGAGGGCCACCTACAAAAATGTTTCTAAAAGGAGTTACATCCTAACAGGCATCCTGTTCCCAAAGATGACGCATTATCAGGCCATATAACCTAGAGCAACTTTTCTGGGCTATTATATCTTTAGTAGGTGTTGTTGGACTAGTAATTTCTGATTCCTTCCTGCTCTGAGCAGGTCATTATTTACTTTAACAATTGGAAGCAATTGTTTTACCCAACCCTTTACCCTAACAGGCATGTGCCAAGAATATCACCTGGCCATCCCAGTCATTTGGAAGATGAGTAAATGGAGGGGAAAGCAGAAGCCAGGCTCATCTTATGAAATATTTGAAAATACCAGTAACTTGGAAAGTAGGAGTAGAGCTTGCAGGGTGCCCCAACACCCTTCCTTCGCACTGACCTTGGTAGAGCCTGGTCACGTGGTTTCGAGCCTGCAGGCATCTTACCTTTGCTTCACAGGACTAAGCTATAAGACATGGTGGACTTCTCAGTAACAGGGCTGTGGGTGTGACCAGGGCATTGCTCACCTCAACAACACCATGCTTAGTTGTAACTGCCCCTCGTGAGCCTCAGCTCGCCACAGTTCTTAAAAATCCTGGGAGGTACTTGTGCCCAAAAATATTTTTCCTTCCCACTGATGAAAATTCATCACTTAGTTACAGTATTTAGATTTTCATCCATTAGAAATTCTTTTGAGTTAATAAGGATTTCTATTTCTCCTTCAAAATGAAAATACCTCTATGAAATTATCAATCATTAACAACTGTAAGTTCATCTAACGAGATTGCTTTAACATCTTCATGAGATCAGACTATTCTAAAGGAAATTTGGGAATTTTGACTGAGTGAAGAGGGATTTTTTTTGGAGGGGGTGCAGTGGGGAGCAGCATTTGTGAGGCCCTGCTGAGAAGACCACTGGGTCCTTCAGCCTAGGGAGAAGTTTGGAAAAGGCCCTAGGACATGGGAGAGATGAAAAGAGTGAACACAAATGACCCTCACCTCAGGACCTTGAAGTGGGCTGTTTGGCAGAGATCTGGGCTTGAGTTGATTAAGGAAAAGAGCTCACCCCCCACAAAACTTATGAGTGTAAAGTAACGGGAGCTGCATGTAAACAAAGGACACACAGACCGGCAGAGAGAGTTCTTTTCCCTAGCAGCACAAATGAGCCCTTTCTAGCAAGATAGCTGTAATTTGCAGAAGTGCTAAAAATCTACTTCCAACTGTAAAAACACTGAAATATCCAGGGCACTGCAAGGAGACCGTTGTGCCCTGTGATATGATGTGTGATCTGAAAAAGCAATGAAAATGGAAGAAGGCACTGTAAAGATATTGCTCTAATGAGCACAATTCTCTTGGCTAGCCTTTTTTCCTGCTAGTAAATGGTGTTACTCCATCAGCTTGGTGGAACATCAGTAATGTCTTCAGAGAATAGCTTGTGAGAGCCGAGTTACTCTATGACAGGATTTTTGAAGACAATGTAATTTGATGTTTCTCAATTTTCTTTGATTTTGCACAGAGAAGATGGAAGACTATGATAAATATTGTCTACAAATGGTGTCCTAAATGGAAACACAGCTGGTAGCAACAGTATTCTATTTATTTGTATGCTGGATTCTGGGTTTTCTTTGTGAAGTAACCATGTTGGCATAGTCATTGGTTTCACATTTGTCCACCACTTCCCTCCCGCCCCCCACCCAGTTAGAGAGTAAATCTGGTTTCCCCTGTAGGCTTCTGATAGGGAGATGTAATGCCAGGCTGTGGGCATATCTGTACTCAGTGGAATCAGAGTTGTGTGTTAGGGGCTATTGAAATTGATAGGAAATGTTTTGGTTACAGTTAAAAGTTAACAAAGTGCACAGAGCTAATCTAAAGCAAAACTATTAGACTGGCCAGGGTCCATGAGGCAGTGAAGTACACTGGAAAGACGGCAGCTTCAGGAAACAGCTGCTCGGTTCTGAACTCAGCTCCTCCCTTTACTGGCTGTACCACTTTGGGTGAATTACATGGCCTCTTAGAACCTGGGGTCTTCATCCATGTATCTGTATAATCAAGAAAATGGCACAGTTATAACTATGGATCAGTGAAATCATGGAAATGAAGCTGCTTTGTGTTGTACACAGGGAGTTGTTAGTATGGCCTTTGTTGCCTTGGCACCCTGCTTGGCTTTCTGTGACCTTTATATTCTCTGTGCTCTGTTGCCACCAGAGGCTACTGACCCCACACATCAACTCAGAACTTCCTCTGTGAGGGCTCTGTTCTCTGGAAGAATTAGAGGAGCCCTGCAGCCTCTGCCTTGGTCCCTTGGAACACTTGCTCCAGAGATGCTCGTGCTGTGACGCTCCCTCTCAGAACCGAGCTGCCATGTTTTGAGAGCTACATGGAGAGACCACATAAGTATTCTGGTCCCTGGTTCCTGCTTGAGCTTTTCCTTCAGCCACTCCAGCTCAGGGGCCAGAAGATTGAAGAAACCCACCTTGGTATCTTGATGCCATCAAGCAGGTCCTCTGAGCCCAGTTGTTCAGCCTTCAGCTGTTCTGAGACACCGCTAGCCATTCAGGCCATCCCTGCTGAGGCACCGCCTACAAAGCAGAGATCTCCCTGCTGCACCCTTTCATAATTTCTGATATGCAAAATATAAAAATAAGAAAATGATTACGTTATACCATTACATTTTGGAATGCCTTATTCCACAGCAGTAAATAACTTGAACAACCGTTTGTCATCCATAGACACTCTGATACCTACCCTTCCTATTTTATTTCCCCACTAGGTTTGCCAGGGTACAGTGGGAGCCAGGGAGCAGGGGGAAATGTGGTAAGTGAACGTACTGAGGGCTAGGAAGGGAGCTAAGGTTTGCTGCTTCTGGTCTTGATTATTGTGCTTCTAGAGAAATGCTTGAAATCAGAGTGAATCCTCGATTTTTCTTTTTTCTCAAAATTGTGTTAGCTATTGCAGTTCCTTTGCCTTTCCATGTAAGCTTTAGAATAATCTTGTCTATATCTACAAAAACTCTAACTGGGATTTTTATAGGAATTGTGTTTAACCTATAGATCGATTTAGGGAGAATTGACAGTGTTACTATATTGAGTCTTGTAACCCGGGAACACAGTATGTCTTTCTTTATGTTTATTTAGATCTTCTTTGACTTCTTTTATCAGAGTTTTGTAAGTTTCAGCATATAAATACTGTGTGTGGTATTTTTAGATTCATACCTAAGTATTTCATTTATTATAGTAATTATAAGTGGCATTGTATCTTTAATTTGGGTTTTCATGTGTCCATTGCTATTATATAGATATATGATTAATTTTTGTGTGTTAAGTTTGTATCCTGTGACTTTACTGAATTCATTTATTAGTTCTGGGAGTGCTTTTGTAAATTCCTTAGGATTTTCTGTGTAGGCAGTCATGTCATCTGTGAACAGGGACAGTTTATTTCTACCTTTCTAATCTCTTTTCTTGCCTTATTGCACTGGCTTGTACTTCCAGTACTACGTTGAATAAGAATAATGACAGCAGACATCTTTGCCTTTTCCCCAATTTTAGTGAGAAATCATTCAGTCTTAGTTTTTTGCCAATGGACATAGTATATAAATTGCCTTTGGCCCAGTGTTCTTTGAATCTCCTCATCAGATCTATAACCCCATAGCAGGCTGGTATTAGAGCCAGCTCTCATAATCTAATGGGTTTTCATCAGTTGGTAACTAGTGGATTTAAATGGCATCATGTCTTATCCTAGCCCTCTGGGGCATGAAACAGATAAAGAACACTGAAAACTAAATGCCCCAAGCATTTGTCAGGGCTCCTCATATCTCAGCCTCCACTTTGCACATATTATTTAGGTCACTGTTCTTGTCGCTATTCATTGTGACACATCTACTCCTCCACTCTTACCCCTGAACCCCACTCTCTACCCTGTTTTTTGCCCTGGGAGTTATAATCTATACATGGAATGAAGGTCTGAATTGATTACAGTGAGTGAGGGGTTCAAGATGGCTGGCTTTGGCTGCTACAGAAACCAGCCCCACGCAGTGCATGGACAGCGGCACAGATTCCTGCTTGGTCCAGACCTGGTTTCTGCCCATGATTCAGACTGTGGGAAGGGGCCTTCCTGCCACTTTCAAGCAGACAGGCCTACCCAGATAGTGCTTCACTATGCATTGCACTCAGCAACATTGTGGCTAAGACTTCCTAGACTTATTCTACGTATTATTCGGTTAGCTATTAGTACTAGTTCTAAGTTGTATTGTGATTTTTTAAAATCTATATTCGTGCATTGATAGGCATTTTAGTAATAGATTTGCAGTGATGTGTCAGAGGTAAATCTTCAGACACCATTTTAACTGAGTACATTGACTGACGGCTGATCTTGTCACAGGCAGTCACACTTCCTGCTTTAAATGGGCAAACTTGCCAACAGATCGTTAATCATTCTCCCAGAAGAAAAGCATTGCTAGAAGTTTCTTGGAGCCATTAAGTTAAACCCAAACTTCTTTATTCTGTGTTTGAATCCTTGATTCACTTCCCTTTGACAATGGCAAAATAAATAGCTTCCCAAAGAGGAGGAACCCTTCTTTTTGTGAACATTTACTCTTCCCTGATCTCCTTTCCCTTCTTCCTCTCTTTGAAAAACTACCATGTGTGCAGTATTTGTGTCTGTGTACAATGTCTGCCTTACTGAAAACTGTCAAAAATCTTGCAAGTTGATAAGCATGAAAAAAGATTAGTCATGGATGCAGTGGCTCTTGTAGAAATAAGATTAAAGGAATAGAGGAATTCGACCTCTAAGTAGGGATTTGATGATGCTCTTAAGTATATAAAATGAATATGTATTTCCGTAGTCTAGATGGAGTGATAAGTATTTGGGTTCAGAGGGAGGGGTAAAGAACCAGCCTTTCTGTGCCTTCAATACGGTGAAAGGAGGCTTCATCAGCAAAGAAAGCTTCGCATACACAGGTCTCAGAAAGATATTTCTCTTCTAGACATGGTTTGTGGAATTCAGAAACCACTAAAAAACACATAATTTTAATTTTTTTCTTAAATTATGTATTTTAATGTTAAAAGGCCAGATTTTGTTTTCACATGAGGAGATAATGTGTTTAAAAAAGGAATCCATTTTGGAGAGAAACTGGGGTATTATCCAAAGACTTTGGAGTCAGCCCCTGGTTTAACTCCCACCCAAGTTACATACTAGCTGTGTGATGATAAATAAATTATTAATTTTTCTGTGCCCCAGTTCCCAATTTGTAAAATAGGGGAGAATGGTAACTCCCTTGCAAACTGCAGTGTTGACTAGAGAGCATGGAAGGCAAGTTCCTTGTATAGGATCAGGCCTGGAGGATATGCTCACTGTGTGATAGCTGCTCTTTTCCTGTCATATAGAATGACTGCCCGTGGGAAGGAGGCAGGACTGGTGTCTGTGTGCCTAGTACTGGACTTTCATAGTCAGCAGATTACACTGGATTAATCTGTGGTCAAGGACACTGTCATCACTTTTCCTGGCTCCATTCACAGCTCTGCCATTTTCCCAGCAAGTTCCCTCATCTCTCTGTGCTGCAGTTTCTTCGGTGAAATGTGGTAATAGTACCTACCTCATAAGGTCATTTAATATCTCAACAGCTTTACTAAAGTATGAGTCACACACTGTAACATACAACCATTTTAAGTGTGCAACTCTATGAATTTTAGGAAGTTTTACAGTTGTGCAATGAGCACCACAACCCATTTTTTAAGTATTTTTTATCTCCAAAGATGCCTGCCTGCCGTTGCTTCCTACTTCCACACCCAGCATCCACATATCTGCTTTCTGTCTCCATAGTTTTGCTTTTTCTAGAAATTTCACACAAGTGGAATCATACAGTATGTAGTTTTATTTGTTTGCTTTCTTAGGATGTTTCTGAGGTTCCTCCTTGTTGCAGGAGATACTGGCATTTCATTTGTTTTTATTGCGGAACAGTGTTAGATCGTTTGGATATATCCCATTTCATTTATTCATTCACCAACTGGTTATTTGGACATTTTCTACTATTTGGGCTACTTTGAATAATAATGCTATTTGCATAGTCCTTGTGTGGACATAGGTTTTTGTTTGTTTTTTTCACTTCTCCTGAATGGATTCCTCGTAATGGAATTCAGTGGCTATCTTAGTCCATTCAGGCTGCTATAATAAAATATCACAGACAAGGTACACCACAAACAACAAATATTTATTTATCATAGTTCTGAGCTGTGTAAGGGCAGGTTATGCTGCCAGCATGGCTAGGTGAGGGCCCTCTCTGGTCTATAGAGGCTCCTTCTCATGTACCGTCACATGGTGGAAGGGGCCAAGGACCTCTGTAGGGTCTGTCTTATTTTTCTACTTTTAAACTTTTTTCTTTATTGAAGTGTACTTAATCTACAATATTAGGTTGGTTTCAGATGTACAACATAGTGATTTGACAGTTATATACATTACTAAATGCTCACCATGCTAAGTTACCAGCTGTCACCAAAGATATCACAGTATTACGGACTATATTCCCTATGCTTTATTTTTATCTCTATGATTAATTTATTTTATGATTGGAAGTTTGTACCTCTCTATTCCCTTTGCCTATTTCATCCACCCTCCACTCCCCTCCCCTATGGCAACGACCAGTGTTTTCTCTGTGTTTTATGAGTCTGTTTCGGTTTTGTTCATTTATTTTGTTTTTCAGATTCCATATTTAAGTGAATCATATGGGATTTGTCTTTCTATGTCTGCTTTATTTCATTTAGCATGATACCCCATGTTGCAAATGGCAGGATTTCTTTCTTTTTATGGCTGAATAATATTCCATTGTATATAGGTACCACAGCTTTATCCATTCATCTGTCGATGGACACTTAGGTTGCTTCCATATCTTGGCTGTTGTAAATAATGCTGCAGTGAACATAGAGGTGCATATACCTTTTTTGAATTTTCCTTGGGTACATTCCCAGAAGTGGAATTACTGGGTTATATACTATTTCTATTTAGTTTCTTGATAAACCTCCGTATTTCTTTCCAAAGTGGCTGCACCAATTTACATTCCCAAAAGAGGTTCCTTTTTTCCACATCCTCATCAACACTTGTTATTTCTTGTCTTTTTGATAGTAGACATTCTGATTGGTGTGGGATGATATCTCATTGTGGTTTTGATTTGCATTTCTGTGGATCTTTTTTATAAGGACACTAGTTTCATTCAGAAGGCTCCACTCTCATGATCTAAGCACCTCCCAAAGGCCCCATCTCCTAATACCATCACCTTTCGGGGTTAGGATTTTAACATGAATTTTGGGAGGACACATTCAGATTATAGCAAGGAAATATGTTATCTTTTTAACCTTTTTTTAAAAATTGAGCTACAACTCACATACTCCATACTTTAAAGTTGTACAATTCAATGGTTTTTAGTATAGTCACAGAGTTGTAAGCTATCACCACTGTCTAATTCTAGAACATTTTCATCACCCAAAAAGAAACCCTATGCCCATTAGCAATCACCCCCAATCCTCTTGTTTCCCTCTCCACATCCACTGGAAACCACTAATCTACTTTCTATCTCTATGGATTTGCCTATTCTAGACATTACATCAAATGGAATCATATAATACACAGAAGAATAATATCTGCCAGACTCTTTTCCAAAGTGACTATACCATTTTACATTTCCACCAACAGTGTATGAGGGTTCCAGTTTATCCACATCCTTACCAACACTTGCTATTATCCTTTTCATCATTGTCATAGTGGGTGTGAAGACATAGCTCGCTATGGTTTTGATTTCCATTTACCTAATGGCAAGTGATGTTGAGCAACTTTTCATGTGCTCATTAGCTGTTTGTGTATCTTCTCTGGAGAAATGTCTACTCAAACCCTTTGTCCATTTCAATTGTGTAGTCTTCTGTTTAACTTTTTAAGAAATTAACAAAATGTTCTCCAATGTGCTTTGTACCATTTTACATTCCCAGTAGCAATATTTGGGAGTTATGGTTCTTCCATATCCTTGCCAACACAAAAACGTAGTATTGTCAGTCCCTTTAATTTTAGCTGTTACAGTAGATATATAGCGATACTCATTGTGAACCATTTACCTAATGACTGATTATTTTAAGTATCTTTTCATATACTGCCATTCACATATCTTCTTTGCCCATTTTTCCTTTTCTGTTTTTGTCTTATTATTACTGAGTTATAAGAGTTCTTTTTATATGTTGTATAGAAGTCTTAGATGTATAATTTGCAAATAATTTCATCCAGTCTGTAGCTTTTCATTTCTCTTAATAGTATCTTCTACAGAACAAAAACTGTTAATTTTTATGAAATACAATTTGACAGTTTTTACTTTTTTGGATCACGTGTTTGGTGTCCTATGTAAGAAATCTTTGCCTAACACAAGATCATGGAGATAGTCTTCTGTATCTTTTTCTAAAAGTTTCATGATTTTACATTCCACATTTAGATTGATAAACCACTTTGAATTAATGGACTCATAATGGATCTTTGTATAAGGTGTGAAGTTTAGGCCAAGTTTCATTTTTATTTCTTTGGATGGTTGAAAAAACTATCCTTACTCCCTTGAATTGTTTTTGTGTCTTTGTCCAAAATAAGTTGGCCATATTTGTGTCATTCTATTTTTAGCATGTCTGTTGTGTCTCATTTATCTACCTCTTTGTCAATACCATATTGTCTTGATTATTGTAGCTTTATAATCTTAAACTTGGGTTATTGAGTCATCCAATTTTATTGTTTTCCAGAATTGTTTAGACTATTCTAGTGTCTTTGAGTTGCCTTTTACATTTTAGAACCAGCTTGCCTATATCTACAATTAACATGATGGGAATTTTATTATAGTTGTACTATATATATGTATGTATGTATATATATGCATATATGTATATATATGTATATGTGTGTATATATATGTGTGTGTATATTTTTATATATGTCAGTTTGAGAAAAATCAACAGCTTTACTGCATTCATCTTTGCTTTTGAAGCATAGGTTCTCAATATCGATTTCTTGACTTCTTTTTTTCAGCATTTTTATTCTCCTGTCTTCTGTCTCCATAGTTTCTAATGAGAAGTCAGCTGTTTCCCTGCATGTGATGAATTGTTTTTCTCTCGCTGCTTTCAAGATACTCTCTTTACTTTAGCAGTTTCTGATGTGTCTAGATGAGATTTTACTTTGTTTAAATGCTAAAGAGATTTGGGGAGATTTTGGACATTATTTCTTCAACTCTGCCCCTTCCTCTTTGTCCTCTCACTTTGGGATATCCATTACACATACACTGAAGCAACTAACTTTGTCCTGTGGATATTTGAGGGTTTTGTTCATTTGCCTTCAATTATTATTCTCTCTGTCCTGGAGATTTGATATTTCTATTGATCTATTTTTCAGTTTACTGATTATTTCTCCTGCCATATCAAATCTGCTGTCAAATTCCTCTACTGAACTTTTCATTCAACTCTGCATTTAGTTCTTTATTATAGCTTTTATTTCTCCATCAAGATTCCTTCCCACTTTGGTTAACATCCAAAATATATAAAGAACTCACATGCCTCAACAACCAAAAAGCAAATAACCCAATTAAAAAATGGGTGGAGGATATGAAGAGACAATTCTCCAAAGAAGAAATTCTGTTGGCCAACAGGCACATGAAAAGATGCTCCACATCACTAATTATCAGGGAAATGCAAATTAAAACCACAAGGAGATATCACCTCACACCAGTTAGGATGGCCAACATCGAAAAGACTAAGAACAACAAATGCTGGCAAGGATGCGGAGAAAGGGGAACCCCCCTACACTGCTGGTGGGAATGTAAAGTATTTCAACCATTGTGGAAAGCAATAAGGACGTTCCTCAAAATATTAAACATAGAAATACTATTTGACCTGGGAATTCCACTCCTAGAAATTTACCCAAAGAAAACAACTTCTCAAATTCAAAAAGACACATGCACCCCTATGTTTTTTGCAGCACTATTTACAATAGCCAAAATATGGAAGCAACCTAAGTGTCCATCAATAGATGAATGGATAAAGAAGAGGTGGTACATATACACAATGGAATACTATTCAGCCATAAGAAAGAAAGAAATCCTACCATTTGCAACAACATGGATGGAGCTAAAGGGTATTATGCTCAGTGAAATAAGTCAGGCAGAGAAAGACAAATAGCAAATGATTTCCCTCATTTGTGGAGTTTAACAATGAAGCAAAACTGAAGGAAGAAAATAACAGCAGACTCACAGACTCCAAGAAGGGACTAGCGGTTACCAAAGGAGAGGGGTAGGGGAGGGAGGGAGAAGGGGATTATGGGGTCACAGGGAAGACAGTGTAGCTCAGAGAAGACAAATAGGGAATATGTGGCATCTTATTACATTGATGGACAGTGACTGCAGTGGGGTATGGGGGTGGACTCAATAGCAAGGGTGAATGTAATAACCACATTGTTTTTCTTGTGAAACCTTCATAAGAGTGTATATCAATGATACCTTAATAAAATAAAAAAATATTCCTTCCCCCTTTTTTATTTTGCTATTTTCCTTTAATTCTTTGAACATAATTTACTTGAATTCTTGAAACTGTTTTACTAGCTTTTTTAATGATTTTATTTTCTAAATCTAACATCTAAAGTCACTCAGAGTCAGTTTCATTTGACTCTGAGTTTCCACTCTCAGCTGTTTTCCTAAATCTGGTTCCTACATTCCTGTTTTTATATATATATGTACGTATTATGTTTCCCTTTGCTGCCATAATGAATCATTGCAAACAGTTGCTTAAGATAACAGTTTATTATCTTATAGTTTTGTTGGTCAGAAGCCTATCATAGGTCTCAGTGGGCTTAAATCAAGATGTCAGTAAGGCACACTCCTTCATGAATGTTCTGTGGGAGAACCTGTTTCCTCACCTTTTCCAGTGTTTAGAGGGGGCTCACAGTCCTTGGTTCGTGGTTCTCTTCCCGAATCTTCAAAGCCAGCAACATGGCATCTCTGAGACCCTGCTTCCATCATCCGTCTCTTTCTCCTACTGCAGCTGGGACTGGGTCTCTGCTTTTAAGGATTTTTGTGGTAAGAGTGGACCCACTTGGACAATCCAGGATTCTCTCCCCATGTCAAAGTTTTTTCTTTTAACCATAATCACATCTGCAAAGTTCGTTTTGCTCTAAGGTAACATATTCACAGGCTCTGCAGATTAGGTTGTGGATTTATTTGGGGCCCCTTTTCTCCATCCCACAGCATGTCTAATGATTTTTTTTCTTAAAAACTAAGCATTTAAAATAACATGTAATTCTGCATTGTGTTTTATTGTTCAGAAGGTTGTTGGCAGTTGTTCAGTTGTGTGTTGTTTTTGTAACTTGCCTAGGTGTAAACTGTGGAATGTGCAGTACAGTTTGTTTATGATGTCTTTGCTCAGTTTTGTTTTGTTTTTAGCCTAGCTTCCCACGGGTCTCCCTTGTGTCTCTGTAGCTTTGTGGTCAGCCAGCTACATGAGCAGAGGCAGTGCTCAAACACCTTGAACCCGTGTGGCTTTCCCTGTCTGCTCTGTGTGAGAAGGTCTATGTATACAGAGTTGTGGCCAGTCCTCAAGTCTTTCTCGGCATTTACTTTTCATCAGGATCTCTTCTGTTTCCCTTATGTATGTGCAATTTCCTGGTTACCCAGGTGATATGGAAAGCTGGTCTCTGGCTCATTCAGGTGAGAGTACTGGACGGGAATAGGCCCAGGCAAGCAGGCTGTAGTCTCCCGCCCTTCTTACCCTAGGCTCTAGCCGCTTTTCAAAAAGAAACACTTCTCAATTTGCTGTCTACCTGTGGTCAGTTTCTCATGCCCTGAAGCAGTTTCTTTTGGCAATTTTTTCCAGTTTTGTCGTACTTGTTTTTTGCAGAGAAGACTCTCTGATCACTTCACCTCATCATTGCCAAAGTCTACTTGCACAAGGTTGTTTTAGAATAATTTGAGCTAAAACAAAGCCCTTAGAACAGTGCCTGGTATGTAGCAAGGGCTCTAAGTATAATTATCATTCTTATTAGTGACAAAGACAACTAGATAATCACATTTGCAATATGTATTCATAGTTATCCATTATAGAGTATTTTTATGTATAAGATCCACTCTCCAGCCTCGTACTTCTAGAGACACCTTTACTATAGACCAGGTGTCAGCAAACATTTCTGTGAAGGGCCAGGTAGTAAATATTTTAGGCTTTGTGAGCATACAGTCCGCTGCTCAATTCTGCTGATGTGGCATGAAAGCAGCCATAGACACTGTGTAAATTTGTGGCTGTAGGCCAATGAAACTGTTGAAAAAAACACCTGTAGGTGCGATGTGACTTTCACACCATAGTTTGCCAACCCCTGCTATAGATTCATTTTCTCATGGTTCTACATCCAAGCAGTGCTAACAGGCACTATATATATATATGTGTGTGTGTGTGTATGGATTTCTTTTTTCTTTTTTTTTAATCACCAAAGAGAACATCTCGGCTTCTCCGCATTAAATTCCAGTACCTCCCAACACCTAAGCTCAGAGTTCTTCAAGGCCTACGGACTCTTGTGTGCCTGGCCTCTGTGTCAGCTGATTTCAGTAAAAGTACCAGTCATATTTTTGGAATACATGTCCACAACAACACTCACAGTGTTCTTAGATATAAACACACTGTATTATAGAAACAGACACAGAGCTTGGTAAGCTTATTGATGGCAAACTATACTTTATCTTCTATTTAAAACTAGATTATGCAGCTTTTTATTACTTTTTAATTTTTGTTAATCTCATTTGTTTTCCTTCCAAACAAGGAAAAGGTGTATACATTTTTAAAACCACAGTGTTCCCTTTTTGATTTAACACTAGGTATTCTGAGATCATTAAATCCCTAGGTTATCTATTCGTTTAATTGTTCTTTACACACTGGCTTTGTAGACAAAATTTAAAACAAAACATTAAATCAGTTTTCTAAGGTGACTCTATCACACATTATCATTAAATATACATTCCTTGGGTATATAAATCATACATGAGCTCTTTGAAGATTATAAAGCAAATATGCATGTAACCAGTTAATGTTCTTCCTGGGTATAGAAGGACTTGAGTATTTGAATCCTGTTTTCTTCCCTACTGATGTATATGCTGTGATTATTACATATTTTTATTTTTACCATACTTTAACCCCCCAAATTAGTTTTATTTGTCAATATTCATAGATTGGCCCATACAGAGCATTCTCTTTGCTCTTAATCCTTCTTGCACCTAAGGCCTTCCATCTTGGCCCAGTTTCCTTCTACAAAGTGGACACTTGAGAAACTCCTTCTGTTAACATATACTGTGACGAATTCAGTTTTTCTTTGTCCAAAAATGTCTTTATTTGGTCCTCATTCTTTTTTTGTTTTCATTAAGACTTAATTTTTTTAGAGCAGTTTTAGGTTCACAACAAAATGGAGCAGAAAGTACAGGAATTTCCCATTCTCTCCCTGCCACACATGTGCACATCCTCCCTCACCACGCATTATCAACATCCCCCACCAACATGGCGCATCTGTTACCATCAGTGAAGCTATGCTGGCACATCATGGCCTCCAGAGTCCATAGTTCACGTCAGGCGTCACTCTTGGTGTCACACAATATTTGGGTTTGGACAAATGTAGAGTGGCATGTATCTGTCATTATGTTATCATAGAGAGTATTTTCGCTGCCCTAAAAATCCTCTGTGCTCTGCCTGTTCATCCTTCCCCAACCCCTAACCCTTGGCAACCACTGATCTTTTTACTGTTTCTAGTTTTGTCTTTTCCAGGATGTCACGTAGTTGGGATGTAGCCTTTTCAGGTTGGCGTCTTTCACTTAGTAATATGTATGTAAAGTTCCTCCATGTCTTTTTATGGCTCAGTGAGTCATTTATTTTTAGCAGTGAATAGTATTTCATTGCCTGCATGTACCATAGATTATCAGTTCACCTACTGAAGGACATCTTGTTTGCTTCCAAGTTTTGGCAATTATGAATAAAGCTGATATAAATATCTATGTGTAGATTTTTTGTGTGGACATACATAAGTTTTCAACTCCTTTGGGTAAACACCATGGGACACAACTCTTGGATCCTATAGTTTAGTTTGTTTAGTATGTTTAGTTTTGAGAGAAACCACCAAACTGTTTTCCAAAGTGACTGTACCATTTTGGATTCCCACCAGCAATGAACAAGAGTTTCTGTTGCTCCATATCCTTGTCAGCATTTGGGGTTGTCTGTATTCTGGATTTTGGTCATCCTAATAGGTACTTTGTAATATCTCATTGTTTGCATTGCTCCAATGACCAAAAATGTGGAGCATCTTTTAGAAAGCTTATTTGCCATCTGTATGTTTTCTTTGGTGAGGTGTCTGTTCAGGCCTTTGGCCCATTTTTAAAATCAGGTTATTTTTTTCTTACTGCTGAGTTTTAAAAATTCTTTGCATATTTAAGGTAACAGTCCTTTAGCAGATGTGTCTTTTGCAAATATTTTCTCCTAGTCTGTGGCTTATCTTCCCATTCTTTTGACATTGCTTTTCACAGAGCAAAAGTTTTTAATTTTAATGAGGTCCAGCTTATCAAATATTTCTTTCATGGATCATATCTTTGGTATATTATCTAAAAAGGTATCACCATACCCAGGATCATCTAGTTTTTCCCTATGTTATCTTTTATAGTTTTTTAGTTTTTATAAACTATAAAGGAGTTTTATAGTTTGCATTTTATATTAGATCTGCAATCCATTTTTGAGTTCATGTTTGTGAAGATTATAAGACCTGTGTCTAGATTAATTTTTTTTTTTTGCATGTGGATGTCCAGTTGTTCCAGCACCATTTGTTGGAAAAACTGTCCTTGCCCCACTACATTGCCTTTGCTCCTTTGTCAAAGATCAGTTGAGTATATTTATGTTGGTGTTTCAGGGATCTCCATTCTATTTCATTGGCCTGTGTGGCTATTTTTTCACCAGTGCCACACTGACTTGATTACTGTAGCTTTATAAGTAAGTCTTGAAGTGGGGTAATGTCTGTCCTCCAACTTTTTTCTCCTTCAGTATTGTTTTGGCTATTCTTTCAGTCTTTTGCCCATCTATGTGAGCTTTAGGATTAGTTTGCTGACATCCACAAAATTCACTTGCTGGGATTTTGATTCATATTGCATTGAATCTATAAATCAAGTTGGGGAGAACTGATATCTTGACAACATCAAGTCTTCCTAACAGTGAACATAGACTATTTATCTAGTTATTTTATTTCATTCTTCAGAGTTTTGTAATCTTTCTTATATAGATCCTGTACATATTTTGTTATATTTATACCTAAGTATTTCACTTTGGAGGAATACACATGTCTCATTCTTTTTAAGGAACAAATTTATTGAGGTATAATTCACATACCATACAATTTACTGATTTAAAGTGTACATTGAGTGGTTTTTAGTATATTCAAAGATATGTGCAACCATCACCACAGTCCATTTTAGAACATTTTCATGACTTCGGGAAGTCATGAAACCCTGAATCCTTCAGCTGTCCATCCTGATTCTCTAAAAATATTCCTGAGGATACATAATACTAGACTAGGAACTCTTTTTCTGGGCACACTGAACATATTTTTTTACTGGCTTCTGTCTTCCACTGTTGGCCTCTCTATGACTCTTTTGCATGTAATCTGTCTCCCGTAAGTGGCAGGAAGGGAGGATTCCCTATTCAACCCCATAGTGTTGGGTAGACCCTGGGCTTGCTTTTCTGCCCCCAAACCTCCAAAAAGCAGGTGAAGCCAGAGGCTCCACATACCAGCAGTCTCACCATTCCACTTAATTCTCCATGGTCCCTCTCCACTTAGATTTTGGCCTGACAGTTCCTACTATCTTGTCAGCATTTTATTACTTTCAAACATGTTTTCTCTAGCATTTTATTTCGCTTTCGTTGAGAGAATCAGTATGGCTACCAAGCCTGCCATATTACGAAATGGCATAGAAACCGATTTCCATAAACTTGAACTAACAGTCTCAAAAAAAGACAATTGTTGAAAATAAATTTTAAACTTCCTAATCACAGGCTGCTTCTTGGGAAATGACCTCTGAATTTGATATGCCTCTCTGTGTATTCAGATACTAAGGGGCTTCTGAGTACACATCCAGAACTTCAGGGGTGTCTTTTATTTGCTGTATAAGTGGATAAGTAGACCTTATGCAGAAATGCAACTTTTGTAATGAAAACATCATGGCCATTTTATTCTTAGGGAATTAATAACTAAATTTTAGTTATAATGTAATTCAGCCATGCTGCTTGGCTGCTTTGAAGTATTTCAGAATATTAAAATATTTCACACCATTAAAAAAGAGTGCTACAGGATATGAGACAGGAAAAAAGCCAGACAAAGGACAGACCTGTGACCATTATGAGCATTAGAAAGAAAACTATTTGCATACAGTGGTGTACCTTCTTGCCTTCCTGGAAGATTCTGACCAGTTTGTGCCACTGTGTTACCTGCAGGGCCAACTGCATGGAGGGCACGAGGTCTCCCTGTCGCTGAGCCAAACTGCAGGTGTGTCCAAGCAGCACATGAGCGAGTCTGGCAGGGGCATGAGGAAATTTGTGGACAAGCCCAGCATGAAATGAAAATAATTAAAGACACTTTATCTGAAAGTTATGAATGTGATATAGGCAATGTCTTCTCAGTTCATTTATCACAAAGACAAAACCCCCAACTTTGAGGGTCAAAATTGGACACTGAATCCTACCCTCCCCATATGTCTTTCCGTGAAGAGGCAGCTTCTGGTTACTCATCCAGTGTCCTCTCAACTACTCTGTTTCCTCTCAACTGGTTACTCATCCAGTATCCTCTCAACCACTCTGTTTCCTACCAGGCTTCTTTCTATGTCACCACACAGTCGACTTGGATTTCAAAAGAAACAGGAAACATAACAGATGATCCAAGTGGGTCTTTTGGCTGTTGGAAAAGAACTATTTTAGTGATATTAGGCTATTTTTTTTTAATTTTGACACAAAATCAGGTGGATTTTTCCCACTGTTTATCTCAATATGAATGTAACAGTGCCTCGCAACTAGTTACCATACATTCACCAGCCCTAAAAACTTAATACTTGTGTTTATATGTTTGTGTACATTTCCAAATGTTCTCCCATCTCTTTTCTTTTTCTTTTTAATTTTTTATTAAGGTATTATTGGTATACACGCTTATGAAGGTTTCACATGAAAAAACAATGTGGTTCCTACATTTACCCATATTATCAAGTCCCCTCCCATACCCTAATGCAGTCACTGTCCATCAGTGTAGTAAGATGCCACAGATTCACTGTTTGCCTTCTCTGTGCTACACTGTCTTCCCCATAACCCCCACACCATGTGTACTAAACATAATACCCCTCAATCCCCTTCTCCCTCCCTCCCCACCTGCCCTCCCACACCCCTCCCCTTTGGTAACCTCTAGTCCCTCCTTGGAGTCTGTGAATCTGCTGCTATTTTGTTCCTTCAGTTTTGCTTCGTTGTTATACTCCACAAATGAGGGAAATCATTTGGTACTTGTCTTTCTCCGCCTGGCTTATTTCACTGAGCATAATATCCTCCAACTCCATCCATGCTGTTACAAATAGTAGGATTTGTTTCTTTCTTATGGCTGAATAGTATTCCATTGTGTATATGTACCACCTCTTCTTTATCCATTCATCAACTGATGGACACATAGGTTGCTTCCATATCTTGGCTATTGTAAAAAGTGCTGCAATAAACATAGGGGTGCATATATCTTTTTGGGTCTGAGAAGTTGTATTCTTTGGATAAATTCCAAGGAGTGGGATTCCTGGGTCAAATGGTATTTCTATTTTTAGTTTTTTGAGGAACCTCCATATTGCTTTCCACAATGGTTGAACTAGCTTACATTCCCACCAACAGTGTAGGAAGGTTCCCCTTTCTCCGCATCCTCACCAGCATTTGTTGTTCTTAGTCTTTTGGATGCTGGCCATCCTTACTGGTGTAAGGTGATATCTCATTGTGGTTTTAATTTGCATTTCCCTGATCATTAGTGATGTGGAGCATCTTTTCATGTGTCTGTTAGCCATCTGGATTACTTCTTTGGAGAATTGTCTCTTCATATCCTCTGCCCATTTTTTTTTTGGTGGGGGGGATTCTTTTTTTTTTTGGTATCGTTAATGTATAATCACTTGAACAACATTATGGTTACTAGACCCCCTATTACCAAGTTCCCCCCCCCCATACCCCACTACAGTCACTGTCCATCAGCATAGTAAGATGCTATAGAATCATTACTTGTCTTCTCTATAAATACTGCCTTTCCCGTGTCTCCTGCAGGTGCATTACGTGTGCTAATCGTAATGCCCCCTTTGCCCCCTTATCCCTCCCTTCCCACCCATCCTCCCCAGTCCCTTTCCCTTTGCTAACTGTTAGTCCATTCTTGGGTTCTGTGAGTCTGCTGCTGTTTTGTTCCTTCAGTTTTTGCTTTGTTCTTATACTCCACAGATGAGTGAAATCATTTGATACTTGTCTTTCTCCGCCTGGCTTATTTCACTAAGCATAATACCCTCCAGCTCTATCCATGTTGTTGCAAATGGTAGGATTTGTTTTCTTCTTATGGCTGAATAATATTCCATTGTGTATATGTACCATCTCTTCTTTATCCATTCATCTACTGATGGACACTTAGGTTGCTTCCATTTCTTGGCTACTGTAAATAATGCTGCGATAAAAATAGGGGTGCATATGTCTTTTTCAAACTGAGCTGCTGCATTCTTAGGGTAAATTTCTAGGAGTGGAATTTCTGAGTCAAATGGTATATCTATTTTTAGTTTTATGAGGAACCTCCATACTGCTTTCCACAATGGTTGAACTATGTTTACATTCCCACTAGCAGTGTAGAAGGGTTCCCCTTTCTCCGCATCCTCGCCAACATTTGTTGTTGTTTGTCTTTTGGATGTTGGCCATCCTAACTGGTGTGAGGTGATACCTCATTGTGGTTTTAATTTGCATTTCCCTGATAATTAGCAATGTGGAGCATCTTTTCATGTGCCTGTTAGCTATCTGAATTTCTTCTTTGGAGAATTGTCTGTTCATATCCTCTGCCCATTTTTTAATAGGGTTGTTTACTTTTGGGGTGTTGAGGCATATGAGGTCTTTATATTTTTTGGATGTTGACCCCTTGTCAGATATGTCATTTACAAACATATTCTCCCATACTGTAGGGTGCCTTTTTGTTCTGTTGATGGTGTCCTTTACCATACAGAAACTTTTTAGTTTGATGTAGTCCCATGAGTTCATTTTTGCTTTTGTTTCCCTTGCTCGAGGAGATGCATTCAGGAAGAAGTTGCTCATGCTTATATTCAGGAGATTTTTGCCTATGTTGTCTTCCAAGAGTTTTATGGTTTCATGACTTACATTCAGGTCTTTGATCCATTTCCAGTTTACTTTTGTGTATGGGGTTAAACAATAATCCAGTTTCATTCTCTTACATATAGCTGTCCAGTTTTGCCAACACCAGTTGTTGAAGAGGCTGTCATTTCCCCATTGTATGTCCGTGGCTCCTTTATGGTATATTAATTGACCATATATGGTTGGGTTTATATCAGGGCTCTCTAGTCTGTCCCATTGGTCTATGGTTCTGTTCTTGTGCCAGTAACAAATTGTCTTGATTACTGTGGCTTTGTAGTAGAGCTTGAAGTTGGGGAACATAATACCCCCAGCTTTATTCTTCCTTCTCAGGATTGCTTTGGCTATTCAGGGTCTTTTGTGGTTCCATATGAATTTTAGAACAATTTTCTCTAGTTCATTGAAGAATGCTGTTGGTATTTTGATAGGAATTGCACTGAATCTGTAGCTGGCTTTAAGCAGGATGGTCATTTTGACAATATTAATTCTTCCTATCCATGAGTATGGGATGTGTTTCCATTTATTGGTATCTTCCTTAATTTCTGTCATGAGTGCCTTGTAGTTTTCAGAGTATAGGTCTTTCACTTCCTTGGTTAGGTTTATTCCTAAGTATTTTATTCTTTTTAATGTAACTGTAAATGGAATTGTTTTCCTGATTTCTCTTCCTGCTACTTCATCGTTAGTGTATAGGAATGCAACAGATTTCTGTGTATTAATTTTGTACGCTGTAACTTTGCTGAATTCAGATATTATATCTAATAGTTTTGGAGTGGATTCTTTAGGGTTTTTTATGTACAATATCATGTCATCTGCAAACAGGGAGAGTTTGACTTCTTCCTTGCCAATATGGATGCCTTTTATTTCTTTGTGTTGTCTGATTGCCATGGCGAGGAGCTCCAGTACTATGTTGAGTAGAAGTGGGGAGAGTGGGCATCCCTGTGTTGCTCCCATCTCATTTCTTAACCACCAAGATAACTGCCAGGTGAAGTGGTCACTCAGCTCATTACTTGGAAGAGCCAGGCCTTGAACCCAAGTACCCTAACTACTTCGTTTTAATTTATCTGTTAGAAAGCATCTACTCCTGAGCCTGAATTAGATGAACATTTAAATAAGCAAAATGCTCTTTTGTTCTTGTTAGAAAAGCCAGTGTTGAGCTTCTTCCTGATGCGTCACTTACAAATAACTATGTCAAACCTCTGGGAGTCATAAAGTCCAGCCTTTTGAGCGAAGGACCTATTTGGTGGAAACTAAGAGAAGTAGAAACATATTCTTCATGTAAGGAAATGATCCTGCTAACTCATTTTATGGGATAAAATAAACCCAAGTAAAACCTCATTGCAATGAGACAAAAATCTCGCTGCAGTGCTGTAAAATCCTGTTGTAACGTGTGGTGGAATTATGAGCCACTGTGAAGCTTATTTCTCATACTCAGGTGGCAGGAGGTTGGGGCAGATCCATCTTCTCAGTCATGTGGGCCAGTAACACATAACGTAGGCAAAGAGAGCAGGGGTCAAGGGCTCATTCGTGGCTGGGACCTAGGATATTTCCCTTTGAGGCCCACGTCTTCAGAGGTGGTAAGAGAAGGAGGGATTCATCATCCTACCTGGGGACAGCACCTCTCAGGCTAATTGTGTGAATTAATTAAGACCATGGTAAGAAATAGCTTTCCTTTTCAGAAGGGCTTTCTTAGGATGGTCTGTTTTTTCTTTCTCTGGTTTTGTTTCCTGATGTTAGGATCTTTTGTTTTTTTTAACAACAAAAATGCATCATATTGCAAATAAAGTTACCCTACCATAAAGACATTTTAAATAAGTTCCATACAACAGCTGGTTTAACTTAAACAGGAACATCAGATGGCTCTTTGTGCTTTTTCATCTTCCTTGTCCTGGTTACCCATGGTGTATGACACTGAGTTTCTACACGCGATGAAGACCCACAGCAAAGCCTCTTCATGCTGACCGTGAGCTGCTGCTATGCCGGCTGTTATTCTAGCTGTCAAGTCAACATCTCTCTGATGTCTTGAAACAGTGTAAGGCCACCATATGCCACTCATTATGTGTATCCTTTGATTTCTGTATAAGGCTTAGAAATCAGTAAAATTCCAAAATCTTCTGAAACAAGGCAGTTATCTACCAGAGTCTGTAAGTTCTCAAGGTAAAGAAGTAAAACCCAGTGTCCTGCTATTTTTTTATGAAAAATTTCAAACATACAGAAAAATAGTATATAATGAACCTTAATATAGCCGTCATCCAGATTCAAGTTATCAAGATTTTATAACATTTATTTTTTTCTCCCACCTTCCCCCATTCTTTCCTTTGTTGAATTAATTAATTCTTTTCGCAGCTCTTAGCATTTCTGAATTGTTACTTGTTGCCTTTCATTACTTTTGGAAATTATCTGCCATTATGGCTTCAAATATTGCTTCTGCCCCTTTCTCTCCCTCCTCTCTCATTCGAGATTCCAGTTAACATATAGAAGACCCATGTGCCTGATTATTTTCCATCTTGTTGTCTCTCCATGTTCTGTAACTGACATATTCTTTTGACCTGCTTCCAGTTCACTAATCTGATAACAAATCTGGTGTTGAACTATTGAGTTCTTAATTTCGATTTTCTATTTTCAGCTCTAGAATTTTTATTTGGTTATTTTTTTATATAATTTCTAATTTCCCCAATATTCTTTTCAATTACGTTTCAAACACCCTTATTGCAGTTATTTTAAAATCTGTGTATGACAACCTCAGCATTTGAGTACCCGTAAGTCTTTTGTTGTCCATGTTCTTCTCTTTGTTTTCAGAAAGTCCTTGTCTTTTTGTTTGCCTGGTTATTCTGGCAACTGGGTACTACCGCAGGGACTGAGAGTGTCTTGACATGACAGAAAAATCAGAAAACTGGAAAAGAGACCCTAGAGACAGACAGATTCGACTGAATGTAGCACACTGCGCAGAAAAAATGGAGAGATAATTTGAGGTTCATGACGATGTTACCTTCTTTCAGAGAGAATTTACTTTTGCTTCTGGCAGTCAGGGTAGAAGCAGATCACCTAAACCCAATCAGAGTTAGAACTTATTCAGTCTTTGTGGGGATTAGTCCATTTCTGGCTTACCAGTATTCCTACACTGTAGCTCTTTGGGAGCACAAATGAAACCCAGGATGTTTACTGGGGTTCTTTCTAATCTTATTGAGTCTTGAACCCCAATTTCCGTGTCTCTGTATCTGTGAGACTGCCCAAACCTCTGCTCAGCTGTTGAACCTTTCTGCCTCTCCTTTCAAATCAGCAAAAAAAAAAAAAAATAGCCATAAATATGAAGATCACCTTCTTGAGCTTCTGTTCTTTCTGTGATTTTGACTCTTCTAGATCCCTCTGCCTCGCTGGGTCTTTGAAACCTTCAGAATTAAAAAGATACCCTCTCTATCTTTTCTTGCTCTTAGCAAGTTCGGACTGAAACAAACTAATCCACCATTGCTAGAAGCAGAAATTATGCTGAACAAATTCAAATAAAATCTCAGACATTACATCATTTCATCCGTGCATACTTCAATTGTTGTCTCTGAAAAATGTGCATATTTTCTTATTTACCCACAATGCCATTTCATCTTCACATTTCCTAGATTATCTCAGATGGTCTTTGCATAGTTGTTTTATTTGAATTAAGATGCACAAGGCCTACACATTACATTTGGTTGTTGTATCTCTTAGGTCTCTTTTAGTTTAGACTGTTCTCTTCCCCTGCCACCTTTTTCTTTTTATGCGACTAACCTGATGAAGATCCTGGGTAAAGGCCCTGTAGAATTTCCTGTATCTCATATTTAGCTAGTTGTGTTTATTCCTCTAGCACTTGTATTTCCTATGAAATGGTTTTTAAGTTCATGGGCTTGGTTAAGTTAAGTTTCTTCCCATTTTGGGGGCAAGGATGCTTTATGAATAGTGCAAAATAATGCCTGTCACATCATATCAGGGAGCACCTAATGGCTGGTTGACCCGCTGTAGTGGAGCTGAGACTGCTCAGTGGGTTCAGGTGGTAGCAATTGAATTCATCCATCGTAAGATTCTCCATCATTCTTTGATCTACAGGTTTCATCTAGTAACGCTTTTTTTATGGATCAGTTATTTCTTCAGGAGTTGCAAAGTGATAATATTTCTAATTGCATTGTCATTTCACATTTATCAGCTAAAATCCATACACTAGAACTCTTTGGTTACTCTGAAATGCAGTTTATTTAGACAAGCTAAGCTCTCCTCTTAAATTCAGCGATGTATTTTACATCAGTTCTAAAAAAAAAAAAAGTCCTGAACAATAAATGGACTTCCCTGCCCTATATATGCCCACACTGCTACTGGTAATGAAGCAATGTGTTTGGTTATCGCATTGTGTAGAAAAGCTTCAGGGCCAACAACGACAGTCCTGCCATTAGGTATTTTCTTCTTTCCGTCCTTTTAACTTGAGACACTCTGGTTCCCTGGCTTGCAGCCTCTTTGTGAAGTGTGGCCACAAGATCTCAGTGCTCATGTGTCGGAGCTAAAGTTCAGATATGTGCTGCTGCTTTTTCCTGCTTGTTTGAACACAGTCCTTCCTGTGCACTTATTCACTGTAGAAACACCAAAGGCGGTTTTCCATCCCGGGCCCAGTTCTGGAGCATGTGACCTCTGACCGTGCACCTATGGGGGGGAAACGTGTAGCACCCAAACAAGCAGGAGGCTTTGTCCAATGAGTTCCTCGTCACATGGTTGACTTGTATTTTTTTGTGGTGTACCCCAGCAGGTCTGCAGGTCCTGTTGGATCAGCTGTATAACATTTTTTGCATCAGATTCTTCTTTTCTGTTCTCATTACCACCATTCTGCCTCGAATCTGTCTGTCTCTAGGGTCTCTTTTCCAGTTTTCTGATTTTTCTGTCATGTCAAGACACTCTCAGTCCCTGCGGTAGTACCCAGCTGCCTAGAAGCAGAATTCCAAACTTTCTAGCTTTGCACTCATTAATTTGGTCTGAAGTAAACAAGCCCACCATCGCTCACCAGATGTCTGCACAGCCCGGCCTCCAGCACACCTCGGGTCCCCATCCCCCTCTGCCACCCAGACCAGGGCACTCACTGGCCCTTGGTATTCAGCCTCCTGTACCATTGCCAGAGCTACCCTTCCCTTCCCATGCCCCATACCCTTGTCGAGGAGCCCATTACCTCTTCTAGGCTGAACCACACAAGCTCTGCCACTCCCAGAAACTTCCCCTGGCCACCGTGGTCCCTGCAGCTGCTGGAGCACCGGGGCATCCGGGCCACTGTCTGGCGGCTGTCAGTCCTCTCGGCATCGTGATTTAATTCACCTCATTTCTGCAAAGAGACTACAGGAACCAACAGCAGGGACCTACCAGACATCCCTAAGCAGTGGGCCTGGAGCCCAGCTTCTGGAGGCGCCCCTCTCCTTCCCTCCTCACCCGGCTGCCACACCAGGCTCACAGGCCCACCTTGAGCTCTGACAGTTCTGTCATCGAAGACCCCACTCAGACCCTCCTGTCCCTCATGGCTGTCATGCAGAGGACAGCTGGTGAAAGCCTGCCCTCGGTGGAGAACTTCCCCTAGCAGGGATGAGCTTCCCCTGTGTTCTGTGAGGCCTGTCCAGCAAGTGGTCATGACTGTTAGCCCATGTCGGCCGGGGGCCCCAGAATGGTCCGTGCTCTGCCAGAGCCAAGAGGCTGCTCGGGGTGCCTGTGCGGAAGCCACCTGCATGCGCTGCCTCTTCATCCTCTCTGCTCAACTCCACAGGTACTGGGCAGGTGCCTGTCATGGCATAATTAGGCACCACTTCCTCTGCCATCATAGAAGATTTTCATTCCTTCTAACTGACATGCCAGACATCCACTTAGTGGAATGACTATTAGTATAAAATTACTTTTTGATCTTTAAATTTAATTATGTCACATTCATGACAATAAAATAAAATCCCAAATCCAGGTGTGCTTTTCAAGGAGAGCATCCAGGGAAGTCACCTCCTGATAATGGCACCCTGCACTTAAGCCCTTTCTCAGGACTTCATTCCTAAGCCAGTAGATAATGATGTTCATTTTGTAAGGGGCGGGAGGTGCTGCGACTGTAGAAAAGTTCCTACATCGCGTTTCACGTGGGGAAGAGTTGAGGAGAGGCAGAGGAATGGTTTGCAGGTATGAGAACACTTGTCAGAGAACATACATGTCTCTTCTGGTAAATCCACGTCATCTCTGCGACACAGCAGAGCCCACAGGGGGATGCCGTGAGTTCCTAAAGGAAGAGCAAGTAGAACAGGGCTTGGCAGGTGGCAAACCCTGTATACGCCGTGACCCAGGATTGCCTGTGGACATCAAGCAGGCACCTGTGGTCTCTGGATAAGCAACATGGGGATTGTGCTAATGGCTGGGACGCGCTTCTCTTCTCCTCACCCAGCCAGGCTTTCCCAGACACTTGGAGCGAGTTTAAGTCCTGTTTGCCTCCTCCAGAAAACCTTCCCTGCACATCCAGCCATCGCTTGTCCTAACCCCTGTGTCATTTTCTCAGCTCAACTCAATAAGCTCAACCTGAGCGTTACTGTGTGAGAGGTGGGCCTCAGTTGGGCATGAAATCATGTCCATGCTGTAATATTTTTAAATGTTGTATGAATGTCTGTCTTATGACCAATGGGATAGCTGGGCCTTGAGGAAAAGTGTGTTTATGTGTATATATATATGTGTGTTTATATGTGTGCATATGTATTAGGTATGTCTGTAAGTACACACACACATACACATGAGCGCTGTACCCCAGCCCCCGGAACAATCCTGCCCAAGCCCAGTGGACTTGAAGAATAGAGGATAGGGGCAGAAGATACCAAACTATACCTTTTGTTGAACCTGATATAATAAATTCTTGTTAAATCAAGTTGAGGTAATATCAGGGCTGAAATATAGCCCTAAATGTTCATTCTTTGGTCCACTACAGCACCCTCTACGATTCTGTCATGCAGAAAAGAGGTCCAGTGGGTACTGAGTTCCTCCCACGGGTGGCCATCATGGCAAACAGACAGGGTGACGGAATTAAAAGCTCTACAGGCACAAGGGCCTGTGAGAAAAGTGGACCGTGCTGGACCTGCACCTGAGATTCAGAGGCTTTGCAGGGCAGAGAGGGGCATGATGGCGTCCAGATGGGGAGACGCGAAAGCTTTCATTGTTCACTTAACAAATTGAGAGGCCGCCTCCCGTTCCGAGGCCGTCCCGGGTGCTGAAGCTTCAGAGGAGAGGGTGGAGGAAAAGCCTCGCACCTGCTCCCCCAGCCCACGCCCAGGTGTCAGTGCCAACGTCCCGACTGGCAGCTCTTCCCCCGGGTTATTAGAGAGGCAGTCCAGCCCTCTCACGTTTTCTAAGGAAAAGGCTTCGGGGCAGCCGGCGATGACACTGTGCTGACGCAGGCAGCCGTCTCCCAGCCGTGAAGCCCACCTCCTCTCAGTAACTCGTTGACATTCCCAGCCAGCCTTCGCCCCCACCTGCAGCCTCCTGATGAAATGCTGATGCAAAGGCCACGGCTCTGACCATTTGCCATTTGGTCTCTTCCAGGATCTTTTTCCCAGGCAGCCATCCCGTCAGAGGTGTGCAGGTCATGAAGGTTGGCAAACTGCAGTTACATCAAGGCATGTTCCCCCAGGCGATGAAGAACCTGAGGCTGGTGAGTGTGCCGAGGTCTCAGGCAGCCCCGCGGCATGCCTTTTTCTGCCCTGTAACCGAGCCTCTTTCTTGTGGTTTCAGCCACTCTGCATGCGTACACGCGCACACACATGCCCAGCTCTGAAGAAAAAACCTGATTTGTGATGTCTACTGATTTCTGTGGTATAAACCTGCCCACCATGGCTGATTTTAAAGTACCAATGTAAAATGACCAGCTCACAAAAATCATGAAAATTTAACAACGGACTCTCACTGATGGATGTGAACTGGCCTCAGGACACCACCACACCTGTGCCCTCCCCCAGGTGACCAGGCCCCCTTCTCCATGCCCTGCCACCAGCTGCCCCCGGGGTGAGGCTGTGTTCCCTACATGCTGGCTGGCCTGGCCATCTGTCCTCAGCCCACCTTTGCAGTCTCCGCCACCCCCCACACAGCGAGGGTCCACGGAGCTGAGGGTCCGCTCAGCATCGCCCAGGACACCCAGAATCTGCTCACCCATAGATCTTCCCAAGCTATTTCTGCTGCATTAAATGCCCTCCCCACCCCACCCCTGGGCCTACAGACTACTGACCCTCGAAGGCCCAGCTCAGATGTGTTTGCGCTGCTCCCATTCGCTCACTGCACCAGCAGAGCGGTTACCACGGGGGCAGTAGGAGTACCCGACGCCCCCTCCCCCGGGGGACTGGGACGTCTCTGTGGCACCATGCAAGGCACCTGGAACTTGGGTAGTGTTCATTGTTGGAGGGAACGGGGAGGAAGGGAGGTCAAAACAGTGCCAGCAACATGTGCCAGGAAGCTAAATGGGAAAACGTTACTAAAGAGTGACGTTTGCTTTTGCCCTCTAGGTGAGTGTCTTCTGCCCCTAGACACCCAGGGCTCTCTGCTGTCCTGGCCTTCCTGCCCAGGCAGAGCCCCCCTCACCCAAATCATGGCTTCCCACAGGAGTCCTCAAGAGCTCACTTGGTCCAGGCGTCAGCGGGTCATGCAGAGACCTGTGGGAGGGGTTTCATAGGGAGCACCTGATATTTTGACGGGGTCACCTGGGCCACAGTGCCCAGGCCTGCAGAAGAGCTACACTGGAGAGATCCAGGCTCTGTGCCAGGAACTCCAGGGGAGGGCCCAGAGCTGGCTGGGCCCCTGGCATGCCCACATTTAGATGAGAAAAATGACCAGTGCCCAAGGCACCCTGAGAAATGAGATTCCCTGATGCCGGTCATGGTGGGACGCTAGCCGTGTCGACTTTCCCTGACCTCTAATTGAAACAAGCCCACGGTCAGCAGGAATAGCGCCTGGTCGCTGGAGGCACCCAGCCCCTCCTGTCTTTGCACCTTGTCTGGCATCTGTGCCCAGACCGGCAGAGGGCACCTTGCAGTCTCTTGCTGTCTCAGGAAAAACTCCCCCTTTCTGGACTGACTGATGGTTGTCGGCCAGTCAGATCAGTTAGGCAGAGAATACTGAGGGTGTACTGTGTGAAACCTTTGCCAGAAGAACAACATGGAGGAAATTTCCCAACTATATGATGCGCCCAACCCAGGGTCACCCACAAGGAGGTGTTTTATAAGTGATCAAATTAGCCCTTTGTGTTCATATGGAACTAGAGAGTATTGATACTGCTCTTGCATACCTGATCTGATCGGGTCAGCCATTTGAGGGTGGTGGGCCCTGCATTTTCGTTCCCATTTGAAAATGGCAGGAGCCAAAGCTTGGGGACAGTCGAGCCTGTGTGACATTACACTGAGGCAAAGCCAGGTCCGTCTGTTCAGTTTAATTCAACACGTGTTGATTAAATGCTGCTGTTGGTCTGGATACGGCCCAGTGTCATCCTTACAATTTAGTGGAGGAGACAGATATGTGGACGTGTCATTTAATCCAGGCCGGAATCCAGGGCTCTACTGTTCCTCTAGTCTGGCCTAGTGAGATAGACGAGACTTTCCAATAAGACTCCATGTGCAGAAGTCCCTTCTGATCCCCTGAGCTCCCGAGGCCAACTCAGAGGAGAATGTGGGAGAGCAGAGGCAAGCTGGGTTGGTTAGGTATGGCCTAAAAGTTACCTCATAACACGAGACACCATTAACAATTCCATCACTCAGGAAATTCCAAGGGTTTCTGTACCAGAAATGGGGATGAAGACCAAATACATAGTTCTTATTACAAGTCCCAGGGGGGTGGCCTGGACACTACCCTCTTTGCGAACTCCTAGGGCCTGTGAGTGTGAAGCAGGTCCGTTTTGTTCTGCAGAGGGAGGGCCTCCCTTACTGAGCTTGGCAGGGCTCAGGTAACCCAGAGGAGGGACAAGGAGGTGTCTTCTCTGCCTTTTGAAACTGATGTTCTCTTTAGACTGGCATTCTTTCTTAGATATTCTTTCTTAGAAGCTCTGGAAATAATAGGATGAAAGAACTTGAATAAGGGTTTTAAAGGCTGAGTTTGGAACAGAAATGAGAAAAGCTTCAGAAACAGAAATTTGTTACAGATTCAATTAGGCCCAACCTTTCCCAGGAAAGGAATCCACTTAGCCCAGCTCTGATTTGGTTTCGGTGCCTGTCTCCGCTGGGCTCAGCTGAAATTCTCATGACTGCTGCCACGGGACAGTCCTGGGGTTCCTTCACAGTGTGCTCGCCTGCTTCCTCCTGTTGCTAATCTGTTTTCATTTCTTTCCACTTATTTCTTGGAAGAATTTTGTTAGCCACTAATTCGACTTCTTGGACCTCGGCAACATCCTCAGCTGGGCGGTCTTGTCAGTGAGCCCGTTTCTTCCCTATGAGCTCTTCAGGCTGCAGGCTGCCTCACTGGGGCTGGACCAGCGGCTTTGTCAGGAGTGGTTTATTAGCTGAAATCAGTTGGAAAAAATCAGATTTCCTCCCCCTCAATTACCATTTTTATTTAGATGTAAATTTATTACATTTCACTTTAATGTTTTTTTCCATTTCCATTTCATTCTGCTGAAGCATTTTACATTTTGAAGATCCTTTTAGCTTTCTCTGAACAGGGAGTGCAGGTCCCAAGTCCTGGGTACGGCTCCTCTCACTCACTCAGTTATTAGCTCTCCCTGCACATCCGGGGAAAACCTAAAGCACAGCCATGCTGATCTCTGTCTACTCCAGCCCCTGCTCTGATTTCAAGTCTCCCAAAGTGCTAAGAGCATGCAATGGTATTGTTCCCATTTCTTAATCTGCTACAGTGATTCTAAACCTCTTTGGTCATGTTCTTATTTAAGAATCTGTTGAGAACCAGTAACTCAGCAGAAAAAAAATGTACATATACACAACACTTCGTATATTTGGTGCAGAAGGGGTCTTCAGGGACCACCTGAAGCCTCTCCATGGATTCACTAAGTGCCCATAGCCTCTAGGTTAAAAAGCTCTCTTCTAAATGTGTAATATAACACTTAACATGTGGTCAGATGGGAGGGAGAGAGGGAGGACGAGAGGACATACCAAGATGATGTGCCATGATCATCAGTACTGCTTTCAAAGAGTGGGTTTGCAAGTCTCTGGCTCTGTTATTTATGAGTGACCCCTGCTGACCTCCAAATAGAGAATATTAGTTTCAAGAGTATGTTTCTGAACCAAAAAAGTAGATGATAAATGAAAGAATGGTTTGTAAAATGAAAGTATAGTGATTAAAGATGGCAAGAGGCAGAACTTTACCTGCCAGAAAGTGTAAGTTCAGTACAAACCAGGAGCCAGGTGGGAACCTGGGCTTATACCTCCACCTGGAAATAATAACGTGTCATTCCCCCCATCCTCCTGCTGGGGCAATGTCAGAGAAAGCCAGCTAAAACAGAAGGTTTAAATAAAATTCAGAATCTCAGCAGAATACCAAAGGTATCTAGATTTCAACTGAGTATCACTCATCATACCAAGAACTAAAAAAATTTCAATCTTAATGAAAAAAGACAATCAATAAATACCAACTCCAAAAGAACAGAAATGTTAGAATTACCTGACAAAGATTTTAAAGCAGCTAAAAATTTTTCAATGAGCAATTATGAAAACCCTCAAAACAAATGAAAAAATAGAAGGTCTCAGCAAAGAAATAGAAAATATGAAGACAAAGCAAATAGAAATTTAAGAACTGGTAAATGCAGTTACCAAAATAAACAGACTGGAGCTTAACAACAGAATGGAGAGGACAGAGGAATGACTTAGTGAACTTGTAGAACAATAGAAGCTACCAATCTGAAAACAAAATGACTGAAAAAAAGTAAAATTGAACAGAGCCTCAGGGACCTGTGGGGCCAATAGCAAAGATGTGACACTGGAGTCCCAGAGGGAGAAAAGAAGGTAGGTGGGAGGAAAAAGCCCTTGAAGAAATAATGGTGGAGGCATCCAAATTGGAAAGAAAGAAGTAAAACTATCTGTATCTACAGATGATGTGATCTTACATACAGAAACCCCTAAAGATTCCATCCCCCCAAAATTGTTAAAACTAATAAATCCAGCAGAGTAGCAGGATATAAAATCAATATGCAAAAATGAATTGCATTACATACACTGATGGTAAATAATCCAAAAAGGAAATTAAGAAAAACAATTTCATTTACAATAGCATCTAACAGAATGAAATACTTAGGAAATAATTTAACCAAGAAGGCGAAAGACTTACACACTGAAAACTAAGACATTGCTGAAAAAAAATTAAAGAAGACATAAATAAACAGAATAACATCCCCTGTTCACAACTGCAAAACTTAATATTGTTTAAATGTCAATGCTACCCAAAGCAATCTACAGATTAACTGCAATCTCTATCAAGTTCCCAATGATTTTTTTTCCAGAAATAGGAAAATCCAGCCCAAAATTCATATGAAACCTCACAGGACACCAACAGTCAAAACAGTCTTGAGAAGGAAGAAAGTTGGAAGACTCACACTTCCTGATTTCAGAATTTACTGTAAAGTTACTGTAATCAAAACAGTTTGGCATTGCCATAAAGACAGACATATAGATCAAAGGAATAAAATAGTAAGCCTAGAGATAAATCCTCACATTTTTGGTCAAATGATGTTCAACAAGGGTGCCAAGTCCACTTAATGGGGAAAAGACAGTCTCTTCAACAAATGGTGCTGGGAAAACTGGATATTCACATGCAAAAGAATGAAGTTGGACCCTCACCTAAAGCTAGTAACTCAGAATGGATCAAAGACCTAGATATAAGAGCTAAAACCATAAAACTCTTAGAAGAAAACAGAGGAGAAGCTTGATGACATTGGATTCAGCAATTTCATAGATATGACATCAAAGGCACATGCAACAATGGAAAAAAAGACAAACTGAACTCCATCAAAATGAAACACTTTTGTATATCAAAGGGCTCTAGTAACAGTAAAAAGGCAACCCAAGGGATGGGAGAAAATATTTACAAATCACATATCAGAAAAGGGATTAATATCCAGAATATATATAGAACTCTAAAAACTCAATAACAAAAATGCAAACAAACCATTTCAAAAGCAGGGGAAGCACTTGAATAGACATTTCTCCAAAGAAGATATGAAAATGGCTGAAAAGCATATGAAAAGATGCCCAATGTCATTAATCATTAGGTAAATGCAAATCAAAACCACAAAGAGATACTATTTTTTACCCATTAGGATGACTATTAAAAACAAACAGAAAACAACAAGTGTTAGTGTCGATGTGGAGAAATTGGAAATGTTCCACATTACTGGAAGGAATGCAAAATTGTGTAACTGCTGTGGAAAACAGTATGATGGATCCTCAAAAAAATGAAACATAGACTTAGCATTTGATCCAGTAGTTCCACTTCTTCTGGGTATATACATAAAAAGAATTGAAAGTAAGGACTTGAACAGAGAGTTATACACTAATGTTCTTCATAGCAGCGTTATTCGCAGTAGCCAAAAGGTGGAAACAACTCAGATGCCTGTAGATGAATGAAAGGCTGAACAAAATGTGAGATATATACATACAGTGGAACATTATTCAACCATAAAACAGAAAAAATTCCAATACCTGCCACAACATGGGTGAATATTGTGCTGAGTGAAATAAGTCATACACAAAAGGACAAATATTGCATGATCCCACTTAAAGGAGGTACCTAGAGTAGTCAGAAACAGAGACAGAAACTAGAGTAGTGGTTACCAAAGGCTGGAGGGAAAAGGGGGAGGGGAGTTACTGTCTAGTGGGTACACAGTTTCTGTTTGGTATAATGGAGAAGTTCTGGCTATAGAGAGTAGTGGTGATGGTTGTACAATAATATGAATGCATTTAATGTCACTATACTGTACACTTAAAAATGGTTGAAGTGGTAGCTTTTTTGATGTTTTGTATATTTTACCATGATAAAGCCTTTTAGAAAAAGAAATAAAGATAGAAGATTCCTCAAATTGGACAAAAGACATAAACTGCAGATTCAAGAAGCTAAGTGCATTCCAAAGAGGAAGAATCCAGAAAAATCCACACTGAAATTCATAGTCAAACTTCTGAAAATTAAAGGCAAAGAAAGTACCTGAAAAGCAATAAGAGAAAAATGATACCTTGCCTAAAGAGAGAAAACAATATGAATTACAGTGGTTTTTCTTATCAGAAACCATGGAGGCCAGATTAGAGTGTCACATTTTTCAAGGATTGAAAGAAAAGAACTGTTAACTCAAAAACCTATATTCAAAATATCCTCCAGAAATGAAGGGGAAATCAAGACATTCTCAGATGAAGGAAAATGAAGAGAATTTGTCACCAGCACACCTATTCTAAAAGGATGGCCAAAGGAGTTCTGTAAACAGAAAGGACAGGATAAAAGAAGGAATCTTGAAACTTCAGAAAGGAAGAAAGAACATAGTAAACAAAAATAAGTAGAAAACTCTTCTTGAGTTTTCTAGATTATGTTTGACAGTTGAAGCAAACACTGTAACACTGGCTGATGTGGTTCTAAATGTATGTAGTGGAAATATTTAGGACATTTATATCTCAAATAGGGGAGGATAAAAGACATAAAGAGGGGCAAGGTTTCTAACTGCACTTGAACTGACCAAAGAAGGACTCAGTAGGCTGTGGTGAATTAAGTGTACATCACGTGAGACCCAGAGCAGCCACTAAAGACTGTGAGAAGTGTGCACCCAAAAACATATGGAATGGACTTCTAAAAACAAAGAGTTTAAGTAGCCCATAGGAAATACTAGAAAAAGAAAATAGGAACAAAAAAAAACCCTAGGATAAATAGAAAACAAAAAATAAAATGGCAAACTTAAACCCTAATATATTAATAAGTGCATTAATTATATAGGTGGTCTATGTAAAAAAGGTAAGTTTTCTAAATACACGTGTTAAATGACAGAATGGATTTTTTTAAATCACCTAACTATATGCCATCTATAAGAAAGTGACTTTAAATATAATGGTATTGGCAAGTTGAAAGTAAAAAAATGGACAAATATATCATGAAAAGATTATTAATCAAAAGGAAGCTGGGGGTGCTATATTAATATCAGATAAAGTAGACATCAGAACAGGGAAAATTTTCCTAATAACAGAGAGGGACATTATATAATGAAAAAAGGCAAGCCTACAAAGAAAGCATAGCAATTCTAAATATGTTTGCACCAAACAACCCAGTTTCAAGATGTGGGAAACAAAAACTGTTAGAACTGAAGATATGTGGATACCAGTGCAGCTGGGGCATCAACACCCCTCCGTCAGCAGATGACAAAGCCAGGCGGAAAATCAGCAAGGATAGAGAAGAATTTAACACCAGCTACTTACAGCATCTAAGTGACATTTACAGGAGCGCCCCTTATCCACTGGGATACGTTCAAGAGGAAACCAGGGATAGTACTGAACCTTGTATATACCGTGTATTTTCCTGTACATACACACTTATGATAAAGTTTCATTGACCAGGCCCAGTAAGAGATAAACAACAATAACTCGTAATAAAATAAAACAGATTACTTTTTGTAATAAAATACTGAACATTGTCTAAAGCAGCTCTAATAATAAAAAAAAGTTATACCAATAGACTGTAATAGTTATGTAAATAGTGGTCTCTCTCAAAATACCTCACTTAACCGTATTCACCCTTTTTGTGGATGATGTGTGATGAGATGAAGTGAGGTGACTGACGTAGGTAGGCATCGTGACGTAGCGTTAGGCTACTGCTGAGCTTCTGAGGATACGTCAGGAGGAGGATCACGTGCTTCCAGAAACTGTGGAAAGCAAAACTATGGGCAAGGCGGGATTGCTGCATAAACGCTGCACCCAAAAGAGCGGAACACACTGTTTTCAACTACCCACAGAGCATATACCAAGAGGAACCATATTCTGGGCCATAAAAACAAATCCCAAATAAAAGGATTCAAGTCATACAAAGTTAAATCTCTACCAAAGTGGGATTAATTAGAAATCAATAACATTATATTTGGAGACAAAACCAAATCCATACCTCCTGGCTCTGGGACTTGGTTTGACCCTAGAATTTATCTCATCCAAACTCCTCATTATTCAGCTGAGGAACCTGAGGCTCAGGGAGGAGACAGGACTTCTTCGGGGTCCCTGGTGCTCCGTCAGTGCTGGCTGGATTGGCTGATTAAACATAGCAGCACAACAGCAACTCTTCCCTGGAATAGCTGCCAGCGCTGGAGGGCACACACCCGAGCTCAGCACACCTGCACCCCATCCCAAGGTCCCCTGAGCCGCGCTGGGCCCTCCTCCGGACTGCCCAGCACCTTACATCTTTATCTGCACTTCCTGGATTCATTCTGTCTCGTGACTGTGCCAGAGCCCCTCCAGGGTAGGGTGAAGCTCGGCTCATGAGAGCTGCTTTAGACAAGGTTCAGTGAATGAGTGGATAATTGTTTTCTTTAAGGGAATTTTGCGTCACAGGCAGGTCCTTACCGCCCATGCGGCCCTGGGAGTTACTCCAGGTGTAGGGCGGCCTGAGGCCTGCAGGGGCGCTGCTGTGCTCAGGCTGGTGGTCCGAGGCTCGGCGTTCACTGTAGTGGGTCAGGCTCCCTCCATTTCCAACTTTGGGTTTGCAGCCCACCTGTCTCCCCCGCCCCCGCCTCACGTCTCGACTCTACGTTCATCCCAAGGTGGGCGGACGAAGGAAACTTGCATGTATTTTTCCCTCTTGTGAACTGGTTCCAGAGGTTCTTATCGTGCATACATTTCTTTTCCCTCTGATTTTATATCCATATTTAAATTATGCTTGGGAAGTCATTTATTGGATTCCCTCAGGCTCATGGTAGAGAGTATATGAGATCCTTGATAAGCTTAATATATTTGTATTAAAAATTAATAAGAAAGCTATATTGTTTGCAGCCTTAAATCATAATTTGATTTAGTTCATTTTATTTAAAATATGACCACAATTCTAAAATTACTTAAAAAAAAAAGATGTGATGAGATTGAAATCGGCCCTGGGGACCCTGTCTTTATTCCTGACTGAACCACACCTGTCATGTGGCAGACGATCTGCGCTGCCATTTCTCGTGTGACATTTAGAGTCAGCACACGGGAGCCGCAGCCCCCTCGGAGGCTTCAGATGAGTCCTCTGTGGAAGATTATGTGCAGGCTCTTTTTAAATGCTACCATTAAAAAAATAAAATTTAATGGGAAGAGATAAGCTTTTTCCAGCACAAGCCAGCTCTGATTTTATATTTCCTTAATCTGTTTTATATACTACTGCAGGAAATTAAACCAAAATTGTCCTCTCTGACATGTGCATGTGTGGCAGGGGAGGGGCTGAGAGAAGGGTGATGCAGAGCTGCAGGGACCAGCTGCTCTGGTTTGTCAGAGATTCACTGTAGCTTTATTTGGGGGGAAGAAGTCCTCCTCATCTTCCTGAGGGGCTGCAGGGCTGTGGCCACTGTGGAGAGCCAGACTGTGCCTACAGCCCCAGAGGGCTCTCCCCTTACGTCAGTGAGAACTGTTGCCCCACACGCTGTAGGCCCAGGTGACTTCCAGGACAGGGAACAGATGTCCTCCGTCACTGAGTCTGAGTTGTGGCTTCCTGTCCACCCGGTGAGACATACACATGCATGGAGGACAGTCACTGGCATGTTTGGCTACTACTGCATCCTGCTGCTCTCTCTTCTTCCTTTCCTGTTCCCTTCTACCCTGACCATCACTCAGAGAAAAGGACGTTTGCCTGTTAATCATACCTGTATTGAGTTTTACCTTGCAGAGAAATGATGTAGATTTGTTTTAGTATCTCCAAATTGGTCCTCTGTCCCCAGCTGTACCACCTCCTCTCTGCTTCCAGCCACCCCTGTGGCTGGGCCCCTCTAATCCAGCATCTCAGATCTTACACACAGATGCCCAGGGGTCACCGCCAGAAGTATCTGGACTAGAATCCTAGACCCTCAGGGGGTCTCAGAGACACGTCTGGGTCTCAGAGATGCCCTGGACCCTCCCCTGGGTCACTGCAGACTATCTGCCGTGGAGGCAGCACAGAGCAGTCACAGAGTGAACACTGGGTTGGGTCCTGAGAGCTGGGTGCTGACCCTGGGCCCATCTTTCAGGCTGTAGCATGAGGATGTTGCACTGATGGTCTTCAGGAACCTTCCTTAAGGAAGCAGGCTGGGAGGCGTGGCAGTGGGCATGCAGATGGTCCGGCAACTCCCCTTCCGTCTGTGGCTGCACAATTCCAGAATGGCTGCAGGGCTGGAGGCCTCCCACTGACACTCAGACACTTGGCCTGCTGTGAGACAGGAAGGTCTCCCTCTCTGGTGAGCAGAGACTCTGGGTCAGCCACAGTGAACATGGGCTCTTGAGGAGTAGACCTTAGTCTTAAAGCTGAATGGGGGAAGAAAGTGCAACTTATGACTGCAAGAAAGGCAGAGCAGGAGGAGGATCGGAGCCTGTGATCTGTGGAAAACATGCAAATCAACCTTACCTTGTCAGAGTGACCCGAAGACCACTTCGTCATGTAGCCTCTGAGTCCAGTGCACAGACTATTCTCCAGGTGAGGATAGCGACAGGAGCACAAAAAGAAGCTGGTCTGAGAATTCTGCTGAGAAACAAGGCAGCCTTCACCCAGCACAGGCATGCATGGGGGGCGGGGAGGGGGAGACAAGGCCAGCCCTTGTCTGGACTCCTGGTTGGGGGTTGCAGGGTGAGGGCTACTCCCTTTCTGCAAAGAGCTTTTCAGGCAGTGCCTCTGGCCTCTCGTCTTCTCTTGCCAGATGACGTGTCCATCCAGCCCTCTTGAATAGAAGGGAAGTGCGCACCTAAGGCAGCTTTCCAGTGAGAGAATTTCCCATGAAGGACTCTCAGGGTCTGTCTGGTCTCTGTGCAGTCGGCCATCATGCAGGTCTCGGCTTCAGACCTTAAGATGTCTGGAGCATTTGTTCCCTGAATGGCGCCAAACATTTGTGTTCTGGTCTTCTGTGTAGAGGGTCTCACAGAGCCCAGCTGCCTGCAGGGGGAAGTCTGCTCCCGACTCCTCCCCTCGCCTCCTGGACACCTGCACCCCTCCAGGATTAGTCTGTAGACACTGTACACCCATAGGCAGAGCCCCTCAAGTTAGAAAGAACAATGCCCGGGATCTCGGTGGCTGCCACCTTTGGGGTTTTCACAGGGTGATGGGCCTGTCAGGGCAAGATGACAGCCAGGCTCTGGGAGCAGAGGGGGACCAGGGACCAGGGCCTTTCTCTGTCTCTTTCTCTCCCAGCAGCTAAATCTGCACCCCCCTACCTGTCTGCTTTCCTTTATTCCAGCCTAAAGGGAACAATTTTAAAGAGGCAAAAAAGAGGCCTTGGAACACCGGCTGAGCACACTCTGAGACCTGGACATGGCTGCTCTGGGCCTCAGGCTTCCTTCTCTGTAGAAGGAAGGGGTCTGACCACAGGGCCGCTGTTGCAACAAAAATTCAACTGAGTATAATTTAAAAGATCAAATTGGCTTTATTGAACAATTCATCAATCAGGCAGCATCCCATTGAGCTACAGAAAAGGAAAGGTATATAAGGGTATAGAGAGGAAGTGTAAAAAAGGAAATTATTTTAGCAAAGAATTCATCGTTTTAGGCAAGTTCACTCTCCCAAGGGGAGTGGAAGGGGCGTCAGCAAATGTTCTCATAGTGACCGGGAAGTTAAATGGTGACAGGTTCAGGTCACGTTCCTGGGCTGCAGGGCTGAGACCACAGTGGGGTTAGGCATTAAGTCCTCATTTGCTGACATGGGGCCCTTTACATAAGTGACTCCACTTGCGGCCTGAGGATTTTTTTAAGTACCATCCAGGCATTTCCCAGCTCTAAAGCTTTCAGCTTTTTGCCACTGAGTATGATGTTAGCTGCGGGTTTGCCCTGTGGGGCCATATCATGCTGAGACGCATGCCCTGTGCACCGCCTTGCTGGGAGTTTCTATTTAAGGTGGTGGTAGCATGGTGCTCTGTCTTCCAAATAACTTAACCATTTTAGTTCTTCTTAAACCTCTGTAACGACCTGTCAAGGCTACACTGACAGTCCCTGAAGATCATTGTATTCCAGGCCCCACATGGCTTGGGTGCCGAGTCCGCCTTTGGAATGCCACATTAAAAAATCTCCCTGTCACTCCATGGTCTGGCTCAGAGAACCACGGTTCTGCTCACACCTTAGACTGCAGGGTTCCCCAGGTCCCTAGCATAGCATCCCAGGGAAAAAACAGGGAGTGGACAAGGGTCCACCTCCTTTGGGATCTGATCTGTCTCCTTGCTTTTCCCTTTAGGCTTTTGACATCATGAGAGTGACACACGGCAGAGAGCACAGCCTGATTGAAGATTTGATTCTTCTCCTAGAAGAATGTGACGCCAACATAAGAGCATCCTAAAGGAGCCCAGTCGGGGAGAGATGGCCTACACCTGTGCCGATTGCCTTACTGGGGTCAAACACTGTATACTTTGCTGTGTGAACCTGCCCTGTTGGAGATGCTATTCTGTGTTTACATAGGGAAATACAGACAGATATATGGTTTTCAGTCTGCAAGTATCATTAGCTGTAGCAAAGCATGATTATAATAAATATAAAAAATTTCACTGCAAATGCCTTCTGGTCATTGTTTTCTCTGCTTACTCATTGGTGATTTCAGTGTTTAAGATCTCAACATGGAAGATCAAAGATCCTATTAAAAACATGACAGAAGAAGTTGTAACTTTCTCCTTGGATATATGTAGGGATAATTGGGTAAAAATCAAAGCTTTCACATTTGCTTCCAAGCAAAAACTTAATGTCCATTTTAGCAAGAAACAGTATTTTCATATGTTGTCTTTACTATTTGTGGTAAATGATATGCATAGACATTATTTACTTCCAAATACATCTCCGACACAAGTTTTACGCTAAATCCTAGGAATCATGTTAGGTATTATTAGAAAAGGATAAGAAGCCTTAATGGAAAAGAAAAAAAATGTTTTTTCAAATGTCTCCCAGTTCTTTGTGGAACTCTCTCATTCTCAGCATTTTATAACCCTTTTATACATCATGTTTTTTTTTCTTGAATTTTTTTCTGTAATTCCCTATGGCTGTGGTCCGACCATGTGCTATGCATAGCACAGAGCTCCATTATCCTACAGGAGGCAGGGTTCTGCTATCCCAGCTCAAATCAGGCTGGCTGGCTTTTCTTTTTCCAATTATTTCCCAAATCTGTGGCCTGCTTTTCCACCTTTCTGCATTAGACAAATACAGAAAGCCTTTCTTTTTCCTCTGCCAAAAAAAAAAAAAAAACATAAAGGTAAATTCTTCTATGGCTCAGTGATCCTGTGAGCAATTTAGTCCCTCACGCTTATGAGGCGCTAGCAGTAACCGAAGCCTCGGATTCCTGCAGTGGACAGGCTTCTTAGAGAGCCTCCCATCATCCACACCGTATAGTACAAGCCAGGAAATGAGATACAGAGAGTGATGGCAGAATCCAGGATCCCTCACAGATGGAGTGGTAAGTCCTCTGGCCACATGGCCACACCGCGGCAGCGGGCCCTGTCAGAATGACACCCGGACAGCTGATGAGCCAGAGGAACCAACCTCATTTTGCATCAGCGAGAGCTTACCACCGGAAACAGGGCTGCTCGCTGAACACCTGGTGATCATTTTGATCACTGGAACGTGGAGGCGGCATCCTGCATGCCAATGAGTTCTGCAGCCTTCTCCCTGTGCGCGGCGGCTGGAGATGCCATCTATCGAGTATCAAGCACGTCTCTCAAGCACACGGTGCCTCTAATAACCACAGTAATACAACGAGGTGGGCGTTTTGAAGTCCATTTTATAAGTAAGAAAACTGAGGCCTGGAGTCAGGTGCTCTGAAATCCTTCCTGATTACTACATGACCTTGAGAAAGTGGTTTAATTCCAGTTTTTCTAAGAGACTAATTCTACCCAATTCAACAAAGATACATTTGGGAAAAAGCAATACAAAGACTGCATAAGAGGTGCCCCTTGACCTCAATATGCACACAGTTTGGTATAGTGTTTGTATTAATTAGCTTTTCCTGTATAAAACTACCAAAACTTAGTGGCTCAAAATAACACTTCCTTCTTTCATGAACTTGTACATCAGCAATCTGGGCTGGTCTGGCCCAGGCCTGTCTGATCTGGGCCATGTAGCTCACTGGGTTAGTCCAGCCTTTATTCACATGACAGCAGTTCTCTAGGAACAGTATGCAGGAGGCCTGATGGGCAAGCACTTTCCAAATCTACTTGTGTCCCATTTTCCAACATCCCATGGGCCAAAGCCAATTACAAGGCCAGCATAGGAGCCTGTCAATCAGAGCTCCAGAGCCCATTGCAAGGGCATGGATATGTGGAGAGGAAGATACTGTGGCCATCTATGCATCCACCATAGCGGTCCTTTGGCTGTTTTGGTGTTACGGAACATTTAGTGACTTTGATGAAATCCACAGACCTTTCTAGAAGAACATACACACCCGAACACTCTGCTTTTAGGATCAGTGATTCTTGGTGAACTCCCCATGGGCCATTAGTGGCCTCCCTGGGGTCCTTCATCTAATGAACAACAGACTTGCTACCTTTCAAAAACCCTGGTGGGAATTGTATTTTTAATTCCTCATTTTTAATTCATCAACTACCTACATAATTTGCAGGGCCCATGCAAAATGAGAATAGAATGTTGGTCCTCTTATCCAAAAGTTAATAATTAAAAATTTCAAGATGGCAACAGGATAGTATTAAATCAAATGCATGGTGCATCTGAACTCAAGGCCCTGTGAGATTGCATGGGTCTGTCAAAAGCCCATGAAGCTGGCTCTGACAGAAAGCTTTTTCACATCTGGTACTTAAAGGGGGGGAAAAAAACCATAACAGAAGGTGGGGGTTGTAACTTACATGCCAAATGAGCAGAGTTTATGATAAAACCCTGTTTGTCAATTTTCTGAATGAAATTTATCAGTGATGATCCTGGATTAAGAGATCTGCCTTCATGCCTCCTAGAGAAAACACGGTAGGCTTTTAAATCCCTGTTTTCTGAGAAGAGGGTCCATAAGAGGCAAGCCCCTGCTTCCATCAGGTTTTAATAGAAAGCAAACATTGGAGCCATGGTAAACATTTATATTGTACAGCAAAATAATTTTGGAGAAGGGGGATGGGGCTGGGGCTGGGGCTGGGGAACATAATCTGAAGTCCGTGTCGCTGGTGGCTGGTGAGTCATTGCAGCCCGGGCCTCTACGGCTGCTGTCTCATCAATCCTCAGTCTTCTGGTGGCAGGCTCGTTCACATCAGTAACTGGACGCCATTAGTTGCTCCTCTGGGATGAGAACACATTTAAACTGAAAATGAACACACCGGGCATAATTTATAGCCATGCCACATGAATGCCCAGAGTGTGGGGGAGGAAGGCTGCTCAGTATGGGGGCTCGGGGCAGGCTTCCTCCAGCCAGGCAAGAAGGCCGGGGCAGAGGACGGCCACACGTGGTGAAGCCAGATGGCCACAAGCCGCAGAGGCCCCCAGTCCAGCTTCACTGCAGGGGTGGAAGAGAATTTCATACGTGGGAGCCTGCCCCTGAGTTATGTCTTGAAAATTCTTCTCTGGCCCAATGAGGAAGTGATGTTACACACTCACAGAGGCCACTGGGATTGCACAGGGAGGGAGTGTCTGCGCATTGTCTGCGGAGCGTCATAAAATTCTATGACAAGCAACCACTGGCAGAAGCTTCAGGAAAACGCTGCAGCCCTCCTCTTGCCTGAGGTCTGTAAGAGATCACACTGGTTGAGAAGGACCAGCAACACACCCCCAAACTGGGTCACCCCCTTCACCTTTTTGAGGTTTAGAAGCATCTAAGTGCTATTGGCTCACAGTGAACAAAGTCATAAGCCAATTCAAAACACTAAAAAAGCCAGTCCTGCCCTTCATAGTCAGCTCAGCCACACCATCCTTCCACTCTTCACAGAAACTCAGTCGCTGGCCCTCCTTTCTCCTTCGTCAAAGGAGGGAGTCCTGCCTTTCATCCTCTGAGGTGCTTTTTAAAATTTCAGCCACTTTTATTCATTATCTGTTTCCAAGCTTTTTGCAGGACCTCTTCCTCAGCCACGCAAGACCTCTTTATTGAGTTCCTCTCATGCTACCCCTCCCTTCCCTGTCCTCCATCATGGCTGCCGAGTCATCTCCCCAAAATATCGATTTCATCATTCCGGTCTGTAACTTCTCTGCTCAAAAGCTCACGGTGGCTCCTCAATGCCACTAGACTCAAAGTTCAGTCTTCACATTGGCTTTCCTGGTCTCAGACTCCTGAGTCTTACAATTACCAATCCTGCAGGAATCTGCCGCTCTAGCTGGACCAGCCCCCACCCCCTCCCCTTACCCCCAGCTATTCCCATCTCCTGAATTACACCTCTTCTTTATCAGGTCCTTGTTTTATTTGTACTGAATACACTTCCTTTCTTCTCCATCTTTCTAACTCCTATTCTTTCTCAAAGATCTAGCGCAAGCCACCTTCTTCCTTTTTAAATTCAAATGTGCTGTAGTCTGTATTCATTTTGATGCTGAAGTTGTATCAGCTTTGGCTATTGTGATCTTCAACTTGGATCCTATGTCCTATGTGTTGCCATCATTCTGAAAGCCCCTTTTTACATAGAGCCACAGCAAGAAGTAGTAGGTTCACCTTATACTTTCCCACATTAGAGCTGGGGCTTGCTGTTCTCCAAGGAGCCTGGTTGCTTTTAGTAAGGAATGGTATTTAGAAACCCTGATCCAGGCATTATGTTTGCTTATTGCTACTAGGGTGTTGTTGCTCTGTAAGCCTTTTTAAAATCATGAGTTCACACTGAAACCATCGACTAAAATCCAACATCCAGGATTTTTCTTATCTTTCTGGACTCTTTGTTCAGTTCCATTGAGCTATGTGTCTAATTTTGTGCCAGTATCATACTATTTTGATTATGGTAGCTTTGCAGTATAGTTTGAAATCAGGAAATATCATCCTTTCTCAAGGATATTTTAGCTACTTGGAGTTTTTTTATGGTTCCATATAAATTTTAAGATTTTTTTTTTAGTTCTGTGAAAATTGTCATTGGTATTTTGATAGGGATTGCATTGAATCTGTATATTGCTTTGGGCAGGATGGCCATTTTAACAATATTAATTCTTCCTATCCACAAACACAGGATAGATTTCCATTTATTTGTATTGTCAACATATTTTGTCACCATCTTAGTTTTAAGAGTACAGGTCTTTCACCTCCTTGGTTATATTTATTCCTAGGTTTAGATGCAATTTTAAATGGGATTGTTTCCTTAATTTCTCCTTCTGCTAGTTCATTGTTTGTATATAGAAACCAACAGATTTCTGTATTTGGTATTTTATCCTGAAGCTTTATTGAATTCATTTATTCTAATAGTTTTTGTTGCAATCTTTAGGGTTTTCTATGTATATAGTGTCATATCATTTGCAAATAGTAAAAATTTTACTTTTTCCTTACTAATTTGGATGCCTTTCATTTCTTTTTCTTGTTTGATTAATGTGGCTAGGACTGCCAGTTACTATGTTGAATAAAAGTGGTGAGAGTGGGCATCGTTTCTTTTTCCTGATCTTAAAGGAAAAGCTATCATTTTTTCACCACTGAGTATGATGTTAGCTGTCAGGGGTTTGTCATATATGGCCTTATTATGTTGAGGTATATTCTCTCTATACCCACTTTTTTGAGATTTTTTATCATGAATGGATGTTGGGCTTTGTCAAATGCTTTTTCTGCCTCTATCAAGATGATCATATGGTTTTTTATCCTTCCTTTTGTTAATGTGCTGTATTACATTGATGATTTACAAAGAGTGAATCATCTTTGCATCCCTGGAAACTCACTTGGTCTGGTGAATAATCCTTTTAATGTATTTTTGAATTTTGTTTGCTAACATTTTGTTGAGGATTTTTTGCGTTTGTGTTCATCAGGATATTAGTCTGTAGTTTTCTTTTTTTGTGGTGTCTTTGCCTGGCTTGGTATCAGTGTGATGATGCCTTGTAGAAAGAATTTGGAAGCCTTCCTTCCTCTTCAATTTTTTTGAATAGTTTGAGAAATACAGATATTAACTTTTCTTTAAATATATTGTAGAATTTTCCTGTGAAACCATCTGGTCCTGGAATTTTGTTTATTGGGAATTTTTTTTATTATTGACTCTATTTTGTTAATTGTAATTTGTCTGTTCAGATTTTCTGTTTCTTCCTGGGTCAGTCTTGGAATATTGTATGTTTCTAGGAATTTATCCATTTCTTTTAGGTTCTCAAATTTCTTGACTGGACATCTGTTTCCTTCCCCATGTTAAGGAAGTCTTCAGATATTATTTCTTCAAACAAATTTTCCACACCTCTCTCTCTCCTCCTTCTGGGACTCCTATAATGTGAATGTTAGGATGTTTGATGTTATGCTAGTAACCTCTCCTCATTTCTTTTCATTCTTTTTTCTTTCTGCTTTTCAGCTTGAGTGCTCTCCATTACTCTGTCGTCTAGATCACTGATCCATTCTGCTGCATGCTCTAATCTGCTATTGATCCCCTCTTGTGTATTTTCCATTTCATTTATTATATTCTTCATCCCTGGTTGGGTCTTTTTTATATTTCCTGTCTCTTTGTTGATGTCCTCCCTGAGTTCATCCACTCTTCTCTCAAGTCCATTAAACAACTTTATAACTATTACTTTGAACTCTTTGTCAGAATTGTTTAACTCTGTTTCATTTATTTCTTTTTCAGAATTTTTGTCTTGTTCTTTTGTTTCAAACATATTTTTATGTCTCTTTATTTTGTTTGACTTTCTGAATTTGTTTCTATGGGTTAAGTGCAATGGCTACCTCTCTCAATCTTGAAGTCATGGCCTTGTATAGGAATGTCCCCTGGGTTGAGTGTGTGCCTGGTGGTTTTGTAGCCAGGTGGGTATGTGTCTGTGTGTCCCAGTGTTGGGGCTCCCAGGGCATGGTCTGAGGGTCTTGCATGTGGGTGCTGGCTGGGCCACACTACCAGGGTGGCTGTGGGCAGGGGAGATGGTCTGAGGGTCTCCTGGATGGGCACCAGCTGGGGCACACTGACAAGGTGGCCAGTGTCAGAGCGGCATTGTCCAGGGGACTCCTGGATGGGCACTGGGCCAAAGCCACACAGGAGGAGCAACGGAGGCAGAGGGGCATGGTCCAGGTGTCTCTTAGAAGGGTGCCAGTCAGGGCTGTGCTAATGGGGTGGCTGTGAATGGAAGGGGTGTGGGAAGAGTGAACCCATGCAAGCACCATACTAGTGCCACCTTGGTGGGTCTGCTGGATCTCTTGTGGGCATGTTTGTGTGGAGGTGGGGGCTGGGAGGCCACCTCAGTTATGTCTGAAGCTGGTGTGTGCGCCCTAACTCTGCTCTGGGACACACTATCACATGCAGGGGGAATGTGAACAACGTCACTCACCAGTACCTCGGGTACCAGAGAGTTCTAGAAGCTTCCCTGCTGTTTGGCAAGTGGTTTAGTTTTAAAACTTGGTTTCCTTCACTTACGGTGTGGTTGCCTTTTAAGCTGCAGCTTTTTTTTTCTGTGCCCCAGGGCAGGCTAATCTGTGCTCAGGTCCCTCAGTGATGTCTCTCCCAACTGCAGGGCTATGCTGGGTGTGGAGTCCCATTCATCACTGTCTCCATCTCTTCTGTGTTTTTTTATGTGGTCGTTTTATCCCTCATTGTGTAAAAGGTATTCACTCAGGCTTCAGTTCTTCCTCAGGAGGAATTATTCTCTGTGTAGGTGTTGATTCAGTGTGTACATGGGAGGAGGTGTGTTTTGGGCTCTTTCTACACTGCCTCCTTGAATCTACCTCTGCCTTATAGACATATCTTCAAGCATTAAGTTCACTATTAAATAAATAAATGGTAAGCCTTTTTAAAATACAGAGAAAAGGGAATTATAAAAAGTGACATATTTGAAAAAGTGATACTGATTTTAGTGATGAGAAACACAATAATTGAAGTAAAAATTGCAGTGAATATCTTTGGCAGCAGATTGGTCATTAGAGAAGGGAAAATAGTGGACCGGCAGGTCAGAAGAACTTATCCACGAGACATCACAGAGAGAGAAAATACCAAAAATACAGTAAATAAGTTAAGAGATAAGAAGGAAATGGTCTACCACACATCTGATCTAAGACCCATAACGAAAGCAGAATGAGAACATGAAGAGACCAGATTTGAACACAGGGCAGTTGAAAAATTTCCAAAACTGATAAAAACACTAACCCACAGATTCAAAGGTCTAGTGAATCGCAAGCATGATAAATAACAAGAAATCCAGAACGGTTACATCATTGTGAATTTAAAGAAAGCAGAAGAAAAATAAAATCTTAAAGGCAACCAGAGTAAACAGATTACCTTCAAAAAATGCCAGTTAGATTTACAGGTGATTTCTTATCAGCACCACTAGAAGTCAGAAACAATGGAATGGTGTTCTCATTTGACAAAAGAAGGTTAAATGCTACCATAAAATATTACACCCTGCAAAGATTTCATTCAGTAATGAGGGTGGGATAAAGACATTTCAAAACAGAACCTAAGAAGGCTTAGTACTAACAGACCCTGACTGAAAATATGCTAAAGGAGGTGCATGATCCAGGAGATTAATCACAAATGGAAGGTCAAAGATTGCAAGAAGAGATGGAAGAGAAAGAAAATGGTGAATATTTGGACAAATATAAATGAAGTCTACTTTTATAGAACATAAATTATAATTGTACTAGGCCTAAAAAAATTAAGACATAAACATTAGATAATAATAACAGCACATAAAGACAGAGTAAATAAAGTTGAAATGTTCAAAGGTCCTTGTATTATCCAAATTGACGTTAAAGTTTTTTATTAACTTAATACTTGATAAGTTAATTATATGTGTTTTAATTTCTAGGATAGCCACCAAAAGAATAGAGTTAGAGTGTATAACTTATAAACTCTTAGAAAAAGGGTAATTATTCAAAAAATACTCAGACATCTCCTCTCATTAAAAAAGTGGGATGGGGGAGGGCAGGGGGAGCAGGAGAGGTGAGCAAAAGTTTAAGAGAAGGAATTTTAAGCACAAAACAAGGTATCAGGTTTAAATCTAAATATATCAATAATTATATTAAATGTAATTTAGTAAACAGTAAATATAAATAGAGTAAATGTTTCCATTAAGATAACAGACTGGATTTTAAAAGTCCAACTATATGCTGTTAATAAAAGACATCTAAAACATAAGGATAAGGAATGTTTAAAGTAAAAAAAAGGTGTATTATGTGCATACTAACCAAAAGAAATCTGGTGTGGTTACTCCTAATATAATATAATATGACTTTAAGACAAACAGTATTACTAGAAATGAGATGTTAATCATCAAAAGGTTCAGTCTACCAGGAAGACACAATTCTAAAATTTCTAGGCATCTAATAGTATAGTATTAGTATAAAGCAGAGAGGAACAGAATTAACAGAAATAGACATCTCAGCAATCATAGTGGGACACTAACTCATGGATCAAAGAAATTACAGTGAAATCTGACCATACTCTAGCCGAATGATAAATAAAAATTTATAGGATGAGTAGTACTTAATCAGATATAGGTAGTCTTAAGTATATAGGGTAAAAATGTTCTAAGGTCCTTGTATTATCCAAATAGAAAATTAAGCCACAAATATATGTACTAAGAACCCAGCTCAAGAGGTTAGAAAAAGCTCAGCAAATATACTCAACCAAAATAGAAGGAAGGAAACGATAAAGATCCGAACAGAAACCAGGAAATACAAAGCAAGCACAAAATAGAATGGAGCAACAACAATAACAAAAACACAAAATCGGGTTGTTGAAAAGACTAATAAAACTGAGAAACCTCTGACAAAATGAATGGAGAAAGAAAGGTACAAATATCCAGTATCAGGAATAAAAAGGGAGCATCGCTTCAGATACCTCAGCATTAAAGAAATGGTAGGAGCATAAGAGCATATTAACAGCTTTGTGCCAATGGTTTTGGAGGTTGGGTAAAATGGACATACCCCTAGAAAAATATAACTTACTAAAGTTGACTCAAGAAGAAAATTTTTTTAATCTGAAAAATCATATAACTATTAATGAAAAACAATGAACAATTTATACACTTGAATACCCTTTCTGCAAAGAGAATGACAAGTTGAGTTGGTTCCACCAAAATATTTAAGGAAGAAAAAAAGTCAACCCTTAACATTCTTTTCCAGGGAAGAAAATAGTAAGGAATATTCCCCAACTACTTTACTCATTTTACCTTAATACCCAAACCTGATGGTACAGAATGGAAAAATACAACCTGATTTCACTCAAGCATATGGATATAAGAATCCTTTAGAAATATTAGCAAACTGACATTAGCAATGATCATATTGCTAAGCCAAAGTTAGCAACACACAGAAGGGATAACCCACCCATTTTCCCACTACGTGAACACATTAGAGAGAGATTATCATGTGAACATCTCAGTATGTGCAGAAAAAGCATTTGGTAAGATGCAACATCTTTTCTTGATGAAGAAAAGCTCAGCAAACTAAGAACACAAAGAAACTTCTTAAAAGGTGAAAGTCTCCACAAAAACCTTTAACAAGCATCATACTTGATAGTGAATGTTGAAAGTTTGCTTTTACTAACAAATAAACAAGTCCTGGAGATCTAATGCACAGCATAGTGAACATAGACAACAATATTGTATTTAATCATTAAACCTGCTAAGAAACCAAATCTTAATTATTCCCACCACAAAAAAGAAATGATAATTATGTGACATGACAGAGGTGCTAAATGCTATGAGGGCAATCATATTACAATGCATAAATGTATCAGATCAACATGTACACCTTAAACATACACAATGTTGTGTGCCAAATATATTTCAATTTTTTTTAAGTTTAATATCAAGAAATACTCTTCTCAGCACTGTATAGGAGGTCCTAGCCAGTGTGGTGTGAGGCAAGAAAAAGAAGACTTGGTGAAAAACACACTTCAAACATGTAAATACACACTTTGAAGTTACAGAAGACAGTATCCAGAATGTTGAACAAACTCATTTATAAATATTAATTTAAAAAATAATTCAAGTGGCAGAAGACCTAAACAGATAAAGAGGAAATGCCAAAAAAGCATATGATTTTATGCTCAACTGCAATAGTAATCTGAGAAATGCAAATTTAAACCACAATAAGGTATTACTATACATTTATTAGATTGGATAATTTTTTAAAAATCTGGCAGTACAAGTGTTGGACAGGGAGTGGAGTAACAAAAACTCCCATAAAAAGAAATAAAGTTTATACAACCACTTTGAGAAGCAGTTTGTTATTATCTAGCAAAGTTAACATTATCTTTTTCTAGCCTCTTAATTTCAAACTTTTAATTTTTTATCTTTCAGATATATCTCTTATAAACAGCAAGGATGGTTATTTTTTAAATCAAGTCATAACCTTTTTCTTAATTGGAGCATTTAGTTTATTTAATGTAATTACTGATTTATTTGGGATTAGATTTACCTTTGTACTCTTTGCTTTCTATTTATATTAACTGATCTATGTTCCTTTGCCTTCTTTTAGATTTTTTTACACGTTTTTATCCCCTCTATTAGCTAGAAGTTATACTCTCATATGGTTTTTTAGCAATTACTCAAAAATTACAGCATGCGTCCTTGACTTATCAATGTCTAATGTTTCTCAGTACTTTTACACTCTTCCCAGACAATGCAGAAATCTTAGAATTTCTTAACTCCATTCCATTTCTCCTAAGCTGCATGCTATCTTTGATGTGTACACACACACACACACACACACACACACACACAATCTTTTATATCCCATGAGATTGCTGTTTTATGGCATTAATGTTCATTTAGATTTACCCATACTGTTGCCCTTTTTGTTGCTTACTTCTTGCATTTCTGAAATTCCATCTGAGGTCACGTTCCTTCTTTTTCCCTAAAGGATTTCTTAAATGGTGGATCTTTTGATGATGAATTCTCTCAGTTCCTGTTCATCTGACAATGGCTTCATGCACCTTCAGTTCTGAAGTATATTGTCATTGGAATTCTAGATCGGTGTAGCTTTCTTTCAGCACTTTGAGGATTTCATTCTATTTTCTTCAACTTCCATAGTTTGTGTTGACAAATCATGTATTATTCTATTGTTGCTCCTTTGATGATAGTCTGTTTTATCTCCATATAGCTCTTGTTTTTTCCTTTTCAGCAGTTTTACTATGATGTGTACCATTTGGTATTTCTTTTCATTTATCCGAATTGGAATTTGTAGGTCTCCTTGAACTAACGGTGTTTTGACATCTTTTATCTGTAATGGGAAATTTTCAGCAAATATCCAAATATTGCTTCTGACCCATTCTCTTGCTGCTTTAGAGACTCCAATTCCATGTATGTTAGACCTTCTTTCTGTGCCCTCTATTCTATTTTCCATTCAGTTTGCCTCTTGCTTCATTTTGGATATTTTCTCAGTTCTCTTCCAGTTTATTCTTTTTTCAGCTGAGTCAAATCTGTTGTTAGACTTAAACACTTAGTTCTTTAAAAGAAAATGTTATCTTAGCTAGTGAACTAGCAGTCTTGGATCACTTTAATACAATTTCAAGAACTGAGATGATTTATAGCTGAATTTCAGTCTACCCCAGTTCACCCTTACACCTAAGGTGTAGCCCTTTGGAGTCTCAACCCGAAGTAGAGGGGGTTATTGGGCCCCTCTTGTTGAGCCCTAGACTCTAGTCTTTGCCCGGTAGTCCCGTGGGGCTGTCAAAAGGGCTACTTATCCTTTCAGCTTCTCACAGCCTCTTTTGAAATAGGCGTAGTGGGGAGAGTTAGTGCCAAAGTATAAAATGCTTTCAATACTGTGATTAAAAATATTGACTTGCTCTCCTGCCAGGAGGATTTTGCTTCATTGAAAGTACTCTCACAATTATAAAGGGCATCATGATCATAGTGTGTCTGGTTGCATCAGATGACCAGATAAGTTATCAGAATTTTTTTTATAGTAGAATCATCTAAAAGTGCCTTGTGTGCTATGGCTCACACATTCTATCACTGGCAGTGCAATATTGGCTCTGATCTGTACAACGCAACATATGAAGGATTTCTATGCCTGGGCCTTGTGACGGGGTGAGGATGGGGAGGCTATACCTGAAAGTGAAGGACAGTACAGAAGAACCCTGAACTGGCTATCACTCTCTGTTCAGCTAAATTTAGAATCAAGAGGGTCACCATAAAAAGAAAGAACAGAAATACCTGTTGTAGAATGAGGTTGATTTGGCTGAAGTTCCCAGTGGAGCCCACAGATGCACAAAGGTCAGTGCTGGCCCACTGTGCAGCAGAACTGGCATTGTAAAGGTGCACAAGTCACCACTGTGTGCTCCACTGGAGACAGAGGCAGGCATTCCCCTCATTCCAACTCTGTGGCTCTGCGTGCATCTCCCCTGCACGGGTCTTGAGCTGGCTTACCTAGAACGCAGTTACCAGGTAACCACATGAACACCTAGATTTTTCCAGGGCATTCTCAGATTTCACACATTTTGGGTTTTGTCCACATAAACAATTAAGATAACTCTGAACTACTAATATTTTGACAAACTACCTTTAAAAAAAGAAATTTGGGTAAAATATATATAACACACAATTTGCCATTTTAACCTTTTTTAAATGTATAGTTTCTCAGCATTGAGTACATTCACACTGTTGTACAACCAATCCCCAGAACTCTTTTTGTCTTGCAAAACTCACACTCTATACCCATTAAACAACAGCCCTCCATTCCTGTCTCCCAGCACCAGGAATCCACCATTCTGCTTTCAGTCCCTATGAATTTGACCACTTTAGGGGCCTCATATAAGTGGAATCATACAGTTTTTTTCCTTTTGTGTCTGGCTTATTTCACTCAGCATAATGTCCCCAAGGTTCATCTGTGTTGTAGCAGGTGTCAGAATTTCCTTCCTTTTTAAGGCTGAATAATATTCTTTTGTGTCTGTACATCATAAATAAAACATTTTGTTTATCCATTCATCTGTCAATGGTCATTTGGGTTGTTTCTACCCATTGGCTATGTGAACAGTGTTGCTATGAGCATTAGTGTACAAATACCTGTTTGAGTCCCTGCTTTCAATTCTTTTGTGTACATACCCAAAAGTGGAGTTGCTGGATCATATGGTGTTTCTGTGTAATTTTTTGAGGATCTGTTCTACTGTTTTCCCCAGCAGCTGCACCATTTTACAACTGCAGTGCACAAGGGTTCCAATTTCTCCACATCCTTGTTAACACTTGTTATTTTCTTTTTGTTTCTTTTGTTTTGTTTTAACGATGGCCATACTATTGGGTGAGAAGTATCTCTTTGTGGTTTTGATTTACATTTCCCTATTGATTGGCCAAACTACCTTTTGTTTGTCTGGACTTCGCATCTAAACTGCCTTTTATACCTGGAATCAATTAAAAGCCTTTGCTAGATCACATATGGATTTTTGGCTAAAAAGAAGATACGTGCCATTGAAATCAACCACAGAGGTTGCTAGGTTGACCAGTCTGTCGTGCTCAGCCTCAATATTTACTGGAAGGCTTTGCTCCAGGGCCCCTTAGGCCCAGCTCAAGGAATATGGGTGAGCACCCTCCTCTAAACCCCTCACTACCTCTGAGGCACAACGAAATTCACATCACAGACAATGGCTACTGTTTTTTTTTTTTAATACCAGGGACAATTTAACGTTCATTTCCAAGAGGTGCCATCTTTCAGTTCAATGTGTTTCGTGGGTCACATGATCTCCGATTACTAAGGTGACACTTAGGACAATTTTATGGCAAATTGAGTCCCAAATTACAGCCCCTGAAGGGGTCTGCATTAATGATGGTCTGTAAGAGCACAGCAGGGGACCTAAGCCAGGTTACTAATGTAACATTTTAGTAAAACCAAGAGGAATGTATTATTAAGACACAATGCCCTGATCTTCTCCTTTCAAAAAAAGAGAAGCCGAATTACCATATAGACACCACTGGATTGTGGAATGATGAAGACAGATTTGGTGTTGCATGAATTAGGATTTCCCTGTAGCTGAGTTAGAAGCATGACCCACTATGAGTGAATTGGAATTACTATTTTTTCTTTCCTTTTTTCAAAGGATCATGCACTCTGATTGTTTTATTTCTCCTGTAGGCATTTATTTTACTTCTTAAATGTGAGAAACTAGTGTCTCTAGCAAAAGAGTGTGAGGAAGTCTGACTGGGTAATTACTAAGCAAAACCTGTAAAAATAAATAACAAGCACCTCCCAGAGAACACTTTAATTCCTAAGAGACCTCAGGATTTGAATCACCTACACATAGTAACGTACTGAGTTTTGTAAGATGCTGGAAAGGCAGATAGGTTTCCTGTCTTTTGAGAAGGTACTGTGGAAACCAGATACTGACAGTGATGTCCACATAGCTGTGCATAGATTCACAGTCATGAATGTGAAGTGAAAATAAGAATTAGATAAGATTGATTGTGCCCCATCATACAACATTGCCCTGGATTTAGGCAGCTTCTTCACACATTAAATAATTGGACTATTACTGGATTCTTATGAGGTTTCAGAGAACATTGACTCAGTGCGTTTCCAGTGCATGTGGACTGCGCTGCAGTCCCTCAGTGGGTGTGTCCTTCCCTGGGCAGAGCGCACATTTCTAATATAAAAGATTAAATGGTATCTGGTTCTTTGCTATTCTGACTTTCTTTAAAGCCTTCAGATTCCCTGTTATGTGACTAGTGACCCCATTCATCCACTGAGAATATACTGAATATCCCTCCTGTAAGACCTTGTGCTGGACAGATGCCATTGTGCCCGATCGAAGTCACTCTCTAGCAGGGAAGACACGTTTGGGCATGCAAAGGCCATAATGGGTGCCAATGGGGCTTTGTCCACCATGCACCCATTCCCTGGGTGCTGAAGACTTAGCTTCTGGAGACTCTCACTGTCAATCCCCGGAAGACAGAGAGTATTTGACTTATAAGAGAGGAGATGGGAAAGCAAGAAATGAACATAACAATGGGCTGAACATAACAGTGACAGAAGTGTCTTCCTCTAAATTCGTCTGGTGAAGCCTGAACCCCAGTACCACCCTGTGAATGTCCTTGGACATGAGCCTTTACAGAGGGGATTAACTGGAAATGAGGCTACCAGGGCCGGCCCTAATCCAATATGACTGGCTTTCTTAGAAGAAGAGGAAATTTAAGAAGCAGGAAGAACCTGTGTGCACAGGGAACAGGCAACAGGTCGGCCTGCTGCAAGCCGAGGAGAGAGGCCTCAGAGAGGACCAGCTGGCCAGGACCCAGATCTTAGACTTCCAGCCTCCGAGCTATGAGAAAATTCATTTCTGTTGCTTAAGCCATCCCGTCTGTGGTTATTTTGTTACTGTAGCCTTAGCAAATGAATACATGAAGCATCGTTTCTACAGGGATTTTTAAAAAAACAACTCCAAATTCCAGAGACATTGCAAGGATAAGAGCAAAAACGTGTTTTTCCATGAACTATTTGAGAGTAAATTGCTGGCATGCTAGAAAATCCCTCAGCATTTTCTATAAACCAGGCAAAGATTCTAATTGAGTTGGAGAGGTTAGCTTTCTAGAAAAGTTCTTCGTGAGAAGATGAAGGTTCAGACACCACCTGGAAACGATGACGTGAAAAGGCCAGAGACCTCTTGCGTCCCGTCTTTACTGTAAGCTGTGTGCCCCTGGATAAATCACCTCCCAAGCCAGTGACGCTTGGGCTGAATAAATAACCTACGTGTTCGCTTCCAACCTAAACATTGTGAGAGTTTATGTCTGAGCGGCACTTTTTCCTACCATGAGGTCCCAAAGCAGAAACCATTCAGTGTCCGCCAGCACCAGGGGGCCTTGCCGGCACGGCCCGTGTTGTCAGCCTGAGGCCTTTCCCAGGGCGCTGGGCCTCATCCCCAGCCCTGCCCGCAGCCCCGCCAAGCTCCGCAGGCCGTCCTGTCCTCATGCCTCTGTGTCACACTGCCTACTCTGCCCAGTGACTTTCTCTCCTTTCCTGGTTTCCTGGTGCCCCTGGAAACTTTCTGCTCCCTCTTTCTGACCTGTCCAGGCATCTCGTTTGTGCTGCTTGGTGCCTCTTCATAACCCTGAAAACTCACCACATCAAAGGAGTTGCTTCTTTCTTTATCTTTCTCCCCAGGAGATACAAATCTCTGGGGAAAGGCTGGGGTTTCTTCCCTCTCCGTAGCCTCAGCTACTGACATGGTGCTTGGCTCTAGTAGGTCATCACTGGATAAGTACGCCCTGAGAACTGTGGTCCAGACTCTGCGTAGGGCTGAGTGGGGAAGGATCCTGCCCTTGGGGGGTTCTCAGGCGGGCAGGGGGAGAGACAGCGACGCGTGCACTCACTGTGGTGACTGTGGCGGAGGTACGGCTTGAGATAAAGGAGCCCAGGGAGGGCGCCCTTCCCACTCGGAAAGGCTTCTGTGAAACAGGGCCGTGCCCGTGGGCTTGGCCAATGGTTCCTTCCCCAGGAGGCCATGAGAGAAGCGTTTGCCGGCCTGGCAGTTCCATAAAGGTTCGGACCATGCCTGCCTTATTCGCTGTCTGCTGTCTCCCCAGCTTGAAGGACCTCTGCCTCGTGGGGGGAACCAATGAACGCTTGTTCAGTGAATGTAAGAACGGACCGGCACCAAGTCCTCGCGGTTCTCAAATGCCTCTCCCACCTCCCTCCCACTTTCTGACTGTCCTGGTCTGAAGGCTGAGCTCACACTCACCTCAGTGCTGTAGATGAGAGGCAGCGAGGACTGGACAGCACTTAGCAGCCTAGCAGGGTACACAGTGCTCTGTGAGCAGGAGGGTCACAGCCTCCCTCTCCCAAGGGCTGCGCTGGCGGAAGCTGTGCAGCCTGACCTGGGTGGGCTTCAGATGCCCTCAGGACCTGTTCGTGCTCCTGTCAGTGCGAAATAGACTCAAATACTCTCAGTTTGCCATTCTTCAGAAGTTGCATAGGTTTTAATAAGGACCTCAGAGATTCCTTCCTTTGCCACTAGGCAAGAGTGACTCAGGTGTAGCTCTGGGTCTGGGCAGGTATTGCTTGTGGACGGTCCTGAGGGGGGTTGCTCTATTCTTGATGGGTTTTCTCCTAGGCAGTGCTTATTAGAGGACAAGGAGCTCAGGGTCCTGGTGGAAGGCGCCCGTGTTAGCAAGGGGCCTCCGGAGACAGAGCCAGGGGGATGCGCACCTGTCCAGAGAGAGCGGGCCGCTCACCGCACACCTCCGGCTCTGCAGGGGTGCGGAGGGGGCTGGCCCAGACTTCAGTAATGAGGGGGTCTGCAGGGGCTGTCACCCACCTGGAGCCTGAGGTGGCTCAGGGAGCAGGTCCCATGTCTTGTCTGTGCCTCAGTGGCTGAGCCAGGACCCTGCAGAAAGGGAGATGCTTCCTTCCCCCATAGGGCCTGGAGCTGAAAGGGGGCCATTCATCGGCTGGAGAAGCACAGCTGCTAGGGGGCAGGGAGACAGTCAGTGACCTCACTCCTGGGGCCCCTCAGCTTCCTGGGGTCTTCTTGGCCTCTTGGCCGATGTGGGGAAGAGGCTTCCGAGCTACGGCTGGAGGCCCTGGCTGAGTGCTGGATGGTGAGCTGGGTGGGGCCTCTCCTCCTCCCCAGCACACAGGCCTGGGGCCCCTCCGGGGTGAATGTCCATCGCGGAAATGAAGGGACCTCTTCCCACCCGCCCCTGCTCTCCCAACTGGGCCCTAAGAAGACTTCCTGGAGGTGAGGCCTGGCTAAGGGCCAGGAGAGAGGAAAAGGGGCCTGTGTTGGTGGGCACACCTTCACCCCACCTCGTGGGGAATGTGTTTGCCTGTTTGCAGTGGGGTTTCTGTTCCCCAGTCTTGCCAATGTAGTTCTTGAAGCCCGGCATCTGCTTTACTCGTCAGCAGCCAGCAGAGTCTGGGGCAAAGCACGTGAGTGCTCACAGCGGTTTGTGGGACGACTGCCTCGGAAACGCGGAGCAGGGCTCGTGCCCGGGTGCCACTGCCTTCACCTCCTGGGCCAAGGCTGCTCAGTGGTTGGGGGTCAAGGCTGTGTACACCACAACCAAGGGCATGGGTCTGGTCTGGTGTGGGCCTGGTGCCCCTTACCCACTGTGAATCAGGGACTTCATCCCACTGGGCAGCACAAACCCAGACTTTTCTGTTCCCTCTTCTCCCAAAGGGGATCCTTTCTCCCTCCCTCTGTCCCTCCCTTTCATCCAACTAATAGTGTCTGAGTACCCACTGTGTTCCAGGCTGTTCTGGGCCTGGGATAGAGCAGAACAGGCAACAGCCTTGCTACTGGGAGCCGCTGACGGCAGGCCAGCGCATTTACCCTCCCAGTGCTCTGTGTGTTTATAAGCGTTTCTAGAAATAAAGCCTTCGACAGGAAGAGGGAGTGGAGTGTCAGACAGCACAGCAGGCCCTACCCAAAGCGGGGAGGCCCTTTCTCCATGCAGACGCCGGAGTGGTGCAGTCTCCTGGGGAAAAGGGTGTCACCTTGCTTTGCCTTATGTCTTCCAGTCCCCAGAGGTGCCTGGGAGCATGTGCCCTGGTGCCCTGGTGGTAATGTCCTCCCTGAGACAAAAAGTCAGGATAGAAAGGATGAGAAGAATAAAAGTAATATTAATAACAATTGTGAGAGTTGAATGGTTGCAGAGACACAGACAGCTAAGGTCGCATATTTGGATGGTCCTCCTGCACTGGGAGGTGTGGGGGGCCAGCCCCATGGTGCGTGCTGCCCATGTTCCCTCCTCTCTAGGGAGTGACCAGGCAGCGCACCTCCACTTGCTCTCCTACTGAAGGCCTCCTTTCTAGAAACCCTTATGGCTGATGGCTTTTTAAGAATGTATGACTTCTACCAGAGTGGCCCAAAGGGAGCTCAAGGGAGCCCAAGGAGGTCAGGGTAGGATTTGGGGAGAAGAAAAGCAGGAGCCTGGGAGGTGCACCTGGGCAGCTGCTCAGCAGAGTAGGGGGCAAAGCCCAGAGCAGGGCCGAGGCGGGAAGCGAGAGTGTGCATGTGCTCCGAGCCGCCGCTGCCCTCTCTCAGGACCACACGGCACTCAGCTGGTGCGGTGCCGTATCTCACCAAGTGCCCCACTGCTGCTCAGGGGGACGTGTCTGTGGTGGGAGGGAAGAGATCGTTCTTATGGGGGCAGGGACCTAGGGGAGCTTTTCCCAACAGCTGACAGGTTTCTGCTTTCCCACCCGAGTGCACCCGATACACGTGCACCAAGCAGAGTTGTAAGCAGGGCTGTGGAACCAGGCCCAAGCCGTCTGCAGGAATGAAAATGCCCCTGTTCTGTGCGAGCCCAAAGGCGCTGGGGCGGGAGGCTCACACGGCCCGAGGAAGCACCACCACGCCAAGATTCTCACGCTATCCCCCGGGCCACCCGCTGGCTGCTGGCCGCAGAACAGTGTGAGGCTCTGTGACCCAGCCCACATCCACCCACCTCCGGCCAAGCTCCTGAACTTGCTGGAGGCCAGCCCCGCGGTGGTACGAGGCAGACCTCACCCTAGGAAGTCCCTAGGGGCCCAGGAGGACGACCTCAGCCAAGGTATTGCTCTAGCAAAGCGATCCCGCCCCAGGCCTTGCGTAGCTTCCCCCTCTGTACAGACAGAAGGATGCACCAGATGAAGAGGAATCCGTGACTCTGATTATAATAAAAGTGAACATTTAATGCCACCATAGTTTGATTCTTTTAAACACCAGATTCTTTTCTGACAACATTTTACACCTCATATGCCACAAAAGTCAGAGATCATAGCCAGCAAACAATGGCACACAGCTTAAGGGGTACATGTCCCCAGTTTTTGAGAATGATAACTTTCTTTTCCAGACTGTTCTCTTGGCAGCCTGCTCTTATTTATCATGATCAAGCCAACAGCTAACTTTTATATAGCTATGGAAAGGCCCACCACAAAGCCCAGCCTGTTGGCCAGAGGGCTGCTGGGACCTGCCCAAGTACAGAATAGTTGAATTTGATGTTAGCAAATGAACTTTATTTAAAAAAATGTTAATAGCAAACAAGGTGTCTCTCTTATTTGTAAGCTAACAACTTAATTTTTAAAATGGCACCAATCTTTTATCCAAACAGTGAATTTAAAACAATGACATTAAATACTACCATTGCACTTTGAAACAAGGTTTTATGAACTTGTTCGTGAATTCACTGTTTCTGACATGATAAATGCACTTGGGCAGGCCTTGTCTCCAATCTGCAAATTGGCCCATTTCTACAGATGAGTGTATTATATTTACATAAATACATTACCAGCGCAGAAGAAACCACAAAGATCATTTAGCACAACATTCTCATTTTACAGATTTAGAAAACTGAGTTCAGGAGAAAGGGAATAGGCCCAAGGCCACAAGACCTACTATCCTAACTGGAATGAGAACTCAGGTTTCTGGTCCTCTGCTCTTCCACCACGCCACATACCTCATGTGCACACACATCCGTGTAGCTCCCGTGCACACACACGTCAGCACACAGTGGGATGTGTGTTCACATACACACACGGTGCAAAGCACCTCCTGGGAAGAGTCCAAGAGGCTGGACTCAAGTCCCAGCTCTGCTGTAAAACTACTCTCTGAACTAGGGCCAGCTGTGGACTCCTGGCTTCACCTTCTGTGTCTATAAATCATTATCCCAGCTCCTATGCAGAGCTTTCATCTCATCACAGTACTCCTACCAGTTATACCATTCTCTCTCTCCTCTCTCCCAGAAGGGCAGCGATCGCAGACTGAAGCAACTTGCCCAAGGTCACATGGCAGGTGAGGAACCAGGCCTTGGTGTCCGTGTCCCTTCCCCCAGCTCAAGGCTTTTTCTCCTAGGTTTACCTGCCTTTCAAATGAGACTACTGACCCCAGACCCTCCTGCCTCACAGGGAGGGGACAAGACGCCTGAAGTATCACGGGTTATAAGACTCACTAAAGTGCTTTGGTTTCTCCAGGGAAAGCAGGCCCTCCGTCTATCCAGGCCAAGGGAGGAGGCTGGATCCAGCCGCATTTCCAGACCCCATTCCATAAGCAGCAAGGGGCGGGGTGTGGGGTGTCAGGGAAACGTGGGAACCTAACACACATTTCTCTCAGAAATTTAGTGTTGAACCAGCGGGAAGAGGCCGGATCCTCTTGCTTCTAGGCTGTAGGCTGATCTCCAAGCCCTTTACCATCAAATTCAAAACAAAGGGGTCTTTCCCCTTCAGCTACTTCCCACGTAGACAGCTCAGTGCTTTGAGGCTGGAACCCCTGTTCTCCGGATTTGTTTATCTTTCCTCCCCAGGCCCATGTCTCTGCTGACAGGCCTCACTAGAGTGATGGAGAAAACAGCCCAGAGCCCAGACTCACACTTCCATGCAGAGCACTTAGCGTTTCTGACCAAGACATATAAATAAATTGTAAAACACAAGCAATGCTATACAACGACATCCTGAGCTCACCAATAAATCACACCTTCATAAACTATGACAATGTGGGGCGTTGGGTAGCAGTGTGGGGGGCTGAGGCGTGAGCCTTTTTGGTTTGAAGGTGATTTCCATGTCTTTGGGAAGTAGGTATGTGTGTGTGTGTGTGCTGGCATTTCAGCACACACCCCTACCCCCGTGGGCATGGGGACAACCATATTTAGACAATATTAATTCTGTGCAGGAAAAGATAAATACTGTCTCCAGCCTCTATGTCCAATATTATGACGTCACCTCCAGTTCTGAGTAGGGCCACCCAAAAGCAGAATGTGTTCAGAGATGGATAAACTAGCTTCTAAGAATTTCCAGAAAGCTCTTTTTGAGATGAGCTTCTCCTGGATTGGAATTCTGCTTTTATTTGGTAATCGTGACCAGTTTATACTTAAAAAAAAAAGTATTTTTGTCAGGAAGATTGGTAAGTAATCACAGTTGATGAGTTTTCACTCACAAATGTTGAACATTAGCGGGAGGAGGAGAAAGACCCAATAACCCAAAGGAACACTTTATTTCTACCACCTGTCCCCTGACCGACCCCCAAGACATCTTAGACCATTTACTGGTGGTGTTTGTGAGACCGAGTACCTGGCGTTGCCTCACCTGGCAGAAGGTAAGGCCCCGCACCAGCCCGTCGGGGTGGCTGACCCCGCGCACACAGCAGTGAGGCAGGGTCCCTGACGTGGAAAGCAGAGCAGGGAGGCCCCAGGGCAGTGGGAACGGATGATTTACTCAGCATCAACGGGTCACAGACAGGACTGTCGATCTGTTTCTTACCGGCATGACTGCAGGGGTTAACATATTGCCTTTAAAAGTGAGGAACTCTTGTAGTATATGCTCAGAGTGGGCTAATAGTCCAGCAGGAAATAACTAAGTAAATTCATGAATTCCTCTGGCTTTAGTTTTGAAATTCACCCATTTTTTACTCATTTCTTTTATAGTCTAAAATCCTTTTTGGTGTAAGGAATTCAAAAACACTCACCACAGTGTTGTCTGGGATGTCTCAATGACACATGAGCGGTGGCCGATGACACGAGCAACAGTTTGCGGTGAGCCGACCTGCGGGCTCTCGCCAGCCCCATCCCCTATCCGAGGAGCCAGGTCAGACAGCTGCTTTCAATTCGTAACCCCTTGGTAAAGGCTATGGATTAACTGATCAGCATTAGAGTCTGAAGCCCAAAGAACTTCTTGCTCGATGTGATCGGAAATCCAAGAACGAGCAGCTAAACGGGAATATGCGTGCCAGACTTTCTGAACCATCATCCCGGATGCTATTTGGGCTACAGTAAAGTCACTGCCAGCTCCCAGAAACACAGAGTTCAAGCTGAAGGCTAATTTATGACACACTGGGCTGGATTCCTGGCTGCCAAGTTCCTAAGCCAGGCTGCACGGCTTCTGCTCCCAGCTGCCGCCCCCCCCCCCCACCCCCCAGCCTGGGCTCCCTCGTGGGATTCCCCACTGGTGTCAGCACAGGACTGGGCCCTGCCTTTGCATCCCAAGTTCTCCATGTTCAGAATAGCAACTGGAGACAAACAACAGGTGTTCTAATTTCAAATCTGGGAGAGATGAAAGTTAGCAAAAGCTTCCCACCACGGAGAGGGGAATTCAAGGACGAGAAGATGAAAGGTTGTAGCTCGCAGGTGGGGACTGAAAGCCCAGGATAAAGCAAACCCTCTCTCTGTCACAGTGTGAAAACGCTGTCACAAAATGCAGTATGGATTTACTCCCGGGGAAACAATATCACTGTTCCCCTGCTCTGGATCTGTTTTATTCTGCTGTTGATGTTTCCACCTCACACTAACCTATGCCGGGAGGCTGGCAGATTTCAGGCGAGGAATTAAGGCCTTGGCAACTAAATGTTCAAGTCAGATGAAGATGTTCTGGTCCCCTCATTTGTGGATAAGGAAATGGAAACAGGGTCTTTGACATTCTCTTTCCCTTCTTGGGTTGTCACCAAAACCAAGAGCCCTGGAACCAAGCCCATCTGGTCAGGGAGGCGTTCTCCCGCTAGCGGGACCGCTTCAGAGCAGCCAGCCAGGCCCGCCTGCCCTAGTGCCTGACAATCATCGTCTGTACAGCCAACTCACAGGTAGAACCAGGAACAAGCACATAGCATAAAATTCACAATTTGTTCACATACTTAATCAATACTTGATGTGTTACCATGTTTGCAGCTTACTTAGGTTAAAGAGAAAAGGATAGAATGGACACCCTCCGGCAGAGTTGTTTTCCTGCCCCACGGCCGACAGCACCCTGCGAGATGTTCTGTGGTGTGGTATCTTGGCGAAGCAAACTTGACTTGGTAAGACAGCTCTTGGGTTCCTTCAACCCTTTTGCTATCTCTAAACACTGACTGCAAATGAATAAAAGCAAGTTTAGGCAGGAGGGAAGCTGAAGGCCACTCCCTTAGGAAAGGCTCCACTGCCGGAGGCTTTAGGTCGCTGAGATGTTTCCAAGAGAGGCACCAGGACCCCACCACTGGCCTGCTAAGGCAGGCAGCCCAGCATGTGACCTCTGGGCCCAAGGAGATGTGCCAGGGGCACACGCTAAGCCCACGGAATACTAATCAGGTGAATTTGTTTCCAACAAAGACTAGAATACTCACCTTTAACCATCCCCCCCAGTACAGGCTTTCCAGGAACTGGTGTGTTTCAAAGTGGCAACCAAAAGGGATGCCATATGGAGAACTCAGAAGGTGGTCATCCCTTGCGGTTCAAAGTTTCCCTAATGTTCTGCCATGCGGGTGTATTCTTACATGTGCTGTGAGACCACAGGTGTGCCCAGAGCCACCAGGCGGGGCTAGGGGTGGGGTGCACCTTCCCAAACTAGAAATGAACAAGCCGTGCCAGAGCAGCCTTTTGCTGTATTTTAGCCGGTGCGGCCGTCAGATAGGTGCATGCCTTCCGTGTGCGCCCGTGCACAAGAACAGCTCTTAGAGAGCACAAAGCTAGACTTGGGATCTGTGGAGCTGCCTTCCTAACAAGCAAGCATTCGGGGCCCTGTTCTGACCAGTGAAGGCTTAGATACAGTTGGGCTGGGCCTCCTGTGATGGGCTACGTGTGTCCACCAGACCACTAGCAAAGAGGAGAGGCAGCTGGGACTGAGGAGTTGGTTAACAGGGATGGTCTAGCCTGGAAATAGGCTCATGAAGCTATGCTGTATTCCAGGGCCAAAATAGGTGCTCTGTAAAACCCTGAGCACCTCATCAAGAGGCAAGCTGCAGGCCCAGGGAGAGGGCCTGAACTGGCAGGTGGGAGACGGCCCCCTGCCCACTCCTGGGCCTTGGACATCCATCACTAAGGTGGGCATGAACGACCCTAAGGGAAGCGGGGCACGGTGGGCAGCGCAATTGGAGGGTGAGGTCTGCATGCCTGCGAGCCTGGACCAGTGCATCCACATCCGCAAGTCTGTGCTCTGCCCCCAGGGGCGTGTGGGGTGACAGGAAACCCCTCTCTGCCTGCAGGTGCCAAGGTTGAGGGGACAAGCCTTGTCCTTTCTTGGGATGGAGGCTTTGGGACATGGGAGAACTGGGACTTCTTGCCTGTAAGCAGCCCTCTGGCCAACAGAGACGTGCAACCCCCACATGTGTTCTGGTTCCAAAGCAATTCTCCTGGTTCCAAAGGAGCCTCTGTGCATACACGAGCTGGAGGCCTCCACACTGGGGGAAATCGCCTGTGCTCTTAAATTCATAAAACTAGAGAACAAAAACAATATGGCTCTGATGAATTGCTTCAAGTTTTCAACACAGAGTCTTTGGAATAAAAACAAATATGAAAAGTGGTTTGAGGGCCATGATGACCGTGGATTTGTGGGTAAAGGAGCCAGTATGTGTGTCAGGACTTGCAGGAGGAACGGTATCTGGAACAAACATCACACCCAAGGGGTAAGCAGGGCCCTGGCCCTAAAGGCCCCCTTCCCCTAAAAGTGCAGACTTTCTTCCCGGGGCTTTTCTCAAGCTCACAAGCACCTGCTCCAAGTCAACCTCCCAAGTCGACCTGCTGGCCGCAGCACTTGGGAGAGGCGACATCGTGTGTCACCTGCTGGTCCAACCTTCTTTGGAAACACACTGGCTGGTGCCCCTGAAGTCTCTATGTTCTGTTTGAGTGGCTTTACCAGAAGAACCATAAAAGACAGTTAACATTTATTCATATGCAATACTGATAAGGAAAGAGGTTTACAAACACAACAGACTTAGAAACAGCAAGTCAGAAATAGGATAAGACACCAAGAGAAAACGAGCTGTAAATACATTTCAAAAACATGTTTTTCTTTTCTGTGTTGTGGTTTTCATCTTGCCTAGCACCATCTGTACACAAGGAAGTAGGAACATGAATGTTTGGGTTGTAAGGATTTGCAAGGCACTTGATCAGTCATTCTGGGTCACTTCTGCTGTCATTTGTTCCAGCTTTCAACAGCCATCCTCCATCACCCTCACCCCTTTCCACACACCAGGAGAAGAGTGAGGCCTCTGCCAGTGTTCTTATGTACAAATGAGCTCACAGGTCCTCAAAGTGTTCTGTTGGCTGTGGGCTTCCCAGCATTTTCTCCTCCTGAGCGTGTTTGCTGTTTGAACCCTTCCTACAGAAAACAAAAGAAAAATCGCCTTCCATCGACACTCATTCCAGACTTGCCACCGACCTTCATCTTCCTTCCATTGTCTTTGACAGCTGCTGCGTGGGCCGGGAGTCCCAGGAGCAGGGGGCCCGGCAGGCGCAGCTCCTTCAGCGGCGCCTGGAGGTGATATCAAAGCAGGTGACCATCATGAGGTGGGCCTTGCAGAAGTTGACGCGGCTCTCCAGACGCTCCGTCACGCACTCGAGCGCTTCCAGATACTCCAGGGAATCCAGGTCCAAGACCTGCTCCAGGTCGACTGCAAAGAAGAAGCCAATGGTGGCACAGAGTGAGCGGAGAGGGTGCGGGGGACCAGGGCCCAGCCCCGTCCCAGGGCCCCGCTGCCCGCGCCCACCCCTCTCAGGTTGGGGCACCCTGCTCACCCCCTGCATCTGTGCTGGGGCCTTCATTCAGACCGTCTGGTGAGACCACTGAGGGCACAGCGACCTTCACCCACCCCCACGGGATTTGAGGGAGACTGGCCAGCACCCATCTTCTCTATGAGTCAATAAAAGCATCTTCTGGCTGAGGGGAGGAGAGAGGATCCAGGCCCTTCCGGAGCTGCACCCGAGCCACACCTACAGCTCCGCTTATGGACGTCTGCTCCTCTCTGGATGTGCCTCTGTGCCGCCCAGCTGTACACAGCCGCTGCTCAGCAGGCAAGAACCTTGGCCCTGTCTCATGGCACTACCCAGTCTCACACACTCACTGGTCATTCGGGAAATATGATGACAAAAGTCTACATTAATAACTAAGACTCCTGTCACTCAGAAGATAAGCCGAGAGCCAGGCCCCAGATGCTGACCCTAATGTTCAGGCCCTCACAGAGAAAAGCCTGCTTTCTTCAAGTCCTGAGAGCAGTTACCTGGGGCCACTCCCCACCCCCTCCCACGTCCCACACTCCCACTTTGTCCCATGGCAACTGGGCAGTGGGACAGGCAGGGGGCCCAGCACAGGAAGGACAGTGTGGGCAGCAGGTGGGCGGCAGGACATCCTGCAGGCCGAGGCAGGAGGCTGTATGTGACTCTGTGTGGCCAGCACAGGCCCCGGAAGTGCAGTGTGGGTGCAGTGGCCGCTCTGCTTCCCTGCGAGGAGTCACCAAGAAATAAAAAGGAGATGACACACGTGAATGTGGCTGGAGAACTGTAATCTGCTAGAAGCATGAGGGGTTGTAATTATGGCTGATTCTTCCTACAGGTGAGTTAACAGATCCAGAGAAGGGGGGTCACTGGCTCAGGTGACACCGTGAATACGCCTAGAGGTGGGGTTGAGTCCGAGGGTTCCTGATTGCCAGACTAATATTTGAAAAGCAAAAAACAAACAAAAAACCCCTGCCATGCCATTACCACGTCAGGCAATGCAATTGGACTACCTTGAAAGTGGCATCAAAATTAGGAAAGCTAGATGCCAGCACACATATTTCTGGGCCAATGATCTGCCTGTTACCCACTGTGGGAAAAGTCAGCATGGCCCAACTTCTTTTTGGTTGTTACTGGTTTCAGCTCATCGTAAAGCACTGGCCCGTATTTCCCCTGTCATGGGGCCTCTGTTCATCCCCTTCCCCAGCAGCAGAACCTTGCTGATTCCTGACATGTACAAAGGCCAGAAGGAAGCAGGTGCCTCTTGGAGCATCTGCTTGTACGTACTGATGTGGAAGCTTGCATCTGGCCTGGGAGAAATGTGGCTTTACATAAGGTGAAGACACTTCCAAGCCTGCCTTAGGCACAAACAGCTCTTTAAAAATAACATGTTAATGAGAAGAGTAAAAGTGAACGGGCAGCCTGGGATCCTGATGTGCCCGGGAACTTGTGAGGGCAGGAGAGGGGTGTGCACAGGCGGGAGAAGAGTAAGCGTCGGGCTCCCATGTGAGCCACGGCCATACGTCAGCTCACAGGCTCGTTCAGGTCCTGTCTGCCCTGTTGGGGCCACAGATGAAATTCCTCGGAGAGCGGGAGTTCATGTCTGGGTTTCCAACAGAGGCCCTTGCTTGGTGCACTGTACAAGTGGGCGCAGAGGCACTGTCTCTGGATGTCAATTTCGTTCAACTCCAGGATAACAATAATTTCTACCCAAAACCAAGCTGCCATCACAGCCAAGTAGAGGAAGCAACACTCGATCTCCAGTGACTTGTTACCACCTCACAACCAACCCCGTGAAGGGGGCACCATTATGTTTCCATTTTGCAGTTAAGGAAATTGAAGCTCAGAGAGGTCAAGCATCTTACCCAAAAATCCCACAGCTAGAACGTGGGAAAGCCAGCACCCAAACTGGGTCTGCATGGCTGGGGCCATCAGCGCAAATGGTTCAGGGCAACATGGTGGATACTTCAAACTGTCCTCCTGCTGGCTCACCAGAACCCACTGAGGTGCCCAGGGGAGAGGTTTCCCATTCTCATGGAAAAGGAACCTGAAGACATACTGTTGGAAGGGGTGGGGCACAGCCAGGGGGCTGACGGATTGTCACTTTCTTCTTGACCCTGTATCATCCGGCCCGGTATTCCTTAAACCTAAGCCTCCAGACTCCACCCGCCAGGCCAGGGAGCCCTGGTCAGAGGGTGATGTCGGGGAACAGTTGTGAATGAGGAGGCAGAGGGAGGCGGAGGGGCTGGACTGAAGAGCAGGCCATGCGGCCCCGGAGGGAAAGGACTCGTCAGGGCAGCGATTCATGTTATTCCACAGGCTGTTTCCCGGCATCGGGGCCCATCAGGGAAATGGTGTGGAGCAGGCTTGGGCTTTATTTTATGGTAAATGGAATGGTGAGGAACAAATAAATAAGAGACAATTGATTCTGTCTTTCAAAGAGAGCAAAATTGTTCTGAATTGTTCTTAGATGGTTACTGTCATCCTGGGCTTTCTATTAAATGGAAATAACACTGTGAATGTTATTTTTTCCCTCAAACATGCTTTCTTGCTTTCTGAGTTCTTTGGGAGGTGCCTCTCGCCCTATTAAGAGCTCTGTTCTTGTCTATTTCCGGCTGGATATGCCCCGTGATTCTGCGGCCTTGGAGTAGATTTGTGATACAGCCTTCCCGTCTGCGTGCTCTCCTGCCATATGCAGGGGGGAAAATCTCATTTTCAGATGCTTTGGACTGAATCCTGGAAGAACCACAGCTGCCACCCGGGTGCTGGCATGCCCCTCCCGTTGCCCGCAGCCAGTGGGCCTGCATGCCCAGCACCGCTGTCTCCACTGCATGGGCCCTGAGGCCATGGACTGGGACCCTTCTTCCTTCTCAGGCCTGGGTCTCTGGTAAACGTGGCTGCTGCCAGGCCTGCTTAGCCAGAAGAGCCTGCAGGTCCCCAGCCCTGCAGCCTTTGAGCTGCAGACATGAAACTTACACTCGCTGAGCCACTTGTGGGGATCCAGCATCAGATACTGCTTGGTGGTCTCCAGCTCCTTCATCAGCCACTCATACTTGGCTCTGACCTCTGCGATTCTCTGCTGGCGGTGCTCCAGAATTTTCAGTTTCGCATTGAAGCACATGACCTCCTAGAGGGCAGGCGAGAGAGACGGGATGGCGGGGAGAGAAAGAGAAGGACCTTTAGCTCGAATCCACCCAACCTGCTCTAGAAAGGAAGGCTGTGGGCGTAGTCAGTGAAAACGTGTAGGGAAGTCTGGCCGCTGGCCCACCGAGCTGGACCTCCACCTGATGGTCAGCTGGCAATGCAAGCGCCAGTGGGACTGTCACAGTCGTTTCTTAAATTTAGCAGGTAGCTGGAGTTCCAAGCAGGAGCCAAAGGCCACACAGGTCCCCAGCCCTCCAGCCTTTGAGCTGTTAGGACATTTCAGGTGGAGGAACACGGAGCTCTCCAAAGCCACGTCAGAAGGCCGTTTGGCTGGGACAGAGCCACTGGTCCCCCACCCCAGAAGCCCACCGGGAGTCTCCATGGGGCTGAGCCCCCTTCTCTGGGCCCTGTCCCAGCACCCGCCCCAGGGACCTGCTGGGGCCCTGCCACCAAGTACAGAGAAGGTAGCTCACCTTGCTGTCACCCCCTCTTCGCCGCTGCAGCCGTTCCACATCATCGATTTCATAGACTTTAATCTCAAAAGGCTCCCCAAGGCCCCTTTGGGTGCTGCGCAAGGGGCCGTCCACCCAGCGAGCCCCAGCACTGTTCGCAGGTTTTCTCACCGGGGATGGGGTATCGAGAGACAGTGCTGGAATGAGTCTCCTTCGCTGAGAACCTAAGTAGGGGATTAAACCCAAAGTCAACCTCTTTGAATTTCAGTCTTTTAAATACACATTTTTTTGATGCGGGAAGTGGGGCTGTGACAGGCCTCTGGAGATCAGCAGAGCTACATGGGAAATGCTCAGCCTCGCGCTGTGCTTCTCCACGTCTACTGCCTTGAGCTGGCCCTCGGGCTTTACCTCCAAAGGCACAGGAGATCCTGCCGTACCTTGAGAGCGGCCTCCATTCTCCACCCGCAGAACACGTACATGTGCACACACACACACACACACACACACACACACACACAAAAACCCAGCCTAGAACTGCGAGCTGCACTGGTCTCACCCCCAGCATGGCTGTGTGTTGAGTGGAGTTAGAGATGGTTGTGCTAGGGAAAAAAGGTCCTAATGTTGGTGTTATAGTAATAGGAGTTCCAGAAAACACAGCTTACTTGCTTCAACAATACTATAAGCACTGATTAGGTGCCAGCCCTATCCAACATGCTCTATGCATTGTGACAGGGGCCACTCGCTGTCCCCCACACCTGTCCTCCTGCCCTCCTCAGCAAGAGAGAGACTCCAGGTGGAGTAGGGTTCCTGCCACCCAGGATGGAGACCATGCCCCGTGCGGTTCAGTGACCTCGCTCCCACCAGTGGGGTTTCAGCAGAATTGCCATGCAACTAACAGAAAGTGTCCTTAAAGGTGGGGTCCTCCTTCTCTTCCTTCCTCCTGTGACCTGGATGAAATCTGGGGCTGATGGCTGGTCCATGAGATGAAGATCATAAACTACAGGAAGCCAAGATAGAAGGAGCCTAGATTCCTGGTGCCCTTAGACGATTATATGATTGCCTACACAGACTTTCTCTTTTCTTTTAAAGACTTGTTTTTTTTAGAGCAGGTGTGGAGGTGCAGCTAAATAGAGAGGAATGTATGGAGAGTCCCCACCTACCCCTGTCTCTACGTACCACCCCCCAATGCCAACAGCCCAGAGTGAACATTTCCCAGCCAGAGCTGAGAAGGGGCAGGGGCCCCAGGGTGAGGCCGGGCCCCTCCCAAGGTCTCTCTGGGATCCTCAGACCTGCACCTGTCTGTACCACCCCCACCCACTCCCACTCCAACGGGCTTCCTTGGTGTATTATGGAGTCAATTACTTCCTATTTTTTTTCCCAACTGTATATTCAAAAATGTTCTCTCATTCTGAACCATTTCTCATCTGTCTCTAGGTGGAGTCATTTAGAAACACTGGGAATCTTAATCTCCCAGCAAGAACTTCCATTTTCATTAAGCTGGCAACCACTGTGTTTCCTGAGTTCATTATAGCAACGCAGGATCACACCTGAGAACCAGATGCACTGCAGAGGGGGCCAGAGCAATCACGGTGCGCTGAGGCCGCTGAGGAGGGACTGGTCCCAGCTATTTGTGCAGCAGCTCTGCAAACTGAAACCCCCATCTCTTTGTTGATGTTTACTCAGCACCCAGAGCAGGGCAGGCACAGTGTTTGGTGCTTAGTGGCAAAGGAAATGGAAGATAGGCTCAGAGATCACAAGCAGGGTGAGATAGGAGAAGTTCATAGAAAAGAACTCTGAGCTGGGAGTTCGGGAAGATGGCGGTGTGAGCAGGGCGGCAGAAATTTCCTCCCAAAACTATATAAATCTATGAAAATACAGCAAATACAACTATTCCTAAAAGAGAGACCAGAATACAGAGGAAAGCGCACAGCATGCAGCTACACCCGAGAGGACTCTGGACCCCATGAGGCGGGTAAGATACAGAGCCGTGACTGGCGGGACCCAGGCACTTACCCACCCCAGCGCCCCAGTGGGAGGAGAGGATCCAGAGCTGGGAGGGAGTGGAAGAACAGGCCCACGAAATAACCAGCCACTGTGATCTGTGCCGGGAGCACTGACACACGTCGCGCAATGCATCGGACATCGGAGAGGCAGAAAGTGCAGGTTTTGAGCTGGGAACGCGCCCGGGTCCGTACAGCCAGCGCCCCAGAACAAGAGAAAAGTGCGCACTGTTTATAGCAGTCTTGGAGAGGCGGGGGGCCCAGCAAGGGAACATCATCGCCCTGGCAGGCTCAGCCCAGTGGGCTGGGAGTCCTGAGGAATTTCGACCCCCTGGCTGGTGACTGGGAAAAGGTAACAGCCACACTAAAACTTTATACAGAGAACAACAGCCTCCCATTCGTTCCCACCCTGGCCAGAGCTACAAAGAGCAGCGCGGATGTAGCTGTGGAACAGTGGAGCAACAGCGACACCGACAGCATCCTTAAAGAATCCACTCTGGGTGGGCATTTTTGTTTGTTTCTTTTTTCCCTTTCTTTTTTCTTTATTTCTTCTTTTTCTCTTTTCCTTCTCTTCCTTCTTTTTCTTTTTTTTTTTTTTTTTTGCTTGTTTGTTTGTTTTTCCTTGGTTTTTGTTTTTTTTTAAGCCTTAAAGAGCCCAGCTGACATACGTGGCACCTACCAGAGACCACTTCTATCAACATGAAAAGACAGAGGAATATGGTACAGACAAAAATCACCCAGACCCAGACAACACCTGAGAGGGAACCTGAAGGGATAGAAATGCAGAATCTTCCTGAAAAAGAATTCAGAATAAAAGTCATAACCATGCTGATGGATCTACAGAGAAATATGCAAGAGCTAAGGGAGGAAGTGAGGGAAGTCAGGAAAGACAATGCAGAAATGAGACAAGCCATCGACAGGCTTAGCAGCAGGACTGGACGAGGTGCAAGAGACTGTTAATGGAATAGAAATCAGAGAACAGGAATACAGAGCAGCTGAGGGAGAGAGAGATAAAAGGATCTCTAGGAATGAAAGAATATTAAGAGAACTGTGTGACCAATCCAAACGGAACAATATTGGCATTATAGGAATACCAGTGGAAGAAGAGATAGAAAAAGGGATAGAAAGTGTCTTTGAAGAAATAATTGCTGAAAACTTCCCCATGCTGGGGAAGGAAATAGTCTCGCAGTTCATGGAAGCCCACAGATCTCCTAACACAAGGGACCCCAGGAAGACAACACCAAGACACATAATAATTAAAATGGCAAAGATCAAAGATAAGGACAGAGTATTAAAGGCAGCTAGAGAAAGAAAAAAGACCACCTTCAAAGGAAAACCCATCTGACTAACATCAGACTTATCAACAGAAACCTTACAGGCTAGAAGAGAATGGCATGATATATTCAATGTAATGAAACAGAAGGGCCTCGAACCAAGAATATTGTATCCAGCACGATTATCATTTAAATATGACAGAGGGATTAAACAATTTCCAGAGAAGCGAAAGCTGAGAGAATTTCCCTCCCATAAACCACCTCTACAGGATATCTTAAAGGAACTGCTCTAGAGGGAAGCACCCCTAAGGCTAAAAAGATGTCACCAGAGAAAATAAAATCATAGCAAAGAAAGCAGACCATACAAATACTAACTAAAAGCAAAGAATAAAACACATAGTATATAAAGAATGGAGGAGGAAGAATAGGAAGGGAGAGAAATAAAGAAACATCAGACTGTGTTTACAATAATTTAACAAGAAAGTTAAGTTAGATTGTTAGACAGTTAAGAAGCAACCCCTGAACCTTTGGTAACCACGAATCTAAAGCCAGCAATGGCAATAAGTACATATCTATCGATAATCACCCTAAATGTAAATGGACTGCATGCACCAATCAAAAGACACAGAGTAATAGAATGGATAAAAAAGCAAGACCCATCTATATGCTGCCTACAAGAAACTCACCTCAAACGCAAAGATATACACAGACTAAAAGTGAAGGGATGGAAAAAGATATTTCATGCAAACAACAAGGAGAAAAAAAGCAGGTGTTGCAGTACTTCTATCAGACAAAATAGACTTCAAAACAAAGAAAGTAGCAAGAGATAAAGAAGGACATTACATAATGATAAAGAGCTCAGTCCAACAAGAAGATATAACCATTATAAATATATATGCACCCAACACAGGAGTGCCGGCATATGTGAAACAAATACTAACAGAATTAAAGGAGGAAATAGACAGTAATGCATTTATTTTAGGAGACGTCAACACACCACTCACTCCAAAGGACAGATCAACCAGACAGAAAATAAGTAAAGACACAGAGGCACTGAACAACACACTAGAACAGATGGACCTAACACACATCTACAGAACACTACACCCAAAAGCAACAGGATACACATTCTTCTCAAGTGCACATGGAACATTTTCCAGAATAGACCACATACTAGGCCACAAAAAGAACCTCAGTAAAGTCAAAAATGTTGAAATTCTACCAACCAACTTCTCAGATCATAAAGGTATAAAACTAGAATTAAATTTTAGAAAGAAAACAAAAAGGCTCACATATACATGGAGACTTAACAACACTCTCCTAATTAATCAATGGGTTAATGACCAAATCAAAACAGAAATCAAAGAGTATATGGAGACAAATGACAACAACAACACAAAGCCACAACTTCTGTGGGACGCAGCAAAGGCAGTTCTAAGAGGAAAGTATATTGCAATCCAGGCCTATCTAAAGAAAGAAGAACAGTCCCAAATGAATAGTCTAAAGACACAATTACTGAAATTGGAATAAGAAGAACAAATGAGGCCCAAAGTCACCAGAAGGAGGGACATAATAAAGATCAGAGAAGAATAAATAAAATTGAGAAGAATAAAACAATAGAAAAAAATCAATGAAACCAAGAGCTGGTTCTTTGAAAAAATAAACAAAATAGATAAACCCCTAGCCAGACTCATTAAGAGAAAAAGAGAATCTATACACATAAACAGAATCAGAAATGAGAAAGGAAGAATCATGACAGATCCCACAGAAATACAAAGAATTATGAGAATATTATGAGAATCTATATGCTAACAAGGTAGAAAACCTAGAAGAAATGGACAACTTCTTAGAAAATACAACCTTCCAAAACTGACCAAGCAAGAAACAGAAAAACTAAACAGACCAATCACCAGCAACGAAATTGAAGCAGTAATCAAAAAACTACCCAAGAACAAAACCCGCGGACCAGATGGATTCACCTCTGAATTCTACCAGACATATAGAGAAGAAATAACACCGATTCTCCTTAAAGTTTTCCAAAAAATAGAAGAGGAGGGAATACTTCCAAACTCATTCTATGAAGCTAGCATCACTCTAATACCAAAACCTGGCAAAGACCTCACCAAAAAAGAAAACTACAGACCAATAGCCCTGATGACCGTGGATGCAAAAATATTCAACAACATATTAGCAAACCAAATTCAAAAATACATCAAGAGGATCATACACCATGATCAAGTGGGATTCATCCCAGGGATGCAAGGATGGTACAACATTCGAAAATCCATCAACATCATCCACCACATCAACAAAAATAAGAACAAAAATCACATGATCATCTCCATAGATGCTGAAAAAGCATTTGACAAAATTCAGCATCCATTCATGATTAAAATTCTCAACAAAATGGGTATAGAGCGCAAGTACCTCAACATCATAAAGGCCATATATGACAAACCCACAGCTAACATCATACTTAACGGCAAGAAGCTGAAAGCTTTTCATCTAAGATTGCGAACAAGACAGGGATCCCCACTCTGTCCACTGTTATTCAACATAGTACTGGAGGTCCTAGCCACGGCAATCAGACGAAACAAAGACATACAAGGCATCCAGATTGGTAAAGAAGAAGTCAAATTGTCACTATTTGCAGATGACATGATACTGTACATAAAAAACCCTAAACACTCCACTCCAAAACTACTAGAACTAATATCTGAATTCAGCAAAGTTGCAGGATACAAAATTAACACACAGAAATCTGTTGCTTTCCTATACACTAACGATGAACTAACAGAAAGAGAAATCAGAAAAACAATTCCATTCACAATTGCATCAAAAAGAATAAAATACCTAGGAATAAACCTAAAGAAGGAAGTGAAAGAACTGTGCTCTGAAAACTACAAGACACTCCTAAGAGAAATTAAAGAGGACACTAACAAATGGAAATGCATCCCATGCTCTTGGCTAGGAAGAATATTGTCAAAATGGCTCTACTACCTAAAGCAATCTACAGATTCAACACAATCCCTATCAAACTACCAACAGCTTTCTTCAATGAACTGCAACAAATAATTCTAAAATTCATATGGAACCACAAAAGACCCCGAATAGCCAAAGCAATCCTGAGAACGAGGAATAAAACAGGGGGAATTTCGCTCCCTGACTTCAAGCTCTACTACAAAGCCAGAGTAATCAAGTCAATTTGGTATTGGCACAAAAACAGACCCACAGACCAGTGGAACAGAATAGAAAATCCAAACATTAACCCAAACATATACGGTCAATTAATATTAGATAAAGGAGCCTTGGATATACAATGGGGAGATGACAGCCTCTTCAGCAGCTGGTGTTGGAAAAACTGGACAGCTACATGTAAGAGAATGAAACTGGACTACTGTCTGGCCCCATACACAAAGGTAAACTCAAGGTGGATCAAAGAGCTGAATGTAAGTCATGAAACCATAAAACTCTAAGAAAAAAATATAGGGAAAAATCTCTTGGACATAAACATGAGGAACTTCTTCATGAACATATCTCCCCGGGCAAGGGGAACAAAAGCAAAAATGAACAAGTGGGACTATATCAAGCTGAAAACCTTCTGTACAGCAAAGGACACCATCAATAGAACAAAAAGACATCCTACAGTATGGGAGAATATATTCATAAATGATGTATCCGATAAGGAGTTGACATCCAAAATATGTAAAGAATTCATGCACCTCAACAAACAAAAAGCAAATAGTCCAATTAAGAAATGGGCAGAGGACATGAATAGACACTTCTCTAAAGAAGAAATTCAGATGGCCAACAGGCACATGTAAAGATTCTCCACATCACTAATCATCAGAGAAATGCAGATTAAAACCACAATGAGATACCACCTCACACCAGTGAGGATAGCGAACAACCAAAACACAAACAACAACAAATGTTGGCGAGGATGTGGAGAAAAGGGAACCCTCCTACACTGCTGGTGGGAATGCAAATTAGTTCAACCATTGTGGAAAGCAGTATGGAGGTTCCTCAAAAAACTCAAAATAGAAATACCATTTGACCCAGGAATTCCACTCCTAGGAATTTACCCTAAGAATGCAGCAGCCCAATTTGAAAAAGACAGATGCACCCCTATGTTTATCGCAGCACTATTTACAATAGCCAAGAAATGGAAGCAACCTAAGTGTCCATCAGTAGATGAATGGATAAAGAAGATGTGGTACATATACACAATGGAATATTATTCAGCCATAAGAAGAAAACAAATCCTACCATTTGCAACAACATGGATGGAGCTAGAGGGTATTATGCTCAGTGAAATAAGCCAAGCCGAAAAAGACAAGTACCAAATGATTTCACTCATATGTGGAGTATAAGAACTAAGAAAAAAACTAAAGGAACAAAACAGCAGCTGAGTCACAGAACCCAAGAACGGACTAATAGTTACCAAAGGGAAAGGGACTGGGGAAGATGGGTGGGAAGGGAGGGATAAGAGGGAAAAAGGGGCATTACGATTAGCAGATGTAATGTTAGGGGGCACAGAGAGGGCTGTACAACTCAGAGAAGACAAGTAGTGACTCTATAGCATCTCCCTATGCTGATGGACAGTGACTCTAATGGGGTATGTGGTGGGGGGGACCTGATGAAGGGGGTAGTTTAATCACCATTGAATTGCACATGTAATTGTAGATTAATGATACCAAAATAAACTATTAAAAAAAAAAGAACTCTGAGCTAACCTTGTAGGACCACCCAGCCAACCAGCCAATCAATGGGAGCCACTCTGGCTCAGGGCCCGGTGCCCCGCAGGCTGAGTCTAGGGCAGAACAGGCCTTTCAGGAGCTCATGTCCAGGTGGGTCAGGCCTGGGGTGCATTCTAGAATTGATATGGCTTCTTTTGGGCAGACCCGCTCTCTCTCCTGGGAGCTCTGGATGCTGGGTCACACCACACCCAGGCCAGTGGGAAGGAAAGGAACTTCATTTAGACCAAGGTGCTGATCTAATTGTCAGATTCCCCAGCAAGCCTGAGAGAGGGACAGAAAGAAGCCAAGGGGTTACCCACAGCAGGCACGGGGGAAATGCTGGGGACCTGAGGAAGAGAGTGCAGAGTGCCCAGGCACAGTTCACATGAGGTGTGCTATGTGGCACAAAGGGTTGTCAGTGTGAGGCCCGGGGGTGAGGGCGGGAAAGACTAAAGTGCACATCACCGAGCAGGTCCTCCAGCAACCTACGGCGCCCTGGCCAGGAGGGTGGGCTGGGTGTTACCACATGAATTCGTGGCTAATGGCCACATACAGCTCGCATCGCTGACCATCGCAGGGCTGACAAGGACTGTGAATAGGTCCATAAAACTCCATCAGGAGAGGCAACCCACAGCTCCTCGCTGCTGAGCGCACTCTCCGTCAGGGACCTGTAATGACTCCCCACTGCCAACTACAGTCATTACCGCAGCACTTCAAGGCCCTTTTGATCTGGGCCTGCATGCCCATCTGTCATGCCGTCCATGCAGAATGCCCCCTCGCTGAGTTACCCACAGGCTGTGCTCCCATTACTGCCTCGGCCCACGTGCCCTCCACCCCAGCCTGGGCACCTCTCACGGCCCAGCGCAAGCCCAGTGCCACCCTGCACCATCTTCTCTCTGACCCTGCCTTCGTCCACAGCTCCCTGCGTATGTCCCTACACACTTGGCACTTGACAGGTGCCTCCGTGCTCGGTTCTCCCTTCCATGCCTCTGGTGCTTCCTCTCCAATTAGACCACGAGGTCCTTATAGTGTCCTTGTCTTCTCCACTGCCTGACCCACCCCCACCACACCGGAAACTTCCACATTGCCAAGCTCTGAAAGCTCCAAGAGCCTTATCAACATGTGACAACTGCAAATAAATCCCCCAACTGTGGACTGTCTCATGGGAAGAAGTCCCCACCGATATTCTGTATAGTACTTGCTTCGTCTCCTATGATGTAAGCGTGGTAGTTTATTGCCAAGCCCCCCCATTTTCCTGGCATGTGAGGGCACTGAAGCCCACAGAGGACAGGCATTCGCTAAGGGTCGCACAGCCCAAGACCCCAAGTCTTCTGACAGCACCAGCTCTGGCCAATGGAGCAAGACCAACCCTGTGCCTTTCCAGCAGTGATCTGTAGGATGCAACTAGAGATGCGAATCACTGGGATGTCTGCTTGTTTCTAGTGCTACACACACTGCAAAGCCCTCAGAGAGCTCAAGGTTATCTTTCTCGTAATATATTTCTAGTTCATTTTTACTAAGGAAATAACCAAAGCATTAAAATTTCCCAAATTCAAAAGCAGTGTCCAATAAAAGATAACGGTCTTCTCTGAAGTTCCAAGCATCTCTAGGAATTGTGAAATTCAGCCATCTAGCTATAGGAATTTCCTTTGAGGAGTTTTATGGCTTCTCTTAAAGAAGTTGCTTTTGATTTATGCTGATCACGCCTGACAGCCAGCATTTCTCTTAATAATCATCATAAATAAGCAAGACAAGGTCACCTAACCTGAAAGGCACATAGCTCCACTCCCATGTCCATTATGGAGTCTGGATCTATGGCCACTGATCACAGAGGGCCAATGCTCGTGTCATTCGGTATTAAATCCTATCTCTGGCACCTCTCCTGGTGCTCTGAGTTTACGGTGTTTTCCTCCAACAGCCTAAGTGAACAAGAACCCCTCCGAGGACACACTTAGAAGAGCAGGGAGCCCCAAGCCAGGACGTGTGCAGAACCTGCAGTCTACTCTCCAAGTGTTATTGTACAGTTGTTCCTCCTCTTTACTCCAGAGTAACAGCAAAACTAACAAATCCAAGTGTTGAAAGATACTGAAAGAACCTGGCTAAGCACATAGCACCACCACACAACTGGGCCTTGGAAGAACCAAGACGGGTCTAATAACCACATTTATCAACCAAGTGCCAGGAAGGCCACCAGATTTTTTTTGCTACAAAGACTCTGCCTTAAATGAACTTTGTTATTTTTAGTAAAGAACATCAATATGTTTTAATACCCCTGGCCCTGAAAATAGATGCAGCAGCTGCCATGTTATACTGAATGGCTTTTGTTTCTTCACTTGATTCATACGGGTCCTGCGCCCAAGTCTGTGATGGGGCCCTGAGGGCCGAGGGCCTGGGGAGGAGCCCTGTCACCGTGGGTCCATGCCTGAGGCTCACACCCCCTGGGAAATAAGGACATCCAGGTTTGGACAGCTGCGAGGCCTCCAGAACACCCACAGAGTGCAACATGCTCTAAGGTTTCACGATGTGGGCAGGGTGGGCAGGTGCGGTAGCTACACCAGAGCGCCCAGAATTATGCCATGACCCCACAGTCCTTTGGGTTCATTTCTTTGATTTGAAATGACAAATGGTTTACGGTGTGCACTGACCCAGCCCTTACATAGGGGTTGGAACATTCCAGAGCTTCTGCTTGCCTGTGGTGGGAGAACAGGAAAGAGCAACCCCATGGTTGCTTTTCAAGCCTGTAGGGCAATTGATGGAGCATCTGCAGGAAAGGGGAGACCCCACTTCTAGGTGTCACCCACCTAATTCAAATATGCTAGCGGCACCAGTATTCGGTAGGACAGTAGTTTCTGAAACCTCTAGGAGAGCCTAGGATTCCACAAAAGGGCACAGCATGGCAAAGGGCAGGCTAGGAAGGCAGGACCCTGTGCCACCCTCACCTCAACCAAGGCACGGAATTGCATGGGGGCTCTGCCTAAGAATGCCTTATTAAAACCAGGTCTTCGGCTAAGGAATGAGTAGGGCAATTTCTGTGGAAGTCATTTAGGAGCAGAGATGGATTGGGTAAAATTCTCAAGTAGCTTAGGATGTCTTCAGTTCCTTTTGTCTTCGGTCTCTCTGTCCCTCTCTCTTCTTCCTGACCTTTCCATCACCTACCCCATGGCTGCCAGGGCCACCAGCTCTGACCAGAGTCCCCACCATATCTTATTGCCACATGTCACCCCAAACTCCAGTTAGCATGTCAGAAGATATACATATCAGCTCCTCTGGAATATTTATCTGCCTTTATAGAAGATTCCTGGAGATGGCCAAGATTTCCTCCAAAAGGATGCATCCAAAAGGCACCCTGGAGCATGTGTGTGTGTGCGTGTGTAGAGGTAATGGAGGAGCAGGCCATGGAGTGGGGAGTGACTGCTCCTGGTGACCAGGCACACCCTGCCTCTGCCCCACGCAGAGGACCCTGGGCGTCACAGGACGCCCCACCTCAAGAAGGTCGGCTTTTTACAGTGAAGCCCTCTGTGGCCACGTCCCCTGCTGAAGCCTGCAGGGGGGCAGGCTGGGGAAGAGAGGGCTGGACGACCCTGGCCGCAGCCCTGTGGCGCGCTGGGGCCCCGCCACGCCTGCCCTGGGCCCACACCCACCTGCGTTGGAGCGCTTCTTGGGGGTTTTGAGGCTGCGGCACCGGCCGCTCACTGAGCCGCTGTTCTCGCTCATGGAGTCCTGGGCAGAGGACGCACTGCCAGTGGCCTCGCTGTCGCGCATCATGCTCTCGTAGCCGCTGCTGCCGCCACTGTGGTAGAAGAGCGCCGTCTTCCCCATGGCGGGCGGGAGCTCCCCGCTCAGCACGCTGCTGTTGTCGCTGCCATGGCCGCTGCTGCAGCGGTGCGGCCTCCGCGGCGGCGTGACTTTGCTGTAGGGCGAGGGCAGCGGCGCGGCCGGCCTGTCCTCGGGGCCGCCGGCGCGCTCCTCGGCCTCGGGGCCGGCCCGCGGCGGCCCCCGCGCGCCCGCGCCGCCCTGCAGCAGCTCCGAGATGCGCCCGTTCACCGCCCGCAGCGGCAGCTTGCAGGTCGGGCCCGAGCCGCGGCTCCGGCTCAGAGACTGTGTGGACCACGTCATGTGCTTCCCGCCGGGCGGCGCGCCCGGGCTCTGGCCCACGGACTGCGGCAGCGACTTGGTGGAGAAGCTGAGGGTCTTGGTGGCGGAGGCGGACAGGCTGCGCGCCTTGGGGCTGGCCAGGAGCAGCTTGCTCACGGCTGAGACCTTGGACTGGCCGGCCTTCGGCGAGGCCCCGGCCACCTGGGAGGGCGCGGGGGCGGTGGGCGAGGCCCCGGTGCTGTGGCCCGGACTCCTGCCGGCGCGAGGCATGGTGCTGTCCTTGGCGGCGTGCAGCCGCGAATTCATGGAGGACAGGCTCTCGGCCCTCTCCAGCGAAAGGCACTCGTAGTGGCTGGCCGTGGTCCTGCCAAGAGAGCTGGTCCTGCTGGCCAGCTGCTCCAGTTTGGCGCTGAAGAGCCTGCTGCTGGCGTCCTTCACCTTGCTGCCTGCCTCATCAGGGAAGCTGGCCAAGAAGGGTGCCGGCTGGTTCAAGGGGCTGCAGGCACCATGCTGCGGGCTGGCCCGGTTCTTCTGGTCCAAGCTGGACTTCCGGACAGGGGGCAGAGGGGGGGTCCCTTTGGGCCGAGCCAGGACACAATGCTTGGGTGATGCTGCCTTCCTCTCCAGGGCAGCCTTGCAGGGCTGGGGGCCCACCACGGTGCCAGCCCCGTTGGTCTCTGCAGCACAGTGGTAGAAAAGGCAGTCCGGCTCCTCCTGTCTGCTGGCTTTCTGAAAAGCCCTGGGAAGGCTGCTTGACTTCAAGCTTTTGTTGGGGTGCACAGGGCTCTGGGCAGACAGGCTGGGCAGGGCCATCTCACAGCCATCCACGACCCTCCTGAGGTCAGTCCCGGGGAAGGCAGGCACCTCCCCACTGCCACTGCCCAGCTGGTCCCCGGGGCTGGCCTTTCTGTCCTGTTCCACTCGGGCCTCAGACTTTGAGGGGCCTGTTGCCGTGTCAGACTGGATCCCGTCTTCACTGGGATAAGTGTTCTCTTTTTTCACTTCCTCTTCTCGTTTTAGCCAGGGGTCCTCAAATTTCATGTCTTTTTTTGCACTGGCTTCCTTGCTTTCCTGGGACTGGGCTGTTTTGGGGCCTGAGCTGACTGTGGCTATGGACACCTCGGGTTCCTGGGCATTTCGGGGGCCCATGGTAATGCAGGGGTAAACTGTAATGTTGGTTTTCAAGGGGATACACCCTTCACAGCTGCTCAGATTCGCCGTATTGGAGATGGTGACCATGGCCTTGCCCAGCGTGGATATCTTGCATCTTTTGATGGGGGTTGCTGTGTTGAAAGAGTCTTCCCCCACTTCAGACAAGATGAGCAAATTGTCAGGGCCCGTCATGGGCTTCTCTCGGCACACCACAGCGGTCTTCTGGATGCTGCCGACAAACTCCGAGGCCGGAGGGTCCGCCATTGCTTCCCGGTGCCCAAAGCACGTCTGGGCAACCAAACCGTGGCAGGACTGCTCACCCGCACTGCTCGCCTCGCTCAGCCAGGAGCTGACGGAGGAGGGCCTGCTCCCAGCCTCCCGGGCCTTCTCGTCCAGGCTCAGCTGCGGCAGGGGCAGGAACTGCGTGATGCTGACCCCGGAGACAGGGGCCCCCTGTGAGTAGCACTCCAGGTCCTCGCTGATGCTGCCGATGATGCTGACGGGCCGGGAGCCCGAGGCCAAGGCCTGCACGGAGCAGTCGCTGTTGAAGCTGACGATGCTGGTAGGGCGGCCGCTGTCCAGGACCCCGCTGATGGTGAGCTCCTCCACCAGCGTGAACACCAGCTCGTCCTCACCGTTCAGCTCCAGGGGCTGCTGCACAGTCACCATGGTGGTGCTCAGTATCTCCTTGGCGTCTGGGGACTTTGCCGTCTTCTGATGCTCCTCATCAGCAGTGGTTTCAGGGAATCTTTCACTCCCAGCAGACATGGATTTCTTCAAAACCTGGGGGCTCATTCCAACTGGGGGGGTACGGACCTCAGGCTGCAGCAGGGACTCACTGGACACCATGCCGGAGTCCTTGCTCAGGGGAGGCAGGGGGGCAGGGGCCGGCAGGACGCCCTTCTGGGTGTAGACTTTGCATCTTTGGGAAGGAGAGCTGGCCGGCTTATACTCTGAGGTCTTGGACAGGCTGGCAATGCCCAGCCTGGGGGAGCCCATTGGCCTGGGCTTGCCTTCCACAAAGCCACAGGAGTTCAGGCTTTCCCGGCTGCTCCGGAGGCTGGGGCTCTGCACGAGCTGGGAGGGGCCATGCTGGCTGCCACCGCCAGGGACGCTCCTGGGCGAAGCGGGCCCAGAGCTGTAGGTGAGGACCATGCCAGGCACAGGTGAGGGATTCCTCTGCATCCCAGAGGTGGCAGGCTCAGAGCCTTCCCTGTCGGGCCACACACTGTCTGACCTGTGATCTTCCTTATCAGATTCACAGAGCAGGTTTGCCCCAGCTGCCTGGCTTAATGGGGGACACTTGCTTGCCTGCTGCACCCCAAACTGGACAGGCAGCTCCTCAAAAGGAAACTCGCTAGGCTCTTCACTGCCATCGATGCACTCCAGCCTCTCCTGCAGCTCGGCAAACGTGTTGCACTTCAGGCAGTCCCTTTCCGATTTGCTGGTGGCAGCCTCTCCGGCCTCTGTGGACCGGCTGTCAGCCCGGGCCTTCTGCAGGGCCGGCACAATGGGGACAAAGTCGGGGGGGCCCTCGTTGTCGGTGAGCTCCTTGTCCGAGAGGGCTGTGCCATTGGGCCCGATGTAGATGACTGTGTCGCAGGACTGCTCGCTGCTGGAAGAGTAGTCGGGGTCGCTGGGCAGGTGCGGGATGGGGAAGTCTGGGTCCGCTGCAGCCTTGGCGTGGAAAGGCCTCAGCTGGGTGGGCCTGCGCATTCTGCCTTCCTCACAGGAGCTCTCTCCCCCTGAGGAGCTAGAAGTGTACTGTGAGTGAAAGGGGAACCGTTAGTAAGGGCGGCTCCCAAGACAGCCCTGCGTGCCAGGCCCTGCCCTGCCTAGGGTGGCACTACCCGGGGGTGCCGGCTCTCCACATCACCGCCTCACGTGCAAGGGACATCACTACCTGCCACACTCGGGAAACAGGCTGCCCGTGAAAGGAGTGGCCAGCCCAGCCCCTGTCTGACCTCCTCAGGGCTGAGGGGTCACTGATGGGGCACACCCAAGCCATCTGGGGTACCAGATGGAAACACTGGTTGCAAAGACCTGTTTTTGACAAAAAAAAAAAAAAAGGAGAGGAAAAAAGCCCCACAAAGCACCAGGTGGCCCCACAGAGGCACCACCCTCATTATTTCTCAGATACTCGTGTCACCACTGTCCTGGCTTTGTCTCTGCCTGAGAAAATGAGCCAGGAGGTTTCTAGCAGACTCTTAGCATCAGCCAGGAGCTCTGGATTAAATTGAACTGCTGGGCAAAGTCAGCGGCCTGGAGATGCATGGGGAGCAGGACACATGAGCAAGGAGCTAACGGTCCTCTTTAGGTCAAGCAGTGGAAGGACACGGTAGGTGAGGGAGAAGCTGTTATTTCCCATCCCTCCAAAATTCTTCATCCCAAGTAGCTACCTGTTAAGCCTATAAAGCAGACCAAGTGCCCCTGTTAGGACCCTGGGCTAGGTGAGTGGGGGAATTGCCAGCTCTGGGGAGGCTGGTGACTTTTCTGCCCTAAAGGTTTGCTTGCGCCGAGGTGAATGCTGAGCCACGTTTTGGCAGCCACGCTCATGGGTGCCCCTGGTGCCCGGGGGTCAGAGATGCCTACACGGCTCGCTCCACCCTGTGCCCAGGCAGGGCTCCGAAAGCCCCCTCATCCAGCGCATCCCTGGGGGCTCCTTACCTTCGTTTTCTTCTTCTTCATCCTCAAGACTCTGGATGCAATCTGGATGGTGGACAGGGTTTCTGCGTAGTTGCCGGCCGCAGCTGAGATGTGCGCGATCATGGTGGTGCGACAGTTCACATTCCCCAGGGACTCCCGCAGCAGCATGGTGAGCTTGCTCTCTCTGCCAAGCAAAGTGTATTAAGCTGCATTAGCGGGCGGGCTTTACTTTGGCTGTCAGGGTAGGACTTTGGGCCCTCTATGTGGCTTTTCTGTTGTGGGCAGGGGCATTTTTTTTAATGGATACTAATTAACATCATTTTCTAGCACAGGGCTATTTGTAGTTGGCAGCTGAGCAAGTGCTTCTAACCCTAAGGACAGAATTCATGCTAAACACCTCCCTTGGCACTTCTGTCCTGGCTGTGATATTTCTCTCTGTGTGTGTGTGTGTGTGTGTGTGTGTGTGTGTGTGTGTATGCATGTGTGCACGTGAGCCTATGACATTGCACATAATGAGACCTGTGAATAGATGAGAGGAGGGATGGAGAGAAAATGGCTCGTGACTGGTGACTAGCATGCTATCTGTACTCACGGCCCAACCCTGCAAGAAAAAGCAGCTCTCCAGCCATGAGCTTGTGTTGAACATCTATGTGCTTATAATACAGGCATGGTTTTTTTGCCAAGGAGTTGCAACCACTTTATTGCCATTGTCTGTTGTGTTTGCCCACAGCAATAATGAAGGGAAAGGTATTACCATTCCTGATCATAAGTGGAAACAGACACAGGCCCAAGCCCTCACTCAGTCATCAACAGAAAGCAGAACTTCCTAAAAAGGCCTCCTCTGGGGACTTAGCAGGCTCTGTGTGGGGCCAGCACCTGGAGTGGTGATAATGAGGCCCAGGAGTTTACAGATGGTATTTCTATGCTCTTTAAAAATTGTCCTGCAGGAATGGCTTGTGTTTTTCCATTCCTGTACTTGTCCCGACATTCTTCCTAACTTGCTTTTAAGAGGCGTCTGCTTAAGTCATCATCAACTCTGGCCCTCTCAACTGCTGCCAAATGTCATTTCATCTCCGGAGTCTTCCCCAGTCCTGAAGGCTGAGGTGGCCTCTTTGTCCCATGCCCTGTGCTCATAGCTCCTGTTGTGTTTATAGTGCCAGGTGAGAGGGCTTTGTCCTCACGTTGTATCCCCATCAGGCTGTCGGTCAGCCACTGCCTGCAGAGCTCCCTGGAGAGGGGCTGTCCAGCTCTCCAGCCGAGGTGTGAGATGCAGGCTGCTGTCAGCGGAGATTAGACCTCGGACACGGGGAAACCATGTCACATGTGGCCTGCATCAGGCCTTCAGGGACGTAAGACTGTGGCCTAAGAGCAGTGTTTTTTCCTTTTCATCTAGGACCAATTAGGGTGTCAGTTCAGGATACTTGGCTCACTATGGTTCAGTTCCAGGGCAATTAAAAAATACATCAGGGTTTCCCTTCAAGCCCAAAAAGAAGTCATCAAAGTGGTAGACAGAGGCTGTCAGGGACTGAATGTTCACATCTTCCCCAAATTCACATGTTGAACCCTAACCCCAAATGGGATGGTGTTAGGAGGTGGGGCCTTTGGGAGGTGGTGAGGTCCTGAGGGTGAAGCCCTGATGAATGGGATCAGTGCCCATATAAAAGAGACCCAAGAGAGCTCCCTGCCCATTCCTCCACGGGAGGCTATGAGTACAGGACAGCTATCTGCGGGCCCAGAGGCCAGGCCTCACCCGACACTGAATCTGCTGGTGCCTTATCTTGGACTTCCAGCTTCCAGAGCTGGGAGAAATAAAGGCCTATTGTTAAGTTCCCAGGCTATGTCAATTTGTTACTGCGGCCAGCAGGGCCTGAGACAGAAAGGTAAGGCAGGTGTGGAGCAGGGGCTAGGCCAGGCTGTAAACACTGGCAGTGCCGACCAGACCAAAGTCAGGTCCCCTTCCTGGTACACGTTCTGAGCGCAGACCCTGCCCCTGGCCAAGTCTGGGGCTTTGTCTTCAGTGTGCAAGTGGAAGATAGACTCCATTAGGGTGAAGTTATGATCACAGGCAGTTCTCACTCCTCACTGAGGTACGCTGTATTGCATCTCTGCAAACACTGAATCAGTGACTACTTGGCCATTATCCCAGGGGAAATACATGGCTTAGGGCCCTGAGGGCCTCTGGTCACAAAAATTTGTCAATCAGTCTATATACAACCTTGTTTCATGTGCGTTTAAAGACACCTTAATATCACTTTCTTACAAATAATGAATCATATGCACTATTACTTTATAATAAAACACAAACACTGGCTGAGAAGGGTTAGTGTTTTTCTGACCCTGGGTGACATGACTGTATATTTCTTTGGCTTTCAGCCTAATAATACTCTTTACTGTGCTTTTTAATTTTTCTTGGTCACTTTTCCACAGCTTCATCATGCACTTTTGATGTTAGCTTAGTGCTTTCTGGCCCTGCTGTATAGATCCGAGGATTTCCTCCTTTTTCTGGATGTACCATGTTGTTGCCTCATTATCAGCGGACTCACATCAGCAGCCCTGTACCTCGGGCTGGAGCGGAGCCGGCGAAGGGTGGTGGAAGTGCAGCTAGACTGATCTAGCACATGACCCACAAAAGGGGGATCTGCACGTGACGAGGATCAGCTCACTTGGGAGGTCCTGATGCAAAGCTTCATTCATCAATTGCACCGGGGCGAGGCACACCCACCCACTTCCCGTGTGGCCCTGGGGAAGGCCTCAGGAGAAAACACCAAAGAATAAATGGGTATCATGTTGTTACATCAAATCGTTGGCTGTGCATTTCCACGTGATTCCCCACCATGGGTCAATCATAGGACAGTTGTTTTTTGAGTCCACACCATCGGAAGAAGCCAGGGCATGCATGTTGCCTGGCAACCAGTATTTTAGCTCTCCTTTTGGAAAGCAACCAGTATTTTAGCTCTCCTTTTGGAAAGCCAGCAGAACTGCTCACAAGCCCCTTTCACAGGGGTCTCTCCCGTCCCTTAAGATATCGGTAGGGGAGTGAAAAATGGTGGCTGTAAAGCTCTCATTTCTTCCCACCTTTGTGATGATCCTCTAACTTGGAACAAAGTCAATTCTGGGAAGAAAGGTGAAGGAAGGGCAGGAAACGAAAGGCTACCAACTGTCGTTTTAACTCTGTGGCTTTGGTAGGAAAATAAAGATTCAAGAGAGTTTCTAGGGCAATGGTGGGCACAAACTCAGCCTGCACCTCTGCATCAAGAGGAGGTGAGAGGAAGGGAAGGGCACAGGTGAGCAGGTGCAGCCACACTCTGGCCAGACTAGGGATTCAGAGACACGGGGATATGGTGGGGGTCCTGGCTGCGCAGGAAGGTGGCGGAGGGCAGGAGGGGCCTGGTGACAGGGTAGTGCTGACGGGGGTCTTGGGAAGGACTGTGCCACTCTGTCAGTATGTGTTATACACAGATATTCCACCTCCCTCCCCCCCAACCACGCCCACCTTTTAAAGTGAGTTTTGGGAAAAAAAATCTTGCTTTTTAAAATAAGTCCACTTGTTACTAGACATAGCAAGAGGACACAAAAAGAATGGGATAGTGAACCAATTTTAATTAAAAATGTTAAAATAACATGAAAAAGCACATAGTACTCTAGGTCAGGGGCTGACAAACTAGGGCCCACAGGCCAAATCTGGCCCACTGCCCGTTTTTGTAAATAAAGTTTTATTGGCACATAGCCACACCTATCTGATCCTTGATATTGGTATTCTGGTTTTTTTGCTATTCTTAATGTACAATTACATGAGCAATATTATGGTTACTAGACTTGCCCCATTATCAGGTCCCCACCACATACCCCATTACAGTCACTGTCCATCAGTGTAGTAAGATGCTATAAAATCACTACTTGTCTTCTCTGAGTTGTACTGCCTTCCCCATGCCCCCCACTGCTACATTATGTGCACTAATTGTAATACCCCTTTTTCCCTCTTACTCCTCCCCTCCCCACCCATGCTCCCCAGTTCCTTTCATTTTGGTTAACTATTAGTCCATTCTTGGGTTCTGTGAGTCTGCTGCTGTTTTGTTCCTTCACTTTTTGCTTTGTTCTTATACTCCAAAGATGAGTGAAATCATTTGGTACTTGTCTTTCTCCACCTGGCTTATTTCACTGAGCATAATACCCTCTAGCTCCATCCATGTTGCTGCAAATGGTAGGATTTGTTTTCTTCTTATGGCTGAATAATATTCCATTGTGTATATGTACCACATCTTCTTTATCCATTCATCTACTGATGGACACTTAGGTTGCTTCCATTTCTTGGCTTTTGTAAATAGTGCTGCAATAAACATAGGGGTGCATCTGTCTTTTTCAAACTGGGCTGCTGCATTCTTAGGGTAAATTCCTAGGAGTGGAATTCCTGGGTCAAATGGTATTTCTATTTTGAGTTTTTTGAGGAACCTTCATACTGCTTTCCACAATGGTTGAACTAATTTGCATTCCCACCAGCAGTGTAGGAGGGTTCCCCTTTCTCCACATCTTCGCCAACATTTGTTGTTGTTTGTGTTTTGGATGTTGGCCATCCTTACTGGTGTGAGGTGATATCTCATTGTGGTTTTAATTTGCATTTTTCTGATGATTAGCGATGTGGAGCATCTTTTCATGTGCCTGTTGGCCATCTGAATTTCTTCTTTGGAGAAGTGTCTGTTCAGCTCCTCTGCCCATTTTTTAATTGGATTATTTGCTTTTTGATTGTTGAGGTATGTGAGCTCTTTATATAATTTGGATGTCAACCCCTTATTGGATATGTCATTTATGAATATATTCTCCCATATGGTAGGATGTCTTTTTGTTCTATTGATGGTGTCCTTTGCTGTAAAGAAGCTTTTTAGTTTGATACAGTCCCACTTGTTCATTTTTGTTTTTGTTTCTCTTGCCTGGGGACCTATGTTCATGAAGAAGTTGCTCATATTTATGTCAGAGAGATTTTTGCCTATGTTTTTTTCTAAGAGTTTTATGGTTTCATGACTTACATTCAGGTCTTTGATCCATTTTGAGTTTACTTTTGTGTATGGGGTTAGACAATAATCCAGTTTCATTCCCTTACATGTAGCTGTCCAGTTGTGCCAACACCAGCTGTTGAAGAGGCTGTCATCTCCCCATTGTATATCCATGGCTCCTTTATCATATATTAATTGACCATATATGCTTGGGTTTATATCTGGACTCTCTAGTCTGTTCCATTGGTCTATGGGTCTGTTCTTGTGCCAGTACCAAACTGTCTTGATTACTGTGGCTTTGTAGTAGAGCTTGAAGTCAGGGAGCATAATTCCTCCCACTTTATTCTTTCTTCTCAGGATTGCTGTGGCTATTCAGGGTCTTTTGTGGTTCCATATGAATTTTAGAACTATTTTCTCTAGTTTATCGGTGTTCTGTTTATCTAAAACAACCTGACATCACATTGATTCTGCCTGCTTAATGAGAAAGACCAGCTATAAATAGCAAATAGTCTCAATAGAATATTTTAAGAGAAGTATGTGATGTAACTTGAATTTATAGCTAACAAAGTTTTGAGTTAAAATCCTAACTGGCTTCACTCTCATCTAATGAGATATACTTGCAATGACTAAAGTGGCTATAAATCATAGGTTCCATGAAAACATTTTCACATTATTCACTTGTTTGACAACTCATTCCTTCTTATCTAGGGCAAGGAAAGTCTCCCACCCCAGTCTAGGTTGCTGACCACACAGAATTAGTAGAATCTGTATTACTCTAGATGTTCTAAATCTAAGTCTGCTCAGGAAAATGTACACTCATTCCAAGGCTATAGCACTCAGGTATGACATAAGACATTGGGAAAGTAATTCATATAATAAGAATCACAATATAGAAAGTCCACTGATTCCAGGATACAATTCTGAGTCAAGGTTGAAAAATACTTTTAGAACCATGATGTATTAGAGTTGAAAGGATTCTCAGGGGTCATTGCATTTTTTAATAAAAGGGCTGCCATTTTAACAGGTGATCTGCTTTCTGCCAGAATATTTTTAATGACTGAGAACTTACTGCCTGCCACGAAGCCTGCATAATATTTTTGAATAGCTTCAAGTATTAGAAAGCTCTTTCTTATATTGAACTTAAATCTTCTTTATACAACTAACGGCACTCACTTCTTTCAAGGGCACACAAAGCAAGAATAATCCTTTTGCACACCTGGCCCTTCACATTTTATAAGACATTTATCATGTCCTCCTTAAAGCTTCTCTTGCTTGGGAATATTCCATGTTCCTGCCATTGCTCTTCAAATATTTGGCTGGTCATCCAAGCTCACACTAAGCCCGTTTCCACCTGCTACATAATTTAACACTTCCTCTCTGCTCAGAGTTGTCCTGACTCTTGTGTAGTAAAGAATATTGCTTTGCCCAAGGAGAGGTCCAGCCTTTGCCCTCAGCTTCTGGGAGATAATCCATGTCAGGAGTGCCTTTGTTTAGAGCAGAGGCTGGCCGCACCAGACTTAAGGGCTATACCTGACAGTCTCAGGGTGGAGGCTGGCCATGCCTAAAGAGATTCAAACATGTGATTTAGGTCAGTGGATTTGGGTCATGCAGGATCAGTCAACATGGCAACCAAGTGCAACCATGTGGGAAATCAATCAATCAATCAACCACGCCTATGTAATAAAGCCACAGTAAACTTCTGCACAGCAAAGCTCAGGTGACCTTCCTGATTGGCAATACTCTGTGCATACTGTCACATATCAATGCTGGGAGGGTAATGCCTTCTGACTTCATGGGAGAACACAATGGAAGCTTTGTGTTTGGACCCCTCCCAGACTCTGCTGTATGCATCTCTTCCTTTGATGATTTTAATCTGTATCCTTTCTGTGTAGTAAGTCATAGCGATGAACACTTTCAGGGAGTCCGGGAGTCCTAGTGAATTACCAAACCAGAGGTTGGTTTGGGGAACTCTGCCCACCTGCAGTTGGTGTCAGAAGTGAGAATGGTCTTGTGTGGAGTCTGTTGGACCCTCATTCCTTGCAGGTGGTGTCAGAAGCCTTGGGCAGACTTGGCAGTCTGAGGACTCTGCCCTTGAAGCTCATGGTGGGGCTAATTCCAGGTAGCTCCTCCAACAGGATCCTGAGAACCTTGAGGGTAGGAGCTGTGCTTTTTATTTTGATCTTTCACTTTAACCTTTTTTTACAGTACAATGTTAATGACTTATTCACTATAAGACTGCAAAGGACAGGTCCTATAATTATTTTTACTCAGTTTAGTATAACCAGGAGTGAAGAATGTCACCATCACTTTAAAAACAAAAAGTAAAAACAATAATGTAGAAGGTAAATTAGCAGGCCTTATAGACAAATAGAAAATAATAGGTCCGTTAAGTTTCCCCTGAATTAACAGATTGCCAAAAATCATGTACACTAATGAAGTTTAAGATGCTATCAAAAGGTGCTTAATGATCCAATAATTAGGCCCTCTGCACTTACTGAACATGCAGACTGATCTGTAATAGATGCACGCCTGTTATTTAATCCACCAGCAGGACCAGATTAGGAGTAGTAATAATGTTTATATTGTTACTGCAATTTAGAATACAAATATGACTCTGACATTTTTCACATTATCTGAAGTTTCACTTCCTTTTTAAAATGCATTTGGCCCAGTCACTGTTAATTATCAGTGCTTTGCAATAGATATTTCTATAGCCATGTCACTTTTTATAGTGCCTCTGCAGAGCTTTACTCAGGGAGGGGTACAGAAACACCTCAATTATGTTGCATTATAACCATTACACATCTTTTGAGTAAAGACGAGCTTGCTGTGCTATTTAGAAACTTTGCTATTCTTCAACCTTTAAATCACCCTCGGGTTGAGAAGCTCATGTTAATTCCAACGTCAGGGATCTCTGCAGTAACCCAAAAGGGGCTTAGGCACTGATGGTGGCAGAGATGGAGCCAAGAGGCATGTTGTTATGGTAACCCTGAGCCTCTCTGCTGATTTTTGCTCACCCCTGTCCTTCTGCATGGATCTTTAAAGAAGTCTCAAGAAGAAAATGAAGGTTACACCTGGAATTCTTGGCAGAATGAACTACCACGTCTTCTCTCAAATCCTTCCCACTACCCTCCTGCTACACCACTCCTCAGCCTCCGGTGTTACCTTAGTGGTAAACTTGCATTTCTAGACTATTCCTATGCTTTTCCATGAGTTGTCATGTTTAATGTAAGAAACACACATGAAGCTTATATTTGATGTGGCATTTCATGGTGCCTCTTTCTGTAGCTCAGTCTGTGATCACCTTTTGCAGTTGACATTAGAACTGAGTAGAATCTGGGCTTTGAAAATCTGCGCTTATATTTAGAGCTCTTTCAAAAGAAATGTATTTACAAAAAAAAAATGGCAGGGAAACATCTGGAAGGGTTTCGTCCACTTTTTTCACCTACTTTCCAAGCAAAACTCTAAGATGACAGAGCAACGTGGGGGTGAGTCATGGGACTTTTATTTCCCAGCCCTGGAAGCCCAGGTGACTCTCTCTTCACCAGATTCCACAGAAAGTCTAGTGGTTAGATAGCATTAGACAGAGGGTCTGGGCTTGATGATGACACTGGACTGCAGTCATGACTATTTCCGGTCTCTGGAGTGCAACTTAGTAATTCCACGCTTTCCTCCATCAAAATAAAATAAACAGAAAGTGCAAATATGAGCCCTGAGCAGTCATTTCATTTGCATTCACTTGACTATGTTCTGATCTTGTGCACCCAAAAGTCTCTCTCTGCTCGATCAGACTGCCTATCAGTGGGCAACCCTCATGTGGCAGAATACCCTGGGATGCCAGCTACGAGATAACATAAGCTGGCTCATAACTCAAGGCCAGAGGTACAGAATATCACCCTGTTGGGAAGGAGGAAAGGGAGTAGCCCATTTCTTGGGAGAATGGATTCAATGACTAAAGATACTCCTTCCTGGGGTCTCAAGCTCACATCTCTCCCCTTGCTATGTCTTTTCTTTAGTGTGGAGCTGAAAACAGGATTCTGATTGTCAGGGTCTGGACAAGCCATTCGTGCCCTCTCCTTCCACCCCTACCCCCTATTCCTGACCAACAGCCTTTCTAAGACTCATCTGGGGATACTGAAAGTGGTTCCAGGAGGAAGGGTGAAACGTCATGCCCACAAAGTCCATTGTTCACCAAGACAGGGCCCTTTGGGTGCTGGCCTGATGGGCTGCAGACCAGCCTGGCCATGGTTCCTATCCATGTGTTACTCCAGAGACTGACAGTCTGCGAGGCCTCCTCCTTTTCATATAAAGGGTGGACTTGACTATTTGGTGGCTTTTGGACCTGGAGCTGGACAGCCCAGGGAGTAGAAGGTTGCAGAATAAGAATATCCAAAGCTGCCTCCAGCATGGTGGACTCTGGTCGTACCACTACTCTCAACCCCTTGAGCCGGTATGGACTTATGTGCCTCTCCTGCATCATGCTCTTCCTAGGTTTTCAGCCTGGAATACCCTTTCTGTAATCTCTATGAAAATTCTTCCATGTGCAATCAATTCACTAACCCACCAATTATTCAGAAAAAAAAGGAAAAGAAAAAGGAGAAGCCTGATAGCACCAGCAACTCCCAGGTGTCCTTGGAAATCACCTGCCTTTCCTTTTTCTTCTTTTTTTATTGTATTAAAATATGCATAACACAACATTTACTATTTTAACCATTTTTAAGTATATGGGTCAACTGATTAATATTTCAATACACCACATTTTATTTTCCATCCATCTCTTGATGGACACTTGGTTTCCACCCGTTGGCTACTGTGAAAACTGTAGCTATGAACATGTATATACAAGTATCTGTTCAAGCTGCTGCTTTCAACTCTCTGGAGTATATACCTAGGAGTGGAGTTGCCACATAACATGGAAGTTCTATTTTTAACATTTTGAGGAACTGCCAGACTGTTTTCCAAAGGTGGCTGCACCATTTTACATTCTCACCAGCAATGCATGAGGGTTCTAGTTTCTCCACATCCTTGCCAACATTTGTTTTTTTTTGAAATAACAGCCTTCCTAATGGATGTGTTAAATTATTGTGGTTTTACTTGCTCTTATCCAATGACCAGTGATAGAAAACATTTTCTCACATGCCTAGGGGCCATTTGTAAACCTTCTTTGCAGAAATGTCTATTCGGAACCTTTGCCCATTGTTGAAATGAATGGAATTTTTGTTGTTGAATCGTAGGAGTTCTTCATATATTCTGGATATTAATCCTATATTAGATATATGATTCGCAAAAAGTTTCTCCCCATCTGTGGGTTGTTTTTCAATCTCTGATAGTGCCCTTTGATGCACAAAAGTGTCATTTCACTTTTTGGTAACACTTCATTGGTCTTAAATTTTAACTAACATTTTTTGGCATCTGCGGTTCAAAAGCTTCCCAGTATTAGTTTTCCTGCCGTAAGCTTGCCAATAAGAATGACCGAAGATTGCCTGTGCTAAAGATACTTGCCCAATACGGTCCTTGCGACTTACAGACGCCACCAGTCACCCACGGAGGAACACCTGGAAGACGATTAGGCCTGTGCACCACAGACTTCCCAGAGATAAACTTCTTCTGAAATCAAGTAGAACCAACTTCAGGGAGAGTGATGAGGGCGATTCTGTTAGAAAGCCTTCTGGGTATGATGTGCATTCTAAGAAACAGGATCCCACAGTCTTCCCGAAATGTACCAGTTGGACTGACTCTTGGCACAAAGATCTGTGCTCAGCAATTGGAAAGAATTAAAAGGAAATTAAGTTTAAGAATGGTTTCCAATACTGGTACACTTCTGAGGAAAGAAGTTACACAGAGGTCATGGTTCATATGTTGAATGACTTGAGAGACATGACATTTTAATGGGAAGTGGCATGAAGAAATGATGCATTTCTTGAAACATAATTAAGAGAGATTCGAGTTTTCCATTGACATTTATTTTGCTTGAAAAAATAAAAGGGCTATTGTGGCACAATATTCACATCTTCTTAGTTGATGAGTTCAGTCACAAAATAGCTACTCCTTTCCTATATGGGATAAGTGTGGTTTCAGTTCAGGTCTAGTCACTGTTAGAGCTGCAAGATCCTTCACTGGGCAGTTTCCCAAAGGCCTGCTGGTGACAAGAGGCTGGCAAGTTAGGAATTAATCACATCTTCCTGTGCCACTTCTTTTCCCACTCACCCCTATATCTTTTTTTAAAGTTTCAGTACCTCTCAGTGCTTTCCCAGGTGTTATGAAAGGCTCTCAATGGATTAGATGGATGGTCCAAACACCACTAATTACACCTCCTTCTTAGAGAACTACTTAAGATGGGCAAAGACCATTTCCTTTCTTTCCAACATCCAGAACCTAACCCAGTATCCAGCACAGAGTTGCCCGTTCATAAATATTTAAATAAATATCTACGTGTACCTCTCCATCAAAAGACTCACCCTCCAGCTTCCTAACTCCATAACTTCTAAAGCATGCCTTTTTGTTTTTCCTCATAGGAGCCACGGTCAGAGTAAAACCAAGGCAGATGCCACTGCCCTGGGGCTGGAACAAATGCCGAGGAGGGCTCACAGTCTCACCTGTATGATGGCACAGAGACTCCCCCACCCTGCAGAGTGATCCAGAGGATGAGCCATGGCCCACTCAGGTGTGCACAGCTCAGAATCTTCAAGGATGGATCCCAGGACAGACAGACACCATGGACACCGTCAGGCCCCTCTTAGAATGGGTACAACAACGTTTCCCACAGAGGAACAGTCAGAACCAGCAATCTGCCCCAATTTGAGTTAAGACTCTAGCTAAGTGAAGACAGGTGAGTCAGGAGCTGCATCTCCGTCACGACCCCAGGCTCTACTTAGAAGGACAAGGCTCTCAAGTGCACGAGAGCACATCGTTTGGTCTCGGCAGGGCCAGTGCAGGAGGTTTGTAGAGCCAAGTTCAATGCCTTTGGCATGTAGGAAAGATGTTCCAAAACAGCAACAAGGGGCCATCTCCACGCAGACAAGTCTCAGCCGATAAAGTGGCTCCCTACGTGGTGGGGTTTTGGAGGGTCTTGTTACAAAGCTGGAAACCGCCCATCCCCATTCCTTTGCACCAACATATGGGAAGTCTAATTCAAACAAATAGGCTATGTGGGGGGTAGTTTACCTGACAAGCATGTCTAAGAACCTAGCAGGGAGGTGGGCCTCCTGCCAGCCCCAGGGCTGCCAACACTAATGGGACGTGACTCCTGTCCTGCAGGGCTTCAGTTAGGCTTCCATCTGCCCTGGTTTGCCCAGAAAAGTCTCAGTTTATGCCTGTTCTCTTGCATCCCATCTGGCTTATTTTGTCCTGGATTTTTCATTTTTTGAAGTAAAGAATTATTATTAAGACTAAAAAATGGGATGGGAAGAGCTGAGCAGCCTTCCACGGTCTTCTAGCAATGCATGCAATATACACAGTGAGGAATTTGCACTCCAGGTTCTCCTGTTCCTACAAACCCAGGAGCTTGTCCTGAAGCAAGTGCGGCTGGTCAGCCTCTGTGCACACACGCTGTTAGAACTGTGCTCAAACCTGGCTCAGTCACCCAGAGCAGAAGAAGCTGTAGTTGGCAAAATTTTCAGAAGTTATGTACATAGAGTTAGTATAACTGAACTACAGAAATTTTGTGATGAAGCTTATGTTAAACAAATACTATTTCATCAGGGAATGAGCCTCTCTCTTTGCTGTCTGTCATCAACTGGGTGTGAGAAGCTTTTGAAACTTTAAAGAACTAGCTTAATAATAGGAAGCTGCTACGTTAGACAGCTGTTAACTTCAAACATACTTTATGAATCTACCTACGTGCTCTACAAACTGTAGTGGGGTTTTGGAAACAGGTCTTCTAAATTTTGAGGGCACTTTGTTCAAATAAGTTGGAAATTTATCAGCGCACATTCAGCAAAATGAAAAGCTCAGCTTGTAGGGAAGTGCAATCACTGAGTAAAACAAAACTTGCAAACAGGGAGGACCCTGAAATACATTCCTGCAAAAGCAAGGCAGGAACTAAATGAATTTTAGCAAGCAATAAATAGTATAAGAAATTAAAATTTGAAAGTCTATAATGGGGCTTTGGAAACTGACCTGGGGGGAAAATCTTTTGAAAATTTAACACTTAACATTCTTTTTGAATTGAGAAACTTATTCCACTGAAATGAACTTGTTGGTTGTGGTGCACACAAATACTTAATTATTTTCAGCCAGAGTGTGGTATTCTACCAAGAGAAATAGAAACTGTAGTTATGGAAATGGAAATGTATAGCGTGTTCTGTATATAAACACACATGTGCACACATATATACATAAATATATAGGTAGGCAATCAGATAATGGAAGAGAAATACTGTGGCCCTAACATAATACTAGAAGAAAAATAAAGTTTTAAGAAAAACACCATTGACATGATATTAGGCATAAATATGGTGAAGACAGTCACAACACACAAAGGTGTATCAAGAATAATTATTCTGCTCATTTTATTTTAACGGTCTGATAAACAATATAAAGAATTAAAAAATTTTTTTTTACTTTGTTACACATCAATTTTTCTGTAAGAAGATATTTCTGGAGGTAAGTTTTGAATAGAACTATTCTATAGACATGGTAATACAAATGGATTTGCTAGAAAATAATACTAAGTACCCCTTTTAACTCTCAAAAGTGTCCCAGTTTGGACAGTAAATTCTAGGGCTCCCTCACTTAGAATTAGAACAGGGAGAGATGTGTAACAGAAAGATACAGAGAAGTAGCAAAAAGCAGTATGATAGTCTAGGTACCCCAAAACACCTTCTTATCCAGTTAAATATCATAGATAAGCAAACGTCATGGATAAGACAGTTTCACAAATCTTGTTAAATGCATTGCTGAGCTGGTAAAAAAGTCAGGATTTTTCAGGCCAAAAAAGTAAGTGAAGTTGGGAATTCCAGAGAAGCAGCAGAACACAGGCTTTCTTTACCCTGAGGCATTTGCCCAGCCAGGTAAGATGTAGCTTGGTTTTCTCTGGAAAATGGAAAAGCCCAAAGCCTGCCCAACATGAGGATTTTAAGAGGAAAATCCCCCTTACCCACTGCCTCCCTCCCAGATACGAGACATGATTGTCTTGAAATTCAGCAATGGGCAGAGAAGAAATTGTCCTGACACTTTGCAACCACAGGCTGGATTAACGCAGGTCTACAGTTTTAATTCTGCATATCTGGGTGGTCCAAAATATTTCAAGCTGAGAATTTAATGTCGATTCTCCTCAACTGGTAGTGATCCCAGGCACCCAGAAGAAGTAAATACAAATGCTAAAGTAAACCATCTTTATCTCAGGTCTCAAGGAATTCTCATAAATAAAGTGCCAATGAAAATGCATGGCCCCTGGGCAAAATTAAACAAAGATCCAAGGCACCATGAGAAAGCCCAGCAGAAACAACAGAGGGCAGAGGGAGACATTCCAACAGACACTACAAAGAAATAACAAAAAGTTGATGAACATGTCTAAGGAAATTAAGATGTTTAAAGAAATAAACAAGAAAATGATCAGGAATGATCAATGTCTGCTTCCGCCCATGTTGGAAAAACAGCATCTAAGATTTACCCTCTAGTCGTATACAACTAGGAAAACAAACAAAATATTAGAAAAAGTGGGTTTGGGATACTAGGCAAGAGCAGCAGGGAGACATGATCTCTGAGGGAAACAAGTGAGGTGAACCTCCAGGTGGCCCCACTGACTGCCTGGGGAAGGTTTGCAGGCCACAGAACACAAGGGGCCTCAAATAGCCAGGCAGTCACCCTGCTGAGATGAGGAGACAAAGCTCAGAATGTGGGGAGGCTCAGGGAGGTAAAATTTGCAGAGCAAATAGCAGAAAGGAAGAGAGGTGGGGGGAGGCTGTCCCATAGGACTGAGAATAATTTGTGTTGAGGCAGGTGGGAAGTCCTCCTGGGGTATGGATGGAGGCCCCTAAAGGGCTTCCTCTAACGGGGGTCAAATGGCCCTAGGTGCTCTGTACCTGCCCTGGCAAAGCAAGCCTGCAAAGGAGCTTGTAAACAACTTCCTGGGAAACTAGTAACTACTTCCTAGGAAACCACAGATTGAAAGAGTAATTACAATGGAAAATAGAAACTGTTTTGAAAGAATGATGGTGAGAAGAATTGTCATTATCAAAACTCAAGGATCCAGACAAAGCAGTACTTAGTGGGTAATGTGTAGAATTAAGTGTTTCTATTATAGAACAAGAAAGGGTGCAAATTGTTAAGCTAAGTAGCCACTTTCTGACCGGAGATGAAGAAGAGTAAGTAAACCAAAAGGAAACGGAAGGGAATCATAAGGAGCAGAATTAGTGCAATGGAAAGCAAACATCTGTACAGAAAATGCTCAGCGGAAGTGATGAAGCCAGCCTGGCGTGGGCACAGGGTGGAGAGCCCAGAGCCAGGCTGGACTCCCCAGGGACACACCCGGCCCTCTCTCTGGACACAGGCTACGGCACACAGGTGTTTCACCTCCTCCCTAACCCTTTATATATAGCTCATGCATCTCTTTGCTCCTGGAGGAACAGGACAGGGGACAGCGGGTTTAATGTGGGGATGGCCTGAGAAAAGTCTAGCTACCCCTGGAGAGTGTACCCACAGACTATGTTTTCATGTGTCACGAGATGCAGGCTATGGGCCTGAGAACCCAAGAACCAAGAGGCCACCAGGGAGTCCAGCTCACAAACTTGGATACTTTGGTACCATATTCTATGCAGCTGAGCTGGGAGGTCACAGTCAAGTTCTAAGTCTGGATTCCTTGTGTTGGGGGTCTGTACTGGATACCAAACGCATTATACTGATTCTGGAAGAGACTTGGCAGGTCACTGTCATCGTCATCTCTGTGGCACCTCTCTGGGCACCAGATGCCTTTCCCGGCATTCTTCCATTCATTCCTTAAGACAAACCTTTCATCTCCTCTGCATTTCACAGGTGGGGCCTAGAGGTCATGTGCCACAGAGGGCAAGTGAGAAGCTGGGCTTGAGCCCTGCCCCTCCTGGCTGGATCCTTTGGGCTGTCCCCGTACCACATCCCTGTTGCACTAATAGCGTGGTGATTGAAAGGGCAGACTCTGGAGCCCACGACCTGAGTTCCAGTCTCAGTTTTCCAGTTACTGTACATCTTACAGCAGGCGATGTGCCTGACCTTTCTGAGTCTCAGTGTCTTTGTCTATAAAATGGGGAAAACAATAGCATCTGCCTTGGACGTTGAGCTGAAGATTAAGAGAGAGTATTTGTATTGTATGGATGTGGACTGTACTCATAAACTGCTTTTGCACAATACCCATGGTTCCAAGACCGTGTGAAATGGGCCCTTACGTGGGTCCTTGAACAGAGGACTTAATGCCAAAAGGGCTATTCTGGCTCCATCTGAAAGGCTTTTAGAGGAATAATCACTCAGTTCTCTTCATTTACAAAATTACAGGCTCAAATGAATAACTTTGGTGAGGAAAAGGCTTTGGCTTTTGGAAAGGTCAAATCGTACAATTTTTAAAGGTGGCTTTTCTCCTTTTCCAAAGGAAATTGTCAACAGGGGCGAAGAGGGTTTCCTTATTCCGGTTAAGAAATCAAGCAGGGAGGTTTGCTTTTGCAGAACTGGGCTGCCTCTGTGGGAAGGGCTCTGGGCTGTGGATCTGTGCATTTCCCTCAAGAGGATGGAGGCCGAATTCGCCAGAAGTAGGAAGGGCTGGCAAGCACCTTCCTGGGCTTTAAACAGGAAAGATTGCATCTCACTGCAAAAGGCTAGCCACAAGAGTTGATGAAGCCCCATCCACACAAGGCCTAACTGTCCTTCTCGGCCCCAGGGCACACAGTCTTCCAGATGTAGCTCAAAATTTATCATTGTCTCAAGATGAGCTGCCAATCCTGTATCTAGGGATATTAACTAGTCACAGGGCAGCCTTTCCTTCAAGTTCTAATGCATTCCTGGGACTTCACTATACGTAGATCCTTAGGGCTGCAACTCCAAGTCATGCAATAAATGACCCTTATAAAGAGGCAGTTGGAACAACTCTACCTCTTAGATGAACTCTAAGATATATTTGCTCCTACCACATTCTAGCCATTTGGAAAGCCGTAGTGGTAATTAGGAATCTATACTGTACCCTGTATTTATTACTGTTATTTATTAGTGCCACAGAAGACACAGGCACTGACAGACCAGCCCCTGGAACGTCTCCCTCCCCCTTGAATGCACTTCGTGACGTGCCTTGACTGCTTTATGTCCTGCCCTCTCATTTGTGTCCTGGTTTCTCCTGTCCTTCTGGTCTGTAAGCTCTGTGCATCAGCCTTAATGCTTAGAATAGAACTTTATACATGATAGACGCTTGATAATTCATCAAAACAACTTGATAAAGAGAATATATTTGATTTAGGAAGTAGGGCCATAACTTCAGTGGTTTTTCATACCCCCAACATCTGACATTACCCCAAAAAGATACTTTGGATGAGTTGAGAATGGTGCTCTGATGGCCACAGAGCAAGTCTGGTGGCCCAAAGGTGGCCTCCTAGTAGTGAGGCAGGTGACCAAAACCTTAAAAGCAGGTGCCTGACTCATATCTGCTACTGAAGAGTTAAGGTTTAGGTAAGGTTGATTTAATTCAAATTAATGCAAAAATAATAAGGAACCCGAAGAAAAAGACTGTATCATTATCTTGATGAGCTTACAGGATAAGAGAGGTAAGTATGTAACAAATAATTCAAACACAGTATCAGTGTTATAGAAGAGCCGGGAAGAGATTATGATTCCACTTATGTAAAATTCAAAAACAGATGGAATTACACTTTTTTTTTAAGGGACACAAATTCAGGTGGTATAACCTGTAAGGCAAGCAGGAGGTTATAAACACAAAACTCAGCACGGTGGTGACCTCTGAGAGAGGGGAGAGGGTAAGGCCATCACAGAAGGTGCCCAGGGGTCTTCTAAGGCATTGAAACATTCTGCTTCCTAACCTGGGTGGTGGGCACACATAGATATTTGATTTTTTATCGAATAGACTGGACAGATATGTTTCCACACCTGTATATATGGCACATTTCACAACTGAAAAATGTGTAAGAGAAATAGGCGGAAACTCACTAAATGGAGGAGACGCAAGGCTGAGTTAAAATATAGCATATTCTTGATGATTATTCATTGAATGAATGATGAACAAGGCCACGGTGAGCATGAGCAACAGCGTGCACAAGGCATGGGACATGAGAGGGCCTGGGGGGCGCGGGAGACTGGACACCATTTCTGTGATCGGAAAGGTGGGCGTGGCCGAAATTACGAAGTGCTTCCCAGGCTACAGGAGGGTTTGAACTCTTATCCTGCAGGAAGCTGGTGTGGGATGGGATAAGAGCAATGAGGACAGACCAAGAGAAATAGCAATCCCTAACAACTCTCATAAAGTCTCTTCAAGTCTACTATGCAAACCAGTAACACATTTACTCTCTCTCTCTCTCTTCAGTTCTCTATGCTATCCACATGAAATTTAGCTGTCTTTATGAATTACTGGTACATTAGACAGTCTGGTACAACTTAACTGCTCCATGAATATAACTATTGGAAAATTGTTCAATTATACATGAAATGAATTATCACTTCATTTGCATGGACAAAAAAAAAAACTATTAATGCTCAATTGAGCCTGAACCAGTTGTGAAACAGGTGAGAATTTATGGTTGGGTACTCTGAGGCTCTATTAATGTTCAAGACAGTTTCTTAATGAATGAGGCCCCAACTCATTTGTATGCTTCATCCCTTCTGATGCCTAATTGTTCTAAATCAAGCTATCCTTGAGTAACCACGGAGCCCTATGGGTGCCCAAGGGCATCTGAGCTCTCCTGCATGGGCCCCAAACTAACCCAGAGTCCTCCCCCTTTGACTGTTTTCTCCTGGTAGCAACATGGCCGGTGATATGATGATTAGTTATCATTAAAGATAACAATTAGCTGTGGGTTTGGAGTCTTGCATTTGGCTCGGTAGTTTATCATGATTTGTGTCAGGCAATAGTCACATGATTACAGCAAATGACAGGGCAGCTGTGCATGGCTCTGGCGCTTCCAGGATGGACTGTAGGAATCTTTGAAAAACACAGATGAGTGAGGATGGAGAACAGGTGGCGTAGAAGAGGAGAGGGTTCAGATTCCCTGCCTCTGCCCAGACAGCCTTTACTACTGTCTCTCTGCTTTCCTCAGCCTTACGTGGGCCCTTCTTTCCATGGTGGTGGAGCACGGCTGTTCACCTCTTCTCAGGTACTGGACTTGGTTGTTTCAGTCCGAGTCACCCCACAGATTATCCAAGAGTGGAGACCATCTGGGCTATTCTCTGCTCTGCCTAGTCCTTGTGTAATGCAGGGGGCCAATAAATATTTGTGAGTAAATAAATGGGTAAAAGAACTTATAGATATTAGGTCATGTATTTCTCAAATTATTTCCTGTATATATTTGGTAGCTTCCATCAGGCTTGAAACAAAATCAGTCCCTTCAGCTCCTTAGCCAGGCCCTTTGGGCTAGAATCCACCTTGCTGATCGGAACAGCACTGTGTATCACTTGGAATCTAAGGTGAAATTTGTATCACCAAGGTTAGACTGGAAAAATCTCCTTGGAATACAATGTCATCAAGTCCAACACGGTCACATTTTACTTCTGCGTTGGAACACATCACTGTCTGAGTACAAGAGGTTCTTGGCTGGCATTTAAAGGTCTTACTATATGAAAAACTTGTATCTTTAAATATTTGAATGGCACGCTGGTCAGTAGGGTACACAGATGGCCCCCGAGGTGCAGCGGCCTTAGACCTGTGGCCCAGCCCAATGGGCTCACTGAGGGGAGCTGTAGGGGAAGCCGTTCACTTCATCTGTTACTCCTCCCCTTGTGCAGAAGACTTAGTGCTGGACCCTCTAAATTAAATGTCTGTATCAGGCAGTAGCCTTCTCTCTCTGTTTTTAGGCATACAAACTCTTGTTGAATACATGCATGAGGCTTCCATTTTAACAAAAGGTATTTACAAAGAGATGCACACTGTTTAAATTAAGGAATGGATAAAAAGGTATGATGGTGCCAAGTGTCCATCAACAGATGAATGGAAAAATGAAAAGGTAGTGTGTGTGCAGATACACACACACCCATGCACATACACACAATGGAATACTGTTCAGCCATGAAAAAAGGATATCCTGCCATTTGGAACAACACGGATGGGCCTTGAGGGCATTATGCTAAGTGAATAAGATAAGCCAGAGAAAGTCAGATGCTGTATGATCTTACTTACACGTGGAGTCTAAAAACCTGAACTTGGATACGGAGAACAGAATGGTGGTTGCCAGAGACGGGAGGTGGAGGGTGGGGTAAGATGGGTGAAGGGGTCAAAAGGTACAAACTTCCAGTTTTAAAATAAGTAAATCACGGGGATGTGATGACTGTAGTTAACAATACTTTACAGTTAACGCTTTCATACTTTATAGTTAATAAAACTTTCAAATTGTATATTTGAAAGTTAATGAGAGAGTAGATCTCAAAAGTTCTCATCACAAGAAAAAAATTGTAACTGTGTGAAGTGGTGAATGTTAACTAAACTTACTGTGTTGATCATTTTGCAATATATGCATATATCAAGTCATAATGTTCACCTTAAAGTAATACAATGTTATATGTCAATTATATCTCAATAAAACTTGCGGTGGGGGTGGGGAGAGATACAAGAGTGCCAGATGAATTCGGGTCATACAAGTTTCAAATCTATTAAAACAGAATTTTGCCTTTGAAGGACTTCCTAAAGGGGTGATCAGAGGCATTGCCCAGTGGTACCTACACTGTGTCTGAGGTGGGGAAGAGGCAAAGGCGCAGGACTCTTGCTTTAGCTGATGGAGAAGCAAGACACTCAGGAGCATCTGGAGAGGAGGCAGACAGTGGGGGCCGCGTGTCTCCCTGGCCTCTGGTGGCCATCCGTCTCCTTCAGGAACCACAGATAGGTGAGGACACATACTTCTTGGGTAGCCCAGCCTGGAGAGACTTCACAAGTGCCAGTTACTAGTTGCCTGCCTAACCTGCCAACCATGGAAGCCCCCACAGCTCCCATCCTCAGCCAGGCACTGCGGGGGCGCTGCCACCCTCTCCTCTCCTCTCCCTGCTCTTTCTTGTACTCAGCATGACATCAAGCCACAACTGGCTGATAACCTCTCTTGCTCAGACAGGAATCTCCTCACTCAGGAGTGCCTCAACACCTACTGGGCCCTGCCCAAGGCGGAGAGCAGGGACCTGCATCCATCAGCAGCCGGTGGCCCGGAGCGCAGGGCTCCCTGCACGAAACAGCCACCAGAAGGGGGGCTGCCTGGGGACCCCGTGGCCTGAGAATCCTGCAGCTTTCCCTCTGTGGGGCAGGGAATCTACAAACTTGCAGGACCTCACATGAGAAAGACTACAGAAATTTAGAAAAAAAGAGACTTGTGAGATTTGCTGAGATCATCTGCTGGTGGTGCCCAGAATACAGGCCTCAGGCTCCAGCGAGAGCCATTTAAGGAGGCTGGCCTAAGCCCCCCCTTTGAAACCGTGACCTGGGGCCCTGCACACAGGTTCTGAGTGAGAGGTGTCTCCTTTCAAACATTCCTATTTGGTATTTCTGACTCAGCCCTGGTATGCAGCTTAGGCTCTGACGAGGGAGGCATCTGCCGCACCTGATCTCCCATGCCACCTTCCTCACTGCCAAGGTCTCCGCGGGAAGTTCCGGCTGAGCCCAGCACGCTGACCCGAGCGCACAGCTGGCCCCACCCCTTGGAACTCCGCTTTCACTGACAACTAGCTACATGGACTTAAGCTTTGCCAATACCTTTGATCCACTGCCTGACCTCCTTTGTTATTTCAACAAATACAGATTGAACACCAGAGCACCCCAGACACCACGTGTGAGGGAGTGCAGTGAAGGAGCTCTGTCCCCAGCAGGCTGTACCAATGCAGGCGTGTCACCTACCTCTCCAGTCTCGGTTTTCCCGTCTATAAACCAGCATGGTAACAGTGCCTATGTCATAAGGCTGTGGGCAGAACACCCATAAAGCATTTCAAACAGTCCCTGATGCCTAATAAGAGAACAATGATTTTGAGCTACTATCATTCTGCCCACATGTGAAATAGTGCTTTTTTGGAGCTCATGCATGCACCATGCTAACTACTTGAAATGTAGCTGAAAAGCCAGAAAATAAGTACTGGAAACTATTTTCTCCTTCTGCCTATGACCCAGCAAGTCCATAAGAATTAGGAAATTCTATCCCCTTGGAAAGACTGAGAAAAAAAAGTTCCCACCTTTCTGTCTGCCCTTTCATTTGCTTGTTCCCAGAGCAGGAAAGAGGTCTGACTGGTGAGGCTGGTAAACATGACCCTGGGCAGGTACAGTCCAATGCTGTCTGTCCGTCTGTCTGTCTGTCTCCCTGCAAGTCACACACATTGTCTTCTCCATTTGAGCCATGTGGCTGCCTGGGTAAGACTTCACAAGTGCCAGTTACTAGTTGCCTATCTAACCCGCCCACCATGGAAGCCCCCACAGCCCCCACTGCTCTGCTGAGCTGACTGTACCCACTCCTGCGTCCTGGGGTCTGTGTTCGTGAAGGACTGAAGGAGACATCCTTGCCCTCTCCTAGGATTAGGCAGATAGAGGGTTTTGATTTCCAGCCATACTTTTGCACCTATTTGCCAATTGGCTAAGAATCTAGAGAGAAGAGACAGTTTCACTGGTAATCTCAGAAATTGGCCATAAAGGAAGAAAACCTCTTGAAAAGCCAAAAGAGAACTGAAGATACCTCCGGATTTCTACCCAGTCCTCAAACCACATGACCCACCACCCAAGGGAGACCAGCCATGTAGACAAAGAAGAATAAGCAGCGCAGTTTGCTGCCAAGAGATGAGGACTGAGGTGGGGGCCTGATAGTCTGTACCCGGTTTGGGGAGGGGGCAGAAAGTGGTCCTTTTATGAACAACCAGGATGATGGTGTGGAGTTTGTGGGTCAGACCAGTGGTAAAATGGCCAGTGCTTGCACCTAGGCTTGTGACCCCAGCTGGTGTCCAGACAGTCGCACTTCTCCCTGAGTGACTCAGATAGTTCAGGAATAAACCTGGCAGAGTTAATTTACTGGTAGTTTCTGTCTAAACTCTTAAGAAAATAATATCAATCTCCAGAAATTTCCATAACTAATAGGAAGAAACCATTAGCCAGGGAAGCAAATAAGTAAGGAGGGAAGAAGAGAAGACAGTAAAAATGCTAAAATCTCATAAAAGTGGGACTTACATGTCCTGGTGACTTTCTGAATTCACTATTCTGCAGCCTAATAATCATTAAAATGTACCAAAGTGAATATTTTTGAAGCAGGATTACTAAGAACTACCAGTGCTACAGTTGCTTGGCAACCTGAGACTTTGGTTTATTTCTAAACAGGGAATGTTATAAACAGGGATCTGGAGTTTGTGCAAATAGTTCTAAATTGATGTTCTCCCTGTAAATCAGGAGGAGATAATACAGCATTAATGTATGTTTAAAGGCTGCTAAGTATGTGTGTCTCTCATCTCTCTCACACACACACGGCCCCACAAAGGTTACACAGAACTTCTCTCCATTACATGCTCTCTTAAGCAAATCTGGAAAGTCGACAGTGCTTTGCAAACTTCCTGGAAAATATCTATTTAATTCCAGATTAAGTGTAAATGAAATATACATTCAAGTCCAGAGGAACAAACCTTTCATCTCCTATGTCAATTAGGAAACTGAATATTGGACCTAATATCAATTATTAGCTCCTTTCTCTAGGTTCCCAGACATGGAGCGAGTCTCCAGTTCTGGGAAAGCAGAGATGATGCAAATGACCACTAGGAGAAAGTATTTCTCAAAGCAAGGAGAAGGAATATCTATCTGTACTCCTCAGAGATCAAGTCCTGGAAAGGCCTTGAGCATTTCAGGCCTGCTGCCTTGCATACTGTCTGCAGACCTGGCACCACAGCCCCGCATGGACGAGAAGAGGTGTTAACATTTTTTTTAAAATGGCCTCTACTTATAAAATGTCACTTCTCCACAAGTCACTGACTTGAGTGTCCAGAGCTGCTCGCCAGGTGAAATGAGTGGCTGTGCTCTGATGCTGCTATACTCTTAAAAATGGCCTTGCTTCCTGACTCCTCACGAGGCCCTTAGGAGGAAAAAGTGCTCCCATCCCAGCCCCGGGTGGCGGGTTCTTTCTCAGTCTTGTGAGATAGAGGCTTCTGCCCGTGGGCCTGCAAGGGGTGGCGTCTGTGCGCCTGAAGCTCCTGAGAACGGATCCCCTGGCAGCCCCTGCTTCTCCCGGTGGGTCTCCCACAGGGAGGAAGGAACCAGGAGGGCAGCACGCCGTCTGAGCCCCAGAGCACGGCAGGGACTGGTTTGAGTAAACAAGGGCTGGGCCTTGGTCCTAGCCACAGTCCAAACCTGGGCAAGAGAGGCATGGAGCACCACTGCACCGGTCATTTGCAGAGACATGTTTCAAGCTGTCTTAGGAAGAATCGCAGACAGACACAACATCAGAGGGTCACAGAGTGATTTTCCAGGGCCTCCTGTCAAATGGAAGCCAAGACATATAAAATATCTGTTGTTTAGAAACAGAGTACAAGCATCTTGTCAGCAAATAAGCAAAGAGATCATTTGATCTGTTAAAGTAATTATTTCTCCAAATCCAAATGGAGTAACAGTTGTAACTGAAGGTAAATACTTCAGGGCTTGATGTATCACTGTCTGAAGGGCATGCTTCCTAAGAGTTTGTACTCCCTATACGACAACATGGAAAAGGGACCAAAAATTCTATTTTGAGAGAACTGGGTGATGGTTGGAATTTCCAACTCTGAAAAGACTGTAGGCCTGCAGATCAGCTAGGCCATGCTAGCCCTTCAGCTGTAGCTGAGTTCACACGGCTGGGTCCGTCTGGGGGCCAGCTCCAGGTGTGCCTGCTGCACTGGCCTTTGGCATGGGAAGTCATTCAGTGCTTCTGCCTGTTTTTTCTTATTTACCAAATGGGGAGGCTCCTATTACCTGGGTGCTCCACAAGTGGTGAGGAGCAGCAAATGGCTTTAATGAGCAATGGAAGAAGATGTGTGAATGCATTGTCAAAATGCTCAGGACTACGACAGGTTTCCCCAGACAATAAGTTCGCCGAAGTCAGAGAGTAATTTGTGCAGCCTGTCAGTGCAGAAGTGAGTAGGGGGCTGGAGCCCTTGGTGGTCCCCCTACCTGTCCTGAATGCTTTTCTGAATGGTGTCACCATTTAGGAGGATTTATGGCTCTTGGGTTGGCTGGCAAGCCTGTGCTGTGTAACGGCTGAGGCTTGGGACCCTGTTCTGCGCCTGTGTCTGTCATCTCCAAAGGCAATATCATTTGCAAAGTCAAAACCATTCAGGGCACACGGAGGGTGCCCATGGGAACGCCCAGGATGGGTAATGAATCCAAACTCACTTTCCAACTTGCTTACATGACAGATAGTCTGGCACAATGACGAAGAGAAATGAGGGCAGGCTCTATCCCCTCTGTGCACATTCCACTTAATTTCCCAGAAGCAAACACAAGTAACGCAAGTTCCAAGCACAGAGTTGTCCAGGGTGACAAATGAGGAGGTAGTGGGGTTTTGTGTGTTTGGGAGGGTTCGGGGAGGGTAACAAATGTGGAGTCTGGTTTTCTGTTTCTTCCTGTAAGTGAGCAGGAATAAGAGGATTCTGCAAGGACAGAAAACCTCCCCTTTGAACCTATTGCAAAGACAAGGTCTGACACTGAAAGGTGTTTAGTATGCTAACAAAATGCTGCTTAATGCAGCTTCAGAGTGCTGAATGAATCGGTGAAAGAAATCTGGGCCCTCCTGCTGTGCTGAGGACCCCATGCTGTGCAAAGCGAAGGCAGCAAATATGTTACTGAGCTTGATGAGGTTGGGGGAGCAGATCGGCAACGTGGGTGCACAACTGGCAAGAGCTCCGCAGCCCTGAAAAGTGATGCAGTTCGACGCTGCCACCAACTGGCTGGGCAATTGGGGTAAATCTTTACCTTATCTTCCTGTACCTTGAAAGAGGACAGTTTCTAGTAAATCAATCACTTTGCACATGTGATCTGCAGGCACCAAATATTGAATCTATGCTGTGACTGAGCATCTGACACAGCATCCCAGCACAGGTCTTTTAAAGCTTATACACAACGATGGGCCTTGGGACTACACAGGCGCACTGGCAAGTGAATGTTTTGGGGAGGACAGAGCTGGCTAATGGCCAGGCCACCATGGCTCCTGGTACTGAGCCACAGGTAGCCTGCAAGACCCTCCAGGAGGGACCTGATGGTAGGGACAACTCTGACTGAGTCTTGCACGGATGCCACATTTAAATCAGAGCCTCCTTCAGACACAGAAACATTCCTATCATCACTCCTCAGAGCCAGGAAGTCAGGAAGAGGACTTTAGAACTGAAGCTGACATTTGTCTGCAGAGAATGGTGGGTGGAGTTTCACCCTTTGTCAGCCTTCCCAGTGGGCAAGGGGCTGGTCTTAATGTCTAGCTGATGAGAAATATGTTTCATCTAACATGAGAACTTGAACGATCACTAAGAACAATTCTTAATGTTTCCCTATATGCTTATAATAAGACCCAACTCTAACCAAAAGGAAGTTACTTTGTCTAAGTTAATTCCATATGCTTACATCCCTCCCTCCCATCATCAACCCAACAAACATTTCCTGAAATCATAAAAGGGTACCACTCTGCAGAAGAATGTGAGACATGCAGAAGACACAGAATCAGGGACCTCATAAAGTGTTATCTGGAATTTTATCTACATCGTGATCTATCCAGTTATCGCATTAATAGACATGCTTCCCTCTGTATGGACAGGGACCCCAGCCAATCACTCTTCACTTCCTTTCTGAGGCCTCCAGCCCTGGCAGTCCTGTCAGGCCTTTCTTTTTTCTTTTCCCTCCCTCCCTTTTTCCTTGTCTTCTTCCTTTCTGCCTCCCTCCCTTCCTTCCTTTTTATAACCACAAGTTGAGTTTATGCAACTGCAGCAATGATGCTGAATGAAATTTTATAAACCTTCAACTTGACATTTTTTTCCTCATAGAAAATGGTCCTCACAGGGGCTGGAAAAACCATTTTGGGGTTTATCCAACTAGGATTCCAACTTTCAAGACTTGAGAGAGACAAGATTATAATCACCATTTAAACTCCTAAAGTGAGTCCAGTACTGGCCCTCCTGGTGAAGAATAGAATCAGTGTTGGCATCAGTTCAGGGAAGAGGAGAGGCGAGCTCAGGACTCGTCCCAAATCTTGGTTTTCATAGGATGAGCTGTCTGACTTCCCACACAACAGTAACATAGTCCATATGATTTTACAAATTTAGAAAAATGATTCCATGTATATTTGCTTAATCCTCATGACAGCTCTGTAAGGGAGGTGTTATGTCCATTTAAACAGACGAGGATAGGCTCAACCAGATTATCATTATTGGTTACTGGCTATAGTGTTATAATTTTTACAAAAAACCTTCACACACATATCACTCTCACAGCCTTGTGATGTACATAAGATCCATAGCTATAACCCTCAGTCTGTGATGAGTGACAGTTCAGACAGCTGGTGAGAGGAGCAGCTGGACCCTGGCAGGGGCTTGAACAAGCAGCGGACCCCCACCAGCCCTGACCCCACCACCACCACATCACAGCCAACGGCACAGCTGAGCCACGGTGATGGTGCTGAGTGGTGGCTCCAGGGCGAGGCCGTTCATGGGCACAGATGACACGGCAAGACACAGGAACAGCTCTAATTTCATCTTCTTGGAGAAGAGGGAAAGGATCTTGGAAGGATAATAACATTTGCATGCAATGGTGGGTGACAATTCTCCAAGCTTTGTAAGCTCTCCTAAGTAGGGCTACTGGATAAACTATAGGATGCCCATAGATCCTATGTGATACTGGGGGCATATTCATACTAAAAAATGATTTGTTAAAATTCAAGTGTAGCTGGGTATCCTGTACTTTGGTTAAACCTTGCATCCCTACTCGTAAATAAAGGGAAAGCCAAACTGCTGCCCCTGCTCTACGCACTGCCAAGCCACTGGACAATAGTGACAATAATCTACCAAGGCAACTGTGATTGGAGACCTCAGCTGAGATTACTTATTATTTCTGACCTAAGCAGCCCGAAGTTAGGATTGTGGCAAATTTAAATATTTCCATAGCTATTGAATTTGGGAGATCATGCATTACACAATTGTAAGCAGAGGCTGGTTTCCGGCACTGAACTAACCATGTGGTCCAGGCTCTCTGTGACACACCTGTCCCCAGGTGTCACTGGGTCCACAGTCCTTCACCAGCCCTGGCACCATGCTTACTCCATCCCATTCTCGGAGTAGAAGAGTCACTTACTTGTATGGGATGTGTTTGCTGCCGTTGACAAGTGCCAGGATGACATTGCCCAGAGCCGACAGTGAGAGGCACAGCCCAGAGCCTCCTTCCCGATTTTTGCTAAGAGCTTTCACACAGCTGCCGAGATCAATGAGGTGCAGACGGCTGCGGCCTCCAGACACTGCCACAGGGGAGACAAGAGGAGAGAGAGGTAGTTAAGTCCTGGCAGACTCATCTGTCCTTCATGTAGCTCTTTGGGAAATCTAAGGAAAAAAGAAAAGGAGAAGTAAAAGGTTGAAGCAGGAAACCCGCACAAGATCAATATGGGGTCACAAATAGCACTGGTCCTCTTATATACTGTCCACCACATCACTGACCTAAAACCTAATGACATTCATCCTACAAATAATGGACAATTCCTATAGGTTGAACTAGATGAGACTTCAGAAAAGGTGTATGTCTAATAAAAGCAGGATAAGGTTTGTACCTCCATGTCTTTGGATAGAGGCTTCTGAAAGTGATCAAGTTAAATCTGAGTGGCCTATGAGGGATTATCTGCAGTGGCTGATCATCAGAGACCCTGACCTAAAGCTGAGCCAGGAATCAGGTTAGATGACCCCAGCTCAGATCAGGAAGAAGTAACAACCAGGTGCAGAGACAGCGGAAGACCCTGCCAAGTGCCAGGTGCTGCACAAACGTTAGTCTCATTCAATTCCTGTGGTAAAACCATAAACTAAGTACTGTTGTCCTTTTTTTCTTATAGATGAGAAAGTAGAACTTCAGACAAGTTAAGAAACTTGCTCATGAATACTTCCACTTCTGACCTAGATGAAGGAACAGGAACCAGATCAATTCTCTTACCCGAAACAACCATAATATGAACAAAATGAATAAAACAACTGTTTGTAAGACAGTAGACATCAGGCAGTAAAGAACAGTGATCCCTGAGAGGTGGGAAGCAAGTGAGGTGAGTACTGCCTGTGTCCCACCACACTGGAAACAGAGAGAGTTTCCAGGCTGTGGTTCAAGGAGGGGGAACCGCTGGACTACATGAACTCAGGAGATGGAGCTTTGAGTCCAGGGAAACCACAGTTCACAGGACAGAGTGCTAGAGAAGAGAGAACTCAGGGAATTACGGAAGGTCCCCTCAAGTACTCAAATGAGTACTGATGAGCATGGATATGTATGGAAACTATCCAAGGCTGGGGAATTAGCCACCTGAAAAGATTAGAGGCAATAGCGTACAGCATTCACATAGGCCAGGAAAGTGCCTGTTCCCAACAGCTAGACTGGAAAACTTTAAGATTTACAGGACCACTGGCTAGAGTACCCAGAAGGGTCTTGCTTGAGTAGTGGGAAACACATAGTCCTACACTGAGTACTGACCGGGTCCCACCTAGCAAATCTTAAAAGCAAGACTAGAAAGGACCAAACTGTTTCCAAAAAGCTGCATCCCGAAACAAAGCTTAAGAACATTTACAAAATATGAAAATGTCCAACACTCAATCAAAAATAACCAGCATGCAAAGAAGCAAGAAAATGAGACCCATAATGATGAGAGAATTGAAACCAACCCAGAACTGACTGATGTAGATGTTTGAACTGACAGAGGAAGACATTGAAACGGTTATGACAGTATTTCAAATGTTCAGAAAGTTAAGTAGAGACATGGAGTATATCAAAAGACATAAATTGCATCTATATAGAAATGAAAACTACAATGTACAACTTGAAAAATACATTGGATGGGATTAATGGCAGATCAGACATTGCAGAAGGGAAGACTGGTGAATTTGGAGACCTATAATTGACCTATCCAAAATGAAACACAGAGAGAAATTTTAAAAATAAAAAACAAAAAACAAAAAAATAGAAAAAGAGCTGTAGGACAACTTCAAATATCTTAATATGTACGTATTTGGAGGGTCTGAAAGTGAAGACACAGAGGATGGTACAGATAAAATATTTGAACAAATAATGACCAGACTTTCCCAAGTTTGATGAAAACCATAAACCTACAGATCCCAAGAAGCTCAATAAGCCCAAGCATGGGAAACACAGAGAAAACATTAAGGCCTGTCATAATCCGACTGCTTAAAACCAGTGATGATGAGAAAAATCTTAAAAAGCCAGAGGAAGAAAACATGTTACATGTAAAGGAACAAAAATAAGAATGATGGCAGATTTCTTGTTGGAAATACAACTAAGGAGACAGTGGAGCAGCATTTTTTAAGTACTGAAAACCGTCAACCTAGAATTATACATCCAGCAAAAGTATCAAAGACAAAAGGGAAATAAACATTTTTTTCAGACTTTAAAAAAGCTGAAAGAATTCACCATACTCAGACCCACAAAGGAAGGGAAAGCTTTGGAAATGGTAAGTATGTCAATAAATACATGTTTTTTATCCTTATTATTTTGCTCTCTTTAGATATAATTGACTGTTAAAACAAAAATAACAACGATGTAACGTGTGGGTTATAACATATGCAAAATTACAAGGTTTGACAACAATAGCACAAAGGTTAGGAGTGGGGAAATGGAAGTCCAGGTTTCCTCCACTATTTCAAAGTTTGCTTTACACCACTTTGGTTTTATGAAGGACCTACATTAGTACCTGTTTTCACTTAACCAAAAGAAATCTGAAGGTGATCTCCACTTTTAAGAAATGGTAACTGGTTTTTGCTTTATGCCATTTCAGCTTACAAAAGGTTTCATAGGCACAGTCTACTTGTGGATAGCAGGGGAAACGGTGCCTTATTGTAAGGTTCTTATCCCATACATGAGGTGATATAATATCACTTGAAAGTAGACTGTAAGAACTTAAAGGTATATACTATAAGGCATAAAGCAATCACTAAATAATGAAGAGTTGTAGCTAATAAGCCACATACAACAAAGGATATAAAATGGAATTATTAAAAATATTCAATAAATCCAAAAGAAGGCAGATACAAGAGAAAAGGAGAACAGAAAACATATAGAAAAATAATAATTTGGATTAAACCATGTCAATAATCTTATTTAATGTAAATGGTCTGAATATGCTTATTTAAAAGGTAGAAATTGTCAGACTAGATTAAAAAGTGAGACTTTACTCCTATATGCTCCTAGGAGAAATGTACTTCAAATATAAAGAAACAATAAGTTGAAAATGTAAGTGTGGAAAACAGTGAACATACAGTGAACATGAAAGCTGGAATGGCTACATCAATTTCATACAAAAAATGTTAATAGAGGCAAAGAAGAACATTTAATAAGGATTAAGGGAGTGATTTGATTGTCATAACAATACAAGATGTTTCTACACCTAATACCAGAAATTCAAATACATGAAGCAAAATCTGATAGAACTGCAGGAGAAAATGGGCAAGTCCAAATTATAGCTGGAGATCTCAAATATCCCCTTCTCAATAATTGACATAACAAGTAGACAGAAAACAAGTAAGGATGTAGAACATTTGAATGACACTATCAACCAAATTGTCCTACGTGACATTTATAGAACACTCAACCCAATGACAGCAGAATATACATTCTTTTGAAGTGCACACAAAACATTTACCAAAATAGACCATATTCTGGCCCACAAAACAAGGGTTTTTAAAGAAGTCACTTCATTCAAAGTACATTTTTTGACACAGTGGAATTAAATTAGAAGTCAGGAATAGAAAAATATCTGGAAAATTCTCAAATATTTTGAAACTCAACAACACAGCTCCAAATAACCTGTGGTCAAGAAAGAAATAAAAATGGAAATTGAAAAGTGTTTTGCAGTGAATGAAAGTGAAAACACAACATATCCAAATTTGTGAGATGCCACTAAAGAAGCATTTCAGAGGAAATTTATAGCATTCAGTGTCTATATCAGAAAACACCAAAGGTCTCAAATCAATAATCTCAGCTTTGACCTTAATAAATTTAAAAAAGATAAGCAAATTAAAGACTAAACGGCAGAAAGAAAAAATTAACATAAAAGCAGAAATCAGTGGAATAGAAAACTAAAAACAATAGAGAAAAATCAATGAAACCAAAAGATGGTTCTTTGAAAAGATCAATTGAATTGATAGATCTTTAGCACAACTGATCAGGAAAGAAAGAGAGAAGACACAAATTACCAGTGTGAGAAAGGAGAGAGGGGGCCTCACTATAGTTTTTATAGATCTCAAAAAGATGATAAGGAAACTTTCCACCAGTAAATTAGGCAACTTGGAAGAATGAGCAAATTTCTTAAAAGATGTAAAGTATCAAAGCTCATTCAAGAAAGGTATCAAGACTGGAAAAAAAGAAGTTTAACTCTTTATTTGCAGACTACATGATCATCTATGTAGAAAATCTATCAGAATCCACAAAAAAAGGCAACTAGAATCAGTGAGTGCAGCAATGTCAGAGGATACAAGATTAACAAACAAAAATCAACTCTATTTCTATATAGCAGTTACAAACCACTAGAAATTGAAAATTTAAAACACCATTTATAGGAGTATAAAATATGAAATACATGGGGATAGATCTGACCGAGAAAGATCTGGACAGTGGAAACTGTAAGACATTGCTGAGAGAAATGAATGGAAGCCTAAAAAACTAGAGAGATAAACTGTGCTCATGGGTCAACAGTTCTAGGGATTTACCCAAAAGGAAAGGAAGTATACATCCATACAAAGATCTGTAGATGGCCGTTCATAGCACTTTGATTTGTAATAGCCCCAAACTGGAAACAGCACGCATGTTGATCAGCAGGTGACTGGATAGGCAAACTGCGGTGTATCTAGACAATGGACTACTGCTTAGCAATAAAAAGAAATGATCAATATATGCAATGAAGAGGCTGAATCTCAAACTAATAAGCTATGTGAAAGAAGCCACTCAAAACTGTATGGTATGATTCCATTTACATAAAATTCTAGGAAATTCAAGCTAAGGTAGAGGAACTGAAGCCCATCATGGTGCCTGGGGGTGGGGAGGAGCAGGGAGAGGAGCTGGGGGAGTGATTCCAGTGGGTCCCAAGGAAGCATCTGTGGGTGATGGATGGGTATGTTCATTATCCTGAGGGTGGTGATAGGTTCATGGGTATATGCATATGACAAAACTCATCAAGTTATATACTATAAATATGTGCAGATTATTGTATCTCCAGCATATCTCATTAAAGCTGTTAAAAAGAAAGCAGGAAACTTGCCCCTGCCCACTACTGTTGCTTCTAGCACAGCTACTGTTCCCTCCACCTCCCCCTACTCTGCGGGGAGGGAAAGCAGGTGAGGTGGAGATGGAAACTTCCAAAGCTGCTGTGGAAGCCACGTCATTGAGGGCAAGGTGGAAAGGGGGCTGGGTAAGAAAGCTGATGCTGGAAGTGGCCTGTGGGTGTGTCTGGGTACCGGTGGGTGTTGAGGAGCCTGTAGGCAGCGACTAGGCATCCACACATTTATCTGCAAGCAGAGCACCTGGGACCACGCTGATGCGGCAGGGCGTCATGCTGCTCAGCCTCGGAGGAAAACATTCAGGACCCTGTCCTGACCAGAACCTACCCTCCACCCTCAGGAACTTCCACATCCAGGACTGAGAAAAACAGGGGATAAGTGTTCACAGCAAGCATAATGTTTCAGTTCAGGCTCCCCAGTTACTGTGGTACATCTACGGCCAAGAACTCTCACATGCAAGACGTTATATTTGTTTACCTTCCACTCTCCCCAGTAACCTTAAAAGGGAAGATATGTTACTTCTCTTTTATCCCATTTTGTACCACGCAAGATCAGGTCATGGCAGCATGATAGAGAAATAGTTATTTTTAAAGCAAAATATCATCTGTTTTGCAACCTAATTATATAGACAGGAGAAGCTCAGATATTTCACATGCGCCGCAGATTAAAGGGCAAAGACAGAGACCAATTTGGACTTTCAGACTCTAATAGTCCATTTGATGTAATGGAATAAAATGCATAATGTATATGTAGTAAAATAGAACACAGAGAACAAAAGGCTCAGTTTAGACTGTGCTGAAGAATAATATAGTAAAATACCTATAATTATACCTGCATGACTCAAAATGAGAGTCACGTTTAAGCAATGGAAAAATCGACTCTGCTCTACAGCCACTGGAGTTTCAATAGTCACAGAATTCTGAATTTCCCACATTGTGCTCAGTCTGCAAAGGTATGAGCACAGACCACTTGCTATTATCAAGAATTTGCATTACTACAAGTGGCTGGAGAAAAAGCAGTTCTGTAGTTAATGAGTGAGATCGGTAATAGCAGGTGAGAAGCAGATTCCTCATCGACCTCTCAGATTTCGGAGATTACAGCAACAGGGTAAAGCAACCTAACTCGGTTTGCCTTGAGTACCCTTTATTAATATTCTAATATTTATATTTTAAGTCTAGAGCTTGACCAGACCAAATTACTCATATGCCCTAGTCTCCCCACAGGAAGCAATATTCTAATTTTGACCCAGTCCTGAGCCACTTTGCCAGCTCCTGTGTATTCAGCACCTGGTATGCGCCAGGAAATACTCAACTCTCCTAATGTCACTTCATTCCTACAAAAATCCTGTAATGCAAGAATTGGCTCCATTTGATAGATGAGGAAAATGAGGTTCACGGCTGTTAAATAAACTGCCAAGATCTCACAGAAAATTAATGCCGCATCTAAGATGAAAATCCAGAGCTAGCTATAAAGCATGCAGAAGCTCTTTGAACTCACCTCACCATAATGCAGGGGCTCCCAAAGTTTGCTGCACATCAGAATCACCTTGGAATCTAAAAAAATATGGCTGCCTGGCTCCACTGCCAGGTTTTCTAACTTAATTGGTTTGGAGTGCAACACAGGCACTGAGAGTTACAGAAAAGCTCTCTGGAAGATCCTAATTGCAGCAAAGTCTGGGATCCACTGCTTTTTCACCTGGCCAGGTTAGCCAATGCTCCCCATCACCTGTGTAAGGCAGCTGACTGATACCCAGGGCATGCTGCACGCTTGTGGCCAGTGCTGGCTAACCTCTAGTTTGTCTATGCACTTTTGCTTTAAAAAAAATGACCTATGTATTTATCCACGGTCAACTGAGTTCCCTCCTAAACTTAATTATGCCACTTGTTACTTCAGACGAAAGTATCAAATGTTATATAAACCGATACAATATGACTGTGTAAAGAAAATGTTTCTTTAAAAACTAAACTCAATGCTTTGGGAAAATGTGATAAAAATGAGTTGTTTTTCTTAAAGATGCTGAATTAAAGGTGCAAATGAGAAATTACAGAGTGGAAAAAAAATTTTTTAATCAAGAAAAAGTCTATACCCAAGTGGCTGCACAAGTATCTTTTAAGTTCTGATTCACTTAGAAGAAATCTCAAAGCCCGCGTGCAGCCACCCTCCTGGCACGGGGCTTTGCTGTTAGGAATAATGGATTCAAGTCATTTCAAGACACATAAAGAAAGATTGATTTGTTGTGAAAAGCAAACTGAGATGAAGGAAACAGTCTGATCAGACTGGTAAGCGGATGAGGGCAGGCACAAGCGGGTGCCCGGGTACACGCTCACATTCCCACAGGCTCACACCAGCCAGCCACTGCCGCCCCCCCACAAGTCTCACCTATAGGCAATAAAGCAAATGACCAAATCAGACCCGGGGTCATTCTGGACCCTGGGCAACAGTTGCTCGCAAGTTTAGATTCCTCATCAAAGTGATGCCATGAGAAACCATCTCTATCAACAGTATACACCTGAAACTTGTCTCATGAACATATTGATCACCCTGGCGTGTCGCTATCCGGCTGCACCCTGCTCTGCTCTCCTAGCAGGCCCATCTGGACGGGGAGCAGCTCCTGATCACTAAGGGCCTTCTGGTCCCTCTCCCATTGCTGGAATTCCCAAGGGGGTTCTCAGCCTTCAGAGAGTTTGCTCAGCAAAGTAGCAGAAGGGTCCATGGCAGGTGAAGAAAAATCAGCCCCACTAATGCTCTAAAAAACCTTTTAAACCAGAGAAAACCAGAGAAGTTTTTTAGTTTGACCTAGTGCTATGTGCAAAACAGTAATACATCAACATAGAATTTTCTGTGCTATCTTGCCTGGACATGTTTAAAACATTTTTGTCTACTTACACAAGCATTATATGTGTGTGTGTAAAACACATGTGTATAAGCTTCAGGTGCATATATACACATGGTGTGTTTAATTCCTGCAGCAGAAATGTCTTGAATCCATCATCTGAGCTTCTAATGGCCAGTTAACAGCAGTCTGCTCTGCTTTCTGCTTCCCTGCAGGGTGGCTAATTAATAAACTCGCCCTTAATTGAGTTCTGGCTACCAGGTCCCCAGGGATTTGGGCTTATATATATATATATATATATATATATATATATGTAAACAAAAATTTCCATTTTAAACAACACTCCAAATCTCCTCATTATATTTTAAATAGATGTAAATTCACTGAAGTCAAGCAAGCCTTGGGTTGGGAGGCTGGGAGAAGTCTGGCCTGGATTTCCTTCCCTGCCGAAAAGCCCCACATTGTGGTGGGTAGGTGACATTCCTAGTTCCCCTGGGGCTCGCCCCCACGTCAGCCTGGACTGCTCCACGTCTTTGTTCTCATCTACACATACATTAGGAAGTAACTAAAAGAGGTTTTGGATGCCATTAATGGTATTTGCCTTTACCCTGAATTTATTATTTAAAAGCAATTTGCTTTCACAATTTACAAATAGGAAGAAGATAAGTTTGATGTTAAATATTTAATAAGAGCCCAGGACTCATTAAGTACTGAGTTGGGGTGGATAGTTGGGTTTAGGGAATGTCCTAGCCTACGCTTTTGTGGCAGCTGAATATTAAGTTCTTACAGTCGAAGTAATTTAACTGTTTGCTTGCAAGAGTCCTCCCTACTTTCAGATTCCAAATTGAGAGCAGAACGATGAGAAAAAAAAGTGAGAACTGGAACAGAGTTGTTTTTACTTTGAGTTGGCACCTAGAAGGAGATGGACGTTAACCTACCTGCTGAGTTTTTCAGCTCAGTGCCATTTGGAAGGCATTTGGCTCAAGAAGCAGATTGTTTTCGAGTCTCCCTTTGCTGAAAGTGGGAGAATCTACTGCAGGGTCTCATTATTACTATTATGACTATTGACAGCTTAAGAGAATAAAGTAAACACTTTTCAGACTCCCAAATTCATGCTTGTAAGACATAACCCAGAAAAACCAGTGAGAGCAGGATTTAAAGCCAGCCACCAGATTGTTAGGAAAAATGTGGATAAAAATTCTCTTATGGATTTTAAAAGTCTGGCGGTTCTCATCCCTACCCTAATCCCTTGTTTCCTTCTTTAAGAAAGTTTTTATAAATGGAGGTGCTGTACATGGTGTGAGTCTCCCTTGAAGGATTTCTATTCAAAATATTTTGCATGCTCCAGGTCGGACCTTTATCAAAATGGCTGGTTTCAAGAGAGATTGTCTGCTGATGGCAGCCTGCCAGGCCTGCCATGCTGCCAGGGCAGCCAGCAAGCGCCTGTGACTCTAGATTCTTGGGCAGCAGCCAGCGTGGGTCGCTGAGGCTGCTGGTCAGAGCCAGGGGCGCTAACCCTGGTTGGTTATACGGTGAGATGGCAGTCCTGCAGGTAGGGGTAGGGCGGGGGGCAGGCTTCGAGGCTCAGTCAAAACCAGAGGAGCAGGTGGCAAGAAAACCAAGTGAACAACCAATACAGGTGACGACACAGATGAACCTCAAATGCATGGTGCTAAATGAAGGAAGCCGGGCACAAAAGGCCACATATGCAGCATGGGGTTCCATTTATATGGTGTTCTGGATAAAAGCAAAACTATGTAAGGCCGAAGGTCAGATCAGGGGTTGTCAGGGGCTAGCGTTGAGGAGGGACTGAGTAGAAAGAGCAAGAGGGAACCTGAGGTGGTAACAACTTTGTTCTCCATCCTGATAGTGCTGGCTACAGGGCTGCAGAGATGGACATAAAGAGGGTATGTGTTACTAAACGTGAATTATACCTCATTTAAGCCAATTGAAAACAACAATAATTAAGGAGCAGGAAGCTAGCAGAAGACTGGGCCCACAGAGCCACTGGGATAGGGACCGAGAGGGCTTCCATTTGGGGGAGACAGACGTCCCAAGAGGGGCCTGGGCATTTGCAGGGACATGTCCTAATGGCACTCCTGAGCGAGCCAGGCAGCCAGGGTCTGGTTTGTTATTCAAAGGGGGATTTATCGACTATTTACAAATCAGGACCCTGTTTCTTTCAGGTCCATATGGAGGACTCGAGCTCAAGATCAGGGACACACTGCCAAGGCACTCTGGTGGGCAAGTGTCGGTCTTTCACGACGAGCACCTTTGAGGTTTGTGAACAAAAAATACCGCTGAGCAGGTGTGTTGTTTTGCAGGCGTGCTCTCGCACCTTCCCTAGGAGATTATGTTTGTGAATCATCTTTCCCAAAGCGAACCCTTTTCCCTTGGACAGTTCAAAACCGCTGCCCAGACTCGACAGTGACCTGGAATTCCACATCAGCAAGCTGCACACTGGTGGAACTGTACCACACGGGGAAAGGGCGGCGTAAGCCCTGCGTAAGGGGTGTCTCGCAGGCTGGGGGGAGAGTGGCTGACTTACTTCCACCCTTGCCACTCTTCTCCATCCGATACTGGTAGATGTGCAGGGTGAAGAGCATGTGCGAATTGCGGTGGTCGTCCTCGTCGCAGTCCTGCTGGTGGCCTCGGCGGGAGGCGATGGCGGCGTCCAGGAAGAAGGCGGCCTTTTCTGCGGTGGGCGCCCGCAGCTCGCTCTGGTTCTGCAGCTGGAAGACACAAGCTGAAAGCTGACGCCGCAGACTGAGGAGGACCCGTCTGCCCCTCACGATGGCTGTCTACTCCCTGCAGCAAAACTACAAGCCTCTGGAAAGTCCTTCTGGAACAAGGTCCTGTATGCACGTGCAATGCTCAGCTTAATTAGTTTACTTCTGAAGGTTAATTTTGAGCACACTTACTGCACGAAACACCCATTGTACAATGTAAGTGGTATCTGCAGCTAGCAGGTGTGCAGAGCAAGTGGTTGCATCTGAGTGGGGAGCAGGGGGCCCATCCTGATCTCTGCAGAGGACAGCAAGTCAACACCCTGGGCTGTCCCCTTGCCTAAGAAAACAGGGGCTATGACTGCATCTTGCTGTCAAAGAGTAGGATGTTTGGAGATGGGTAGGCTGCCCAGTGGGATGTTAGTCCAGATAGCGCTGGTATCCCAAAGGAGTAAAAAAACCTGGTCAGCTTTAGCCCAACCCCCAACTTTTCCAGCTATTTAATTAAAGCCAATTTGAGGCCACACTGATGAGCACAGTTATAAATTAGAAGAGTAAAAGACACATGGAAACAGCTGAGATACTCATCTGTATCACCTAAAGGATATCTGCTTTTCTCTTCAGTCCCTAAATTCATACTCAGGGCATACTCAACTGTGAAAGGAAGCACTGCGGGCAATGGGTCTAAATCCCCTGGCAATTACAGTCAGCCTTAATCAGAATGTATCAGAATTTGACCTACTCTCCTTTTTGGGGAGAAAAGGAAACTTGTATTTCTGATTTATGCAAAGGAATGTTCTGCAGTGTGTGCCTCACTGTTAGTGCAAATCCTGACGATGCTGTTCTGCCTCCAGCTGCACCTGTCGCCCTGACCTGTGAGAACCCAAGCCCCAATGCCGAAAACCACAGGGATTCTGTTGTGCTTGTTATTTTGCACTCAGTATGGCTAGAAAATAAACCAAACAATTTTTAAAGATTTTTTTCTCAACAGGAGGAGTTAAAGAGGATTCTGGTCTCTTCCTCTCCTCCTTGGCCCTCCGTTACCCTGATGGAACTTCACCAGCAGAGTTTATGAAAGTGAATGCAGGGTCCAGCACGTTTGAACATCCGGGTAAAGCTGGGGTGGGAGTGGGAGGGGCCACTCATCCACACGGGTGCCGGCAGATCCTGCCTGGGTGTGTCTGTGCGTAAGAACAGCGATTCTCAAAATGTCCTTGCACCAGCACTGACAGTATCAGGGAACTTACTAGAAATGCTCATTTGGGGGATCTGTCCTGGGATCACTGAATCAGAGATTCTAGAGCAATCTGTGCTTTAACAAATCCTCCAGGTGCCTCTGATGAAGACTAAAGTTTAAGAACCCCTGGATTCTTAAACTTTAGTTGGCTTTCTCATTAGATTCCACATCTGATTAGATCTGAGAGGGTGAACTGGGGTACCTCTTGGCTTGCATAGTTCTAGAAATTACATTGCTAGATATCAAATGGTATCTGATGCATCTGTTAAAACTATAAACAGCCAGTTTTAGTCAGATAGGTACCCACCCTTTGGGAGTTTCAGAGGACTAACCAGGCAATCATTATTGACAATCAGGAGAAACATCTAAGAGGTCTTCTTGGACAAAGTGACATCTAACTGATCCCTAAAGGATAAGGAGTTAGCCAGAGGAAGAGTGAGAGGGGAGGAGGAGTGTTCCATGCACAGGGAACAGGATGTGCAAAGGCCAGAGGTTATGAGGGAACATGGCTGGTACCTTAGAGCCTTGTGGTCAATCATTGTGAAACTCTTAGAAATTCATAATCAGGGGTCCTGTCCCAGATCTTCTGAACCAGAACCTGAATTTTAACAAGATCCCCAGTGATTCAAATAAATGCACACTGAATTTTGAGAGGCACTGCTTTCTTCGAGGAACTAAATGTAATTCAAAAGGAGTGGTAAGGAGGGGAGTGGTAAGAGATGATGCTAGAAAGGTGGGGACAGGTCATGCAGGACCTCACAAATCAAAGAGTTTGAGGATGGAGGATTCGTAACAGAAATGGAAGGCTCTGCTTACAGCAGGGGAAGAACACGGTCAGGGGTGAGTAGGTGGGATGACAAGGGGGCTTCTCGCCTGTGAAAACAACCCTATTTGGGATGAGGCAGCCATTTATCAGAAGCAACACCCATCTAAGGAAGGCGGCATCTGATGGGAGTAGGGAGTGGCGCCTACTGCCAGGACCAGGAGAACTGACTCTTCTCCCTATAAACCGGGAGCCGCCCCATCAGCCCCACACCTGTCATCAAACAGCAAGGCAGAGACGCTCCCAGCAGGCACACCATCTTGGAAAGGTGAACTGGAGCTTCTCCTGGCTTCCATCGTTCTAGCAATTATATCATGGTTCTAATTAAAAAGTGGTTCTTCATTTTTCCTGTAGCACTACTATTCCAGCTGTAAGCCAGTGCCAGAAACAGTTTATAGAGCCATAACAGCCCCAGTAATGGCTGAAGCTATTTGTGCAGAGCAGTAAATATTTTGGTTGTTGTTAAACAAAAGAAAGATTGTATTTTTTTTTTAAAGGGGCATAAAGAAAGTGAATTCCATTTCCCCTAAAGAGCTACAAAACTGTGGTTCCTGCTCATTGTCAATTTGATTCAAGGTACAAATATTTGGGCCGAGCGAGCAGATGGCCCTGCAGCTGCAGGCCGCGGGGCTCCAGGCCGGTTTACAGTAAACACTCACAGCCGCCGCGGCGTGCGTGCCAAGTGGGTCAGGCGTGAGCTGCCCCAGCCTGAGGCAGGGGTGCCCCACCTCGGGGCCACCTCGCTCCAGAAGCAATCACCTGCGTGCCACAGATGGGGTCCTCACACAGGTACACGCCTGGGGACTGGCCATCCTGCAGACTGCCCGTGGCCACCTCAGACAGCAGGTCCCGAAGGTTCTCCTCTTTGCCCCACACCTCCACAGCTGAGATCCGCACTGAGAAACGTGCCCCTGTCTTCTCCTTGCGCTCATTTATCAGCTTGAAGAGCCAAGAGATGGTACAGGGGATGATACCGAGGCTCTGCATGGAGTCATCCTTGCCGATCATGGTGTAGGACTTCCCTAGGGGCACGGCAGAAAGAAGAGTCCGGGCGTCATTTGGTAGGCTCTCAAGCATAGAAGCCAAGAATGCAGGAGAAGGGCATGGGGAGTGGGGGACGGGAAGGAAGAAAAGGAAAAGGCGAGAAATATTGGAAAGAAAAAAAAAAAGCACTTGAAAGCATTTGACACCGACAAAAACGTTTCCTAGCACTGCTGATTAAAGAGCTGTTCCAGAATGCGAGAGCCCGGCTGGTGACGAGATTGAATCGCGATTCACCGGAGGAGGACCCCAGACTTCACAAGCTAGCCGGTTGCTGCAGGGTTTTGCATGTGGGGGAGGCAGAGCTTTCATCACTGTTATGGTTCCTTTTATCACCACCCCACAGATTAAATGTACCAACTTACACTTTATATCCTTTCTCAAGTTAAATGCTGTGTGTATTTTTACAGCATGAGTGAATTCCATTAAAATCTGGATCATACTTTGATCAGATCACAAGGGCAGCGGCACTGAGATGAAACGGGCTTTCTGTCTTGGCCTCTGTTGGAATCCCCACCAAAGGTTGCTTTCAGAGCCTTAGCATTAAAACTGCCGTCGGGCTGTTTCACTGCCTCCTCCCCGTCCCTGCTTCAGCACAGGTGTATGTCTGATGGCAGAGGCTGGGAGGCAAGCATGCTGTCCTGAATCCACTCTGAATCCTCTATGGGGGGTGGGCAGGGGCTCCCCTGCTTCCCAACAGTCCTTGACCCAGCTTAGCAAACATACGGCTACCTGCTGGCTTTCTGACCTGGACCAGGTGGGCACAACCCCACTAGTCCTTTTCCGTATTGTGGACTCAAGGCTTTCCTGGATGTCTGTCCACTAGGATGAGCATCTACATTTCAAAAGCAGAAACAGCTATTCCTGCCACTCAGTTCAGCACCTAAGGACATCCTAGGACTCTGGGAACAACAGAGAGAAACAAATAGGGTGCCTTGGAATCCACTGAGCTGCCCAAAAAGAAAAGCTCTCACTGACCCAGCTTGGCGTGGCCGAAACAGAACACGCAGCCGTCTGCCCCGTTGACCACAGACTGGATCACCTCCGCCACCGTTCCTGCACACACTTCAGCCTGCAGACACAAGGAGACACTGTGGTGAGTGGGCCCTGGGCCCTGGAGCCCGTTTCCTGGGGCTCGGGGTCCCAGAGTCCTGGCGTTCCCCACCAGTCTGCCTCTCTGGGGCTGAGCGACGCTGAGTGTCACCTCTACTCATTTGCGGCATGTGCTGACCACACAGGAGCAGCAGAGGGGAACACGGTGCTTCACAGGCCTCGTGCTCTCCCTGATCCAGGCGTTTAAACCTGGATTTGCCCTCTAACAAGATCCTTCACACACACATGCACCTGTACACACGCACACACACGTACACACGCAGCTTATGAAATAGGCCAGGTTCACCAAAGGGAAAAAGATGATGTGCAATTTCAGGAAAGTGACCTGGAGACACAGCACAGTTCTGAATAGGCAGGAGGTCTGCAATGTATGTCCACTTTCTCTCCCAATATCCTTCCTCTTCCCCACCCTCCTCTTTTCAGAACCAGCCTTTTCTTTCCTCCTCTGCAGACCACGTCAGTCACCATTTGCTGGTCTGCTGTGCCCTTCCTCCTGCTGTATCTCACCTCCACTTCAGTCAGGAGATCCTCAGACAGGGGCCAGGCCCTGGTGACCATTGTATTTCACCATTAACACCCAAGGATACAGCCAACAGTAAGCACTTGGTAACCGTGGTCTGACTTGGAGATCTGGAAGCATCTCAGGTGAGCAGCGGAGGCTTTCACAGAAGCAGGAGGACAGAATTATTTGCTGTGTCTCACGGCCAGGTCCAGCTCTGGGAGCGCTCAGAGGCCGTGCCAGTGAGCAGCGTGCCTCCCAGTGCGAATCTGGGAACCAAGGCCTCAGCTGTGAATGTAGTCATTCAGTGGCAGGTAGCAGAGCATGACGATCCACACTACTCAGAAATCAATTTTCTCTCCCAAACTGAAATTGAAAAACCACATTCCCAGCCATTGTCAATGGTTCCAACGGTCGCCTCAGCAGCACTGCTGGGGGTGCCTCCTGGGCAGAGGGGCGGCAGGACAAGGCCCCCGTGGAGACCGCAGGATCTGTCACACACCCAGGACCTGAGCAGTGAGAGGCGCTAAACCCTGAGACTGACGCACTAGAATCGGGATGGAATTTGCCAGAGACACCCCTGCAAAGTGAGGGAAGTTATGGCTGAGTCAGCTCTGCCTTCTTTGGACAGAAAGTGAGCTGGGGATCAGGAGGCTGAGAGCCCACTACGAGCCAGCCATGAAATAAACTGTATGAGATTCAAGGTGAGCACGGAGAAAGCTGGTTGAGAGTGGACCGAACTGCCGTTTCCGGGTCACCCGTGCAAAGGCCCGACGACAGAGAAGATGCAGGAGCAGCCTCATAGGGCTCAGTGTGGGCAGGCCTCCCCCTCCAGAACTGCTGCCCAAGGGCCGCTGAGAAGAGCATGGCCAGTGGCCCATCCATCTGGTATTTGTGAGGAGCTGACAATGGCCCCTGGAGGCCCTGGCTGCCTTTCCCCCTTGGGCCTGGAAAGGCAGGCAGCCCGCCCCGGCAGCCACCCTGTGAGCAGGGCCAGGACTGCAGGAGCCTCTGCTTCCCTGCAGGTCGGAGTCCTCCCACCACCTCTCCTGCTGTGGACTGACTGTGTTCCCGCCCAATTCATATTTAATATTTGTAACACACAGTGTGATAGATTTTAGAAGTGGGACCTTCGGGAGGGATGAGGTCCCGAGGGTGGAGTCCTCATGAATGGGAGCAGCGCCCAGAGAGCCCCCCGCCTTCCGCCATGTGAGGACACGGTGACAAGATAGCTATGAATCGGGAAGGGGCCCTCGCTGGACCCAAACCTGCCGGTGCCTTGATCATGGACTCCACAGTGTCCAGAAAAATAAATTTCTGTTGTTCATAGCCCCCCAGTCTGCACTGTTTTGTTGCGGCACCCCAAATGTTCTAGGACACCTCCCCAAGGCCAGACCAGCAGAGGTCTGCCCCGAGGTGTGGCGGGCAGCGGATGTCTACTGAGCCCACTTCAGAGTACTCAGGCCAGCTCAGGAGGACCCTGGGGAACAAGGACTGTCCTGACTACCACGGAGCTTCAGGACGCTGCCATCCTTCGAGGCTGAGAGGAGGCAAAATTTACGACATGGCACCCATGGTAGCTGTGCTTCACGGGTCAACAGCAAGGACCCGAGGCAGAGGCCCGCTCTCCACACCTTCCTGCCAGGAGGCTCAAGAGGTGCTCACCCTGTGGGGCTGAGCTGGCCATGCTCAGAAGCAGGATTTCACTGTCCACAGTGACGACGTAATAGTGAACTGGCTCACGTTTATCAAGTGCATGCCACCTTCTGGCTCTGTCTTAAACTGGTGTCTTCTGTCATGTGAATCAACTCAGTGAATCACAACAGCCCAATGAGGTGCATTTTGTTTCTGTCTTCTTTTCACAGATGAGGACACTGAGGCCCAGAGAGGTGGACAATTTGCCCAAAGACACACAGCTAGTAAACAGTGGATAAACTGGCAGGAGGTCAAAGATACGATACCATACCCAGCAGGACACAGACAGATTGAGAGGAAGGATCCAGGAAAGATCCTGCTCAGGAAAGGGACTATGAGCAGAGGCTTTAACCTTTGAGTCTCTTTCCTTGTGTGTAATGTACATACAAGGAATGCCTCCTTATCTTATACCATGGAAGTCCAGAAAAAGTTAAATGGGTTAATGTGTATGAATCCTCTTGAAAACTGCAAATTCATTGAAAATACAATCTATTGTAATACTGGAAATTTTAACAAAAGTAAATTCCATCAACATCATCCACCACATCAACAAAAAGAAGAAGAAAAACCACATGATCATCTCCATAGATGCTGAAAAAGCATTTGACAAAATTCAACATCCATTCATGATAAAAACTCTCAACAAAATGGGTATAGAGGGCAAGTACCTCAACATAATAAAGGTCATATATGACAAACCCACAGCCAACATCATACTTAACAACGAGAAGCTGAAAGCTTTTCACCTAAGATTGGGAACAAGACAGGGATGCCCACTCTCCCCACTGTTATTTAACATAGTACTGGAGGTCCTAGCCACGGCAATCAGACAAAACAAAGAAATACAAGGCATCCAGACTGGTAAAGAAGAAGTCAAATTGTCACTATTTGCGCATGACATGATATTGTACATAAAAAACCCTAAACACTCCACTCCAAAACTACTAGAACTAATATCTGAATTCAGCAAAGTTGCAGGATACAAAATTAACACACAGAAATCTGTTGCTTTCCTATACACTAAAGATGAACTAGCAGAAAGAGAAATCAGGAAAACAATTCCATTCACAATCGCATCAAAAAGAATAAAATACCTAGGAACAAACCTAACCAAGGAAGTGAAAGACCTGTACCCTAAAAACTACAAGACACTCCTAAGAGAAATTAAAGAGGACACTAACAAATGGAAATGCATCCCATGCTCTTGGCTAGGTAGAATAATTATCAAAATGGCTATACTACCTAAAGCAGTCTACAGATTCAATGCAATCCCTATCAAAATACCAACAGCATTCTTCAATGAACTGGAACAAATAGTTCTAAAATTCATATGGAAACACAAAAGACCCCGAATAGCCAAAGCAATCCTGAGAAGGAGGAATAAAACAGGGGGAATTATGCTCCCAGACTTCAAGCTCTACTACAAAGCCACAATAATCAAGACAATTTGGTATTGGCACAAGAACAGACCCACAGACCAGTGGAACAGAATAGAAAATCCAGACATTAACCCAAACATATATGGTCAATTAATATATGACAAAGGAGCCATGGATATACAATGGGGAGATGACAGACTCTTCAACAGCTGGTGTTGGCAAAACTGGACAGCTACATTCAAGAGAATGAAACTGGATTACTGTCTAACCCCATACACAAAAGTAAACTCAAAATGGATCAAAGACCTGAATGTAAGTCATGAAACCATAAAACTCTTAGAAAAAAACATAGGCAAAACTCTCTTGGACATAAACATGAGCAACTTCTTCATGAACATGTCTCCCCGGGCAAGGGAAACAAAAGCAAAAATGAACAAGTGGGACTGTATCAAGCTGAAAAGCTTCTGTACAGCAAAGGACACCATCAGTAGAACAAAAAGACATCCTACAGAATGGGAGAATATATTCATAAATGACATATCTGATAAGGGGTTGACATCCAAAATATATAAGGAACTCACACACCTCAACAACCAAAAAGCAAATAACCCAATTAAAAAATGGGTGGAGGATATGAAGAGACAATTCTCCAAAGAAGAAATTCAGTTGGCCAACAGGCACATGAAAAGATTCTCCACATCGCTAATCATCAGAGAAATGCAAATTAAAACCACAGTGAGATATCATCTCACACCAGTAAGGATGGCCAACATCCAAAACACAAACAACAACAAATGTTGGCGAGGATGTGGAGAAAGGGGAACCCTCCTACACTGCTGGTGGGAATGCAAATTAGTTCAACCATTGTGGAAAGCGGTATGGAGGTTCCTCAAAAAACTCAAAATAGAAATACCATTTGACCCAGGAATTCCACTCCTAGGAACTTACCCTAAGAAGGCAGCAGCCCAGTTTCAAAAAGACATATGCATCCCTATATTTATTGCAGCACTATTTACAATAGCCAAGAAATGGAAGCAACCTAAGTGTCCATCAGTAGATGAATGGATGAAGAAGATGTGGTACATATACACAATGGAATATTATTCAGCCATAAGAAGAAAACAAATCCTACCATTTGCAACAACATGGATGGAGCTAGAGGGTATTATGCTCAGTGAAATAAGCCAAGCGGAAAAAGATAAGTATCAAATGATTTCACTCATATGTGGAGCATAAGAGGAAAGAAAAAAACTGAAAGAAAAAAACAGCAGCAGACTCACAGAACCCAAGAATGGACTAACAGTTCCCTAAGGGAAAGGGACTGGGGAGGATGGATGGGAAGGGAGGGATAAGGGGGAAAAGGGGGCATTACGATTAGCAGACGTAATGTTCGGGGGGCGCGGGGAGGGCTGTACAACTCAGAGAAGACAAGTTGTGATTCTATAGCATCTCACTTCGCTGATGGACAGTGACCGTAATGGGGTAAGTTGGGGGGGGACCTGATGAAGTGGGGAGTTTAGTAACCATAATGTTGCACACGTAACTGTAGATTAATGATACCAAAAAAAAAAAGTAAAGCTTTCTGAAGCAAATGTAACTGTAAAACCTAGCATATAAACTCTGGAACCAAGTGTGACATGTAAGCACAGACCAGCAGTAAAAATGGTTCTTTTTTCTGAAATAAATCTAAAACTTATTAAGTCCACACTTAACTAGGGTTTGCTATGAAATTCTTACAACTTAGGAAGATTTGCTTTTGAAAAGTTTTAACTGTGTCAATTAAATTATGTGTAGGCCATTTATTAGACCCAGTGTTGGGTTTTGATTACTGAGCCCATTGGGTGGTACAACACACAAAAAAATGTAATGAAGAGAGAAACTGTAGAACTTATTCATAGAGCCCTCTGTCTTTTCATGGTAAAACTCTTCGGGGTCACTGCCTACTCAGCTGGTTCATGAATGGACCTACAATACGTGCTGTGTGCCTGTGGTTTAATACAGAAGGCTATGTGAACATCACTACTACACTCAGACGCAACACCAGTGGCAGCCATTAGCACCCTTGTCCTCAGGTTCTACTCCAGGTTCTTAATTATCCTGTTGCACAGTTTTGTATGAATCTTGGGAAATGCTACAAATTTATCAGTAAGGTGCAGGTGTCTGATGCCAAAATGCAAAGTGGGCCACTATATACCTATTATGGGGGTTATAGATGCCCCCTAGAAGATTCAGTCACACCAGTTTATTGCAGATGGATTGTACCAGATGGCACACCTGGGTATCCTATGGGACACCTCCTCTTACTGGAACCGACTCTAGGAGCTTCGGTCCAGGAATCTTGGCACCCTGCAGCACCAAGGAACCACCAAATTATACTCATAGCAGATTAATAAAGATGGCCACAGTTCTCCACCCCTCTCTGTGTGCATGCCCCTTCAGTGAGATTTTGCAGTTCCTCCAATCAAGACGGGCAGTCTCTTCCCCATACCTCTGGGCCAGTGGAATGTAGCAGAAGTAATATTGTGTCAGTCCCAAGCCTGGTCTGGGAGGCCTGCATGCTGGGATCATGCCATTGTCATGAGAGCAAGCCTAAAGTAGTCTGCTGGTTTATGAGAAACAATGTGAAAGGAAGATCAGGTGATCCAGCCAAGGCCACTCCAGACCAGCCTAAAGACGGTCCAGCCAAGATCAGCACAGCCCCGCTCAGAGCTGATCCTTGATACATACATGCGCCCAGCTAGGAGCGGAAGAATACTCAGCTGGCCCGGAGACTCATGAGCAGTAATAAATGCTCTTGTGTGTTAAGCCACTGAATTGCAGAGTGGTTTGTAATGCAGCAATAGCTAACTAATACAACAGCTATCCTTAGCCTCTCTTCTTCCCCACCCAGGGACACAAGACTGCAAGTCAGCCTCAGTGTCCCTGCCCAGCACACCAGTTCCTCACTAGGACTACAGATATGCCCTCTAGAGGGCCCTAGAAGTCTGCCAATTTCTCACCCAGCTCCTTGGAATGTTCTTCCTTTCTTACATATGCACACCCAGAAGCCCAGGTAGGACCAGTTGCCGACACCTTGATGCAGCTGTTCCTGAACTTCCATTTTGCTTGCTATCTTCCTGCTTCTGGGCACCAGCTACTGGCTGACTTGCTCTGCCTTCTCTCCAAGGATATGTTTTGTTGCAATTCTGACACAATGCTCCTGCCCAACATGTGACACCAATAATTCAAAAGGACCAAACTATTCAATGGAGCTCAAACTGGCTTCCAAAAGTGTCAGGTAGCTGGAGGAACTGATCCACCAGAGTGCTCTGGAAGATACCTCCCAGCTCATAGGTCCTGGTGAATAGTGAAAGCTTCTGGAAACCAACTGACATTGCCTGAGTTTAAAAGCGGGGGGACAGGCTATACTTACCTGAGAAGCATCTTGTGGAAAAACAGCATCAAAGGCAAACATCTTAGGAGGAACCTGGTTGCCCCTCTTTTGGAAGGCATTTTGACCTCCACAGGTCAGGGGGTCATACAAAGTGATTTGCTTCTTCCGTGGGTCCACCTTTAAGAAAGAGCTGGATTCTGCAGTATCGTGGGCCAAGGTGGAACAAATGCGAAGCATGACTTTGACCTGTTAAGAAACAAAGGCAGGAAATGATGATGGCACCTTAGGACAGAGCGCCCTTTTGTGCCCTGGAAGGAGTGTGCGTGAGAGTGTGGAACCTGTGATGAGATGCACAGCAATGTTGTGTAATCCTTGATGGGTCCTGGGAAAACTGACTTGCTTATAATTACCAGGTAGATATTTTGATATGTCCACTACTTCATTACAGAAAGGGCACACCATGTTCTTTATCTTCTTATTAATATAAATTGAAAATTAACTGTACCCTGGTGGCCCAATTATGTAAGGTACTCTGGCTGACCAAGCTTTGGGGGCTGGTGTAGTTCCCTTGAAGAGAACCACTCACACATCAATAAACCAGAGAGAGAAGTTAGCTCTATAATTTACTCCTTGGCTTTGCCCATCAGGACTCTTGAAAACAAAAAGACTCATTTATTAGTGTTATCATTAAAAGCGTGTGAAATGGGCTGCTTTAAATGGCCAGCATTTGACACGTGTCCTAAGGGGCAATGGTGATAAAAGATTTGTTTGAAACATGTTATTTAGGATCCCATTGAGTGCATATATGTTGTCATTTCAGGGAATGAACACGCATCTTAGTGGGAAACCAGAGGTGGCATCCCTTGAACCCAGGTCCTCGAGTAGCTGAAAAGGGACATTCCTAGTGCTTGTGACAGGCCCAGCTCCACCCCCATGGCCGAGCAGTACTTATGGAAGTGGACTACCTGCCCCAGAGTGCTAAGGAGAGCGGAAGTCAAGCTGACGTCACACACACACTGCTCTGGAGCTCAAGTCCTGAGGAAATGGACAGAATTTGCTCCCTTACCTGCTCCTTGCTGGGTGGCTAGTTCCTTCCAAATGTGTTGAGCACCTACCATGTGCCGGGCTCTGGGCTAGGCACTGGGGATGCAAAGACACGTAACACATGGTGTAGCAGGGCAGAGAGACAGAGACAGATGATCTTTGTAATATAATGTGGCGAATTCTGCAGCTACATCTAGGGTTATTTTTAAATGCCTCTGGGTCTTGCCCTTTTCATCTAATCAATGGTCAAGTCTGATGAAATCTCAGTCATGAAATTTTGGGGAGAGGGGTTGTAAATTTTTAAATAAAATGTTTCAAAGATACAGAAATGCTCAGAGATTAGTTGATATTGTGCCTAACACAGTGAGGTGGCCCTCCCGTTTATCTCAGCCCTGTCCGCTGAGGCCTGGGAGCTCATTCACAGCAAGCAAAGCTGAAATGTAAAGAACTCCTTGGGCACTGGACTCAGCAGATGCCCTGCACTATGCATGCTTTATCGCTTGGGGGTGGTGCTCAGTGTGGATCCGAGGCCCTGTGTCACCATGGGGGGAGCAAAGGCTGGAGGAGACCAACCTCTCAGAGTTCCCATCTTGGTTCTCCTATTTCATATAATGACACCTACTATTTCCTGAGGGTCTTCCTAGTGTGTGTGAAGGCTGCACTGCTAGCTACAGGCCAGTGTCCCACTTTTAAAGGAAACATGTTATCGAACATGCCGCAGATCACTGGGCCTGTGGGTGGTAAGGCCAGGACCACCATACTTGTCCCATTATGCCCACTGCCGCCTCTCCCATACATAGCTCAATGTCTTGGAGCCTCGTGTTCTCACCTGTGTAATGGGAACAGCAATGCCCATCTCGTGGGGCTGTAGTGAGATGACAGAAACTGACCTGTGAAGCTCTGGGCACAGATGGTGCTCGGCTACTGGCTCCCCTCCTCGTCCTTCTCCCTGGATTTGCCTCCCTCTGAATCATGATATCCTGGCATTTTCCATTCACAGTGTTAATGATAAAGTCTTAGAACTCCTTGCCCTGGCCTCTGGGGGCCATGAATCGCCAGCATGGAGTCCTGGGAAACCACTGCACATGGAGCTAGGGATTAAGCACTGGGCCTTACAAGGCAGGCTCCTGTTAGTAAAACATCATCAGGTCCCACAGTCACTGCATTGGTGACAACCACCAGCACGTCTGTCTGTACTGCATTCTGGCAATTTCCTTGCTCCCTGTGAATGTCTCCATCTTACTCCAACTCCATTCATTTCTATAGATTTGCCCCAGTTACACGGCTGGGGTGCGGAGAGCATGTATTTAGATGTCAACCTCTGGTAGGTGGCTAGGGCCCCTGGGCTTTCTGTAAGCAAATGCCCAGCCCAGCCTCTGCACGGTGCGACTCAAGGATGCTGCGAAGCCAGGCAGAACTGATGGAGTCACATGGCCCACTGCTTTCCTATTTCACGATTTCACATGCAATTTCTGGGAAACTAGAGGTGCTGAATGTAAAATATGAGCTAAGGCAGGCAAGGGCCTACAAGGAAAAGCAGGAGAGGAGGGCTGAATTAGTGACTCATTTGTTCAGGGGGAATGCTCCTGCATCATAATGAAGCTCCATGTCTGTGGTTCAATCTCTGCAGGCAGGCTGAAGATCCCAGCCTCTGGCCTGGCTAAGGAGATACACAGCTCTAAAACCTTGACCTCTGGGCTGGCGGAAATGCCACACTGCATTCTTTTCTTTGCAATTCATTTAAATAACTGGTTATTTTTTCCCCTTAAAGGAAGGAAATTGTTTTTTTGTTTTACCTCCTTTGTGTCATTATTCCTTTAGTCCAGCACTCCACTTCCTGCCTAGTCCTCTGTAATTAAGGTGCTTAGGAGATACCACTTGTGGCTAAGGAAGCCCCCAGACATCCTGCCAGAAGCTCTTGCTTTTGTTGCCAACACTGGTTGGTTCTTGGCAATATCCACTTTGACCTTCCCCTCCGTACTGCTCAGGTCAGGTAGAGGGCCCCTGTGGTTGTTGACATGCATGGCCAGCTTTCCGTGCAAAGGGGACAGTCACTTTCTCCCAATGGCAGAACTGGGAGACTGGGGTCCAGAAAGCACAGTCAGAGCAGGGGAGGTGGGCCTGGCACCCCACTCAACCAAGTAGTCAGCACTTCTGTACTGGAGTCCTCACTGGTGGAGACCCCACTTCACCTCATTTATCTAATTATTCTGTGGATGCTGTGAGGCAGCTGTTGCTCTGGGCAGTGGGTATCTTTCATGTCCTGGTTGTTAATCATCTCGGCACCTCCTGGATGGCACGATGGGACAGGAGCAAGGGTTGATGAGACCCTCACTGAGACAGAGAGGCAGGAACTCGCCCCTGAATCACAGACCCTCCATCATCATGGAGGCGCCAGCAGCTGATGGGGAGCGGGCCACGCAGGCACTCACACTGTCCTGCTCATTGTCCCACGGATGTCCGTGTCTGTCCCTAGTCCCGGTATGGAGGGCAGACCCAGAGGGGCTCTTCGCTGCCTGTCTCCCTACCCAGAAACTGTCCGGCTGGAGGCTCTCTTCAGACTACAAGGCGCAGGAGGGCTTGGGGTGATGGACCACTGAGAGGACCCCTCACCAACCAGAGAAAGACTCCAGGTGCTGAGGCAGAGGGAGAAGGAGAGAACGCCAGCAATCCCCCTTGTATACGAACTTCGTGGGCCCTTGACAGACACAGAGGCAACGGTGACCATCCGGCCACAGAGATGCTCAAAGGAAGTGTGTCAGCAAGGATGGTGCTTCCCTCCGGGGTTAGAGGCTGTGGGTGAAGACCACTCACCTCTTCCAGTTCCTTTACATCTCTGTATTGTGACTCTCTTCACACTGATGTCCGAGTTCACAGAGTTTTAAGAATCAGCTCTGTGGAAACCATTCAAAGTGAAGTCAGGCCACCCTAACCAGAAATACCACTTGGCATCCTTTCTGGCTCAGTCCAAGCAGCTTATTTACAAGCCTTCCACATATTTTCTCAAGTCCCTAAAACATATCTGGAAATGGTTCTCCGAGGCAGAGGCAAACAGGAGGTTCGCTGAAGCCACCCACAGGAAGAATGGCAGGAAGGGCAGAACGAGGGAGGCTGTGGGAAGGGATTCGGGAACCACAGGAGTCATCTATGAGGCGAGAGGCCCCACGCAGAGCCTATGAGCCGCGAGCAACTCGAGCCGAGGTCCTGTCTCCTTCCTGCTGCGGCAGACCGCAGTGATGGCGATGCTAGGATTCTTCATGATGTCATGGGAAGTCATGGGAATACCACTGTCCTTTCTTCCCCAGGTGACCGTCCCTGCCCCAGATGAGAGAGAGCCAAAGTGTGGGGGAAAGACTGGCCCAAGGTCCCAGGCCTGCCAACGGGTGGTTAAGAATGAAGGTAGGACAGCCCCGCACGGTCCTCAGGACAGACTGGGAACCTTCCTGGATTCTATATATTTTTCGATGGGTCTCAGCTCTTGAGGGAAAAACATGGAGGGACGACAAAGGGCTCCATTGTACCAAACAAATGTGTCTCCCTGCTTATAGTTTCAGGGGTGGTGGGCAGCACAGTGAACTGGGAGCCACAGACTGGGCTCTAGTCCAAATGTCACACCATCGAGTGGCTTTGTGATCTAAAGTGTGAGCCTCGGTTTCCTTATCCCTAAAATGGGTCTGTCATGCCACTGCCCTTGAAGGACAGTTATGAAGAAACAAAGAAATGAAGAAAGGCTGTAAGGCAGCATATAAATGTAAAATATCATTCTCAGAAGAAAAAAGAAAGCAAGAACTCATGTACCTCAAATCGAGTAGTATAAAATACTTTGTACATCAAATTAATATCAGAAGCCCCTTTCCTAGGCTTAGTTTTAAAAATTAAGGCAAAAAGTTCTTTAATGAACATAGACCTGCACAGCAATGAGAAAGAACTAATTCTTGTCTTCCTTCCCCCAAAATTAAAGAATATGCATTCTGCTTTCATCTTGTAAAGGTGAATAGTCCATGTAAAATTTGGCCTGATAATCTAAAAGCTAAATGCGGTGTTTCCTTTATTTTAGTCCTTGGTTTTGTCTTGATCAGACATGATGGATGTATTCACATGGCCAACAAACTGTACTTCAGTCATCTCGGGAAAATTGTCCAACCTTTCTAAGTAAGATGATTGGAGAGACAGGAGCTTTAAATAGTGTGTACATGTCAATATGTATTCTCAACACACTCGCTTCTCAGATCTATCAAGAAATTCAGCCACCCTCCATATCCTTCTATTCTTAGGACATTCTGACAAATCTAATGTAAAAGATTTTGATGAGGTGCTAACTTCTGAAACACACTGCAAGAGGTGAAGTGTGCAATAGTCCAGCCATTATTTAAAGAGCTCTTTCCTCTTTATAATACAAGATTCTAGTGCAAACCCACCGCTGGCACCCTGTGCCCTGTGAATATTACTTTCCTTTCCCCTTTTGATTTACCCTATGTGCCTGCTTAAGCTAACAGGAGAGAGAAGCAAGATGGTCCATAAAGATGCAAATTAAAACTGGGTTTTATAAAAGGAGAAGGCTTAAATACTTTCCTAGCAAAATGTTTAGAAATGACCTGAAATGAGATTCTCTGAAGGAAAGTCTTGATTTCAAGTGACTGAGAAGTCCTAGAGGTTTTTTAGGAGACCAAAATAGCAATCCTCAAGGTCTCAAGTAACCCCAGTACCAGGAAGTACTGGGAGAACCAATAAGGTGTGCTCTTAAATTTACAGTGGGAGCTTTTAAACGTCTTATGCAGTCATTGTTCCATCAAACATAGCTACCATTTGAGAACTGCAGACCGACACCCGAAAAGACGAAGGGACGCAGAGAGTCCAAGCACAGTTCAGCTGTTACTTGCAGAACAAACTAAACTGGATTGGATTTCTTTGCCTAAAACCACAGTGATAATCCTACATGACCCAGTCAAAGCCCATGGGGCTGAATTCACCTGAAGGAAGTCCCAAGCAGTGGGGTCCAGTGCCCAGTCTGGGGTGGAGGGCAGCCTGTGGGAAGCTGAGGTGCACTCCAGGCTTCTTTTGGGGCAGTGTCTGCTCTGTGTTGACAGAAATCAATCACCCAATCAGTGATCAATATGCCATCTGCACCACCTCCATAACTTCTTTACAAGTTTCACAAATTTTGTATTTTTAAAGGACTTTCTCTTCTCTTATTTCTATTTCGTTCCCCACAACAGCTCTGTTAAGGAAATATTATTATAATCATTGTTCCCATCATCCCTACTTTAGGGCTAAGGAGACAGAGGTTCAGGTTAGTAAGCGCCTTGTCCAAAGCCAACTGCCTGGCAAAGAAAACAGGGCAGTGCCCCTGAGCCACTCGCCTGCAGCGACATCCTGGGTGGGGGCCAGAGGGGCATGTCCTTCCACCAAACCCAGCAGGGCTCCCTGGGGCTGGGGGGTGGGCAGGGGCTCTCCCTGCACTCTGGGGGTGGGGGGGGCTGGCGGGCTTCTCAAAGCTGCCAGTGGGGAGCTCATGTGGTGCCAGTCAGCAAATGATGAGCACCAATGCCATGAGAAAGGGAAGATTTACATTATTAAGAGCCAGGCTGGAAAGCTGACAGGTGGTGGCACGGTGACGCTAAGTGTAGGAGGAGAACACGTGCAAGACCAGAAAATGGAGCCTGCTGATGAGATGCACTCCGTATGAACTGCTTCAGGGAGTGGAGCACCTGGCAGTTCGCCAGGTGCTTCACACCCTGCATCTGTCACCAGGCAGCCGGTGGGGGCTGCAGCCCTGAAGGGAGGCAGTGGCAAGCCAGGGAAAAGCCCTTCCCATGGGGCACCACTCAAGGCCGGGCAGCCTGTGGGAGCAGGGTCCTGCACACCAATTAGCAGGCTGGGGACAGAGCCGGCCAGGTTGTGAGGATGGAGACAGGCGCATTTCAGGTGCTGGTCTGTCAGCAAGGACTGGGACTCTGACATCAGCCTATTGCGAAGAGGCCCAATTTCCTAGCTTGTTCTATTGGGGAACTTATTTCAGACGGATGAACTGATTTAAAGACACATCCGAAGACACAGGCATTCCTGGGTCTGAGGTAAAGTGGGACATGGGGTGACCTGACATGTCCCTGGATGGCCCAATCCAATGTTAAGGACACCCGGCTGTCAGCGGGTCCTCCCTGTGAGCATGTGGAGTGTAGCCTGGGGCTTGAGAGCACAGTGCTCTGCAGACAGGCTGCCTGGGTTTGGAGTTCTGGCTGTACCTTTTGCTGATGCATACTGACATCCCTCAGAGATATTGAGGGGTCAGTCCAGTCCACCACAATAAAGCAAATATCATAGTAAAGCATGTCAAATGAATACTGGGGTTTCCCAGTGCATTTAAAAGTTATATGTACACTATACAGAAGTCTATTAGTGTACAATAGCAGTATGTCTGAAGAAATGTACATACCTTAATTAAAATGTACTTTTTGCTAAAACATGCTAACCACCGTATGAACTTTCAGAAAGGGCACTCTTTCTGCTTGTGGTGGGTCCTGCCTCAATGCTGATGGCTGCTGACTTACCAGGGTGGTTGGTGGCTGCCGAAGGCTGGGGTGGCTGTAGCAATTTCTTTTTCTCTTTCTTTCTTTTTTCTTTTGGTATCATTAATATACAATCACATGAGCAACACTGTGGTTACTAGACTCCCCCCATTATCAAGTCCCCCCCACACACCCCATTACACTCACTGTCCATCAGCGAAGTGAGATGCTATAGAGTCACTACTTGTCTTCTCTGTGCTGTACAGCCCCTCCCCGTGCCCCCCGCCTACATTATGTCTGCTAATCATAATGCCCCTTATTCCCCTTCTCCCTCCCTTCCCATCCACCCTTCCCAGTCCCTTTCCCTTAGGGAACTGTTAGTCCGTTCTTGGGTTCTGTGAGTCTGCTGCTGTTTTGTTCCTTCACTTTTTGCTTTGTTCTTATACTCCATAGATGAGTGAAATCATTTGAAACTTGTCTTTTTCGGCTTCGCTTATTTCACTGAACATAATACCCTCTAGCTCCATCCATGTGGTTGCAAATGGTAGGATCTGTTTTCTTCTTATGGCTGAATAATATTCCACTGTGTATATGTACGACTTCTTCTATTCATCTACTGATGGACACTTAGGTTGCTTCCATTTCTTGGCTGTTGTAAATAGTGCTGCAATAAACATAGGGGTGCATATATCTTTTTCAAACTGGGCTGCAGCATTCTCAGGGTAAATTCCTGGGAGTGGAATTCCTGGGTCAAATGGTACTTCTATTTTGAGTTTTTTGAGGAACCTCCATACTGCTTTCCACAATACTTGAACTAATTTACATTCCCACCAGCAGTGTAGGAGGGTTCCCCTTTCTCCACATCCTCGCCAAACATTTGTTGTTGTTTGTCTTTTGGATGTTGGCCATCCTAACTGGTGTGAGGTGATATCTCATTGTGGTTTTAATTTGCATTTCTCTGATGATTAGTGATGTGGAGCATCTATCTTTTCATGTGCCTGTTGGCCATCTGAATTTCTTCTTTGGAGAAGTGACTGTTCAGATCCTCTGTCCATTTTTTAATTGGATTATTTGCTTTTTGTTTGTTGAGGTGCATGAGCTCTTTGTATATTTTGGATGTCAACCCCTTATCAGACATGTCAATTATGAATATATTCTCCCATACTGTAGGATGCCTTTTTGTTCTATTGATGGTGTCCTTTGCTGTACAGAGCTTTTTAGTTTGATATAGTCCCACTTGTTCAATTTTGCTTTTGTTTCCCTTGCCCGGGGAGATATGTTCATGAAAAACTTGCTCATGTTTATGTCCAAGAGATTTTTGCCTAGGTTTTCTTCTAAGAGTTTTATGGTTTCATGACTTACATTCAGGTCTTTGATCCATTTTGAGTTTACTTTTGTGTATGGGGTTAGACAGTAATCCAGTTTCATTCTCTTGAATGTAGCTGTCCAGTTTTGCCAAAACCAGCTGTTGAAGAGGCTGTCATTTCCCCATTGTATATCCATGTCTCCTTTATCATATATTAATTGACCATATATACTTGGTTTATATCAGGGCTCTCTTGTCTGTTCCACTGGTCTATGGGTCTGTTCTTGTGCTAGTACCAAATTGTCTTGATTACTGTGGCTTTTTAGAAGAGCTTGAAGTTGGAAGTGTTATTCCCCCCTGCTCTATTCTTCCTTCTCAGGATTGCTTTGGCTATTTGGGGTCTTTTGTGGTTCCATATGAAGTTTAGAACTATTTGTTCCAGTTCGTTGAAGAATGCTGTCAGTATTTTGATAGGGATTGCATTGAATCTGTAGATTGCTTTTGGCAGCATGACCATTTTGACAATATTAATTCTTTCTACCCAACAGCATGGGATAAATTTCCATTTATTAGTGTCCTCTTTAATTTCTCGCAAGATTGTCTTGTAGTTTTCAGTGTGTAGGTCTTTGATTTCCTTGGTTAGGTTTATTCCTAGGTATTTTATTCTTTTTGATGCAATTGTGAATGGAATTGTTTTCCTGACTTCCTCTTTCTGCTAGTTCATTGTTAGTATATAGGAATGCAACAGATTTCTTTGTATTAATTTTGTATCCTGCAACTTTTCTGAATTCAGATATTAGTTCTAGTAGTTTTGTAGTGGATTCTTTAGGGTTTTTTATGTACAATATCATGTAATCTGCAAACAGTGACAATCTGACTTCTTCCTTACCAAGCTGGATGCCTTTTATTTCTTTATGTTGAGCAATTTCTTAAAATAAGACAATGAAGTTTGCTGCATCCACTGACACTTTCACAAATGATTTCTCTGTAGCATATGATGCTGTTTGATAGCATTTTAATCACAGTAGAACTTCTTTCTGCTGCTGCTTTATCAACTAAGTTTATGGAATATTCTAAATCTTTTGTTGTCATTTCCACAATCTTCACAGTGTCTTCATCAGGAGTAGATTTGATCTCAAGACACCACTTTCTTTGCTCATCCATAAGAAATGACTTCTCACCATTAGAGTTTGATCATGAGATGCAGCAATTCAGTCATGTCTTCAGGCTGCACTTCTGATTCTCGTTCTCTTGCTCTTTCCACATTTGTGGGTACCTCCTCCACTGAGGTCTTGAACTCCTCAACGTTATACATGAGGGTTGGATCAACTTCTTTCAAACTCCTGTGAATGTTGATATTTTGTTAATGTTGATATCTTCCCATAAATCATGAATGTTCTTAATGGCATGTAGGATGTGAGTCCTTTCCAGAAGGTTTTCAATTTACATTGCCCAGAGCCATCAAACGAATTACTCTCTATGCAAGGTGTAACCTTATGAAATATATTTCTCAGTAATAAGACCTCAAAGTTGAAATGACTCCTTGATCCACAGGCTGCCAAATGGATGCTGTGTTAGCAGGCATGAAAACAATATTAATACCATCTTCCTTGTCCATCTGTATTAGAGCTCTTGGGTGGCCAGGTCTATTGTTAATGAGCAGTAATATTTTGAAAGGAATTTTTTTTTGAGCAGTGGGTCTCAACAGTGGGCTTAAAATATTCAGTAGACCATGTTGAAAACAGATGTGCTGTCATCCATGCTTTGTTGTTTCATTTCTAGAGCACAGGCAGGGAAGATTTAGCATAATTCTTAAGGGCCCTAGGATTTTTAGAATAGCCCGTGAGCACTGGCTTCACCTTCAGGTGACCAGCTGCATTAGCCCCTAAGAAGAGAGTCAGCCTGTCCTTTGAAGCTTTCTAACTTAGCATTGACTTCTCCTCTTCAGCTATGAAAGTCTTGGATGGAAGCTTCTTCCGAAAGAAGGCTGTGTGCCTACACTGTAAATCTGTTGTTCAGTGTACTCACCTTCCTGAATGATCTCAGCTGGCTCTTCTGGGGAACTTGCTGCAGCTTCTCCATCAGCACCTGCTGCTTCACCTGCTCTTTTATGTTATAGAGATGACTTCCTTCCTTAAACCTCCTGAACCAAACTCTGCTGGGTTTGAGCTTTTCTTTTGCACTTCCCTCACCTCTCAGCCTTCCTAGAATTGAAGGGAGATAGGGCCTTCTTCTGGATTAGGCTTTGGCTGAAGGGAATGTTGTGGCTGGTTTGATCTTCTATCCAGACCACTAAAACTTTCTCCATATCAGCAAGAAGGCTGTTTTGCTTTTTAATCATTCATGTGTTCACTGGAGGAGCATTTTAATTTCCCTTAAGAACTTTCCCTTTGCATCCACAACATGGCTGATTGATGCGAGAGACCTAGGTTTTGATCTGTCTCAGCTTTTAACATGCCTTCCTCACTAAGCTTAATCATTTCTAGCTTTTGATTTAACATGATGATGTGTGATTCTTCCTTGCATTTGAACACTTAGAAGCCACTGGAAGGCTATTAAATGGCCTAATTTCAATATTGCGGTGTCTCAGGGAATAGGGAGGCCCAAGGAGTAGGATAGAGACAGGGAAACGCTGGTCAGTGGAGCAGTCAGAACACACATACCACTTATCGATTAAGCTCACCACCTTCTGTGGGCGTGGTTCATGATGTCCCAAAACAATCACAGTAGTAACACCAAAGATCACTGATCACAGATCATCATAACAAATATAGTAATAATGGAAGAGTTTGAAATATTATGAGAGTTACTGAAATGTGACACAGGGATGCAAAGTGAGCAGATACTGTTAGAAAAATGGTGCTGATAGACTAGCTTTATTCAGCATTCCCACAAACTTTCAATTTGTGAAAAACAAAACATCTGCAAACAGCAATAAAATGAAGTGTGATAAAACAAGGTATGCCTCTCTCCATGGACAACTGATTTAACTTCCTGCATGCCACAACTCTAACCCAGCCCTATAATAATATGCTCCTAGCTGTGTTGCTGTGATCATAAACAGAGCAGACGCGTGTACAATGCCTGCTACATAGTTAATGTTCAATAAATATTACCAATTTTACTTTAATTATGATTACTACTATATTTTATAAAATAACGTTTTATAATATAAAGTTTTAACATTTAAAAAATTTATAACATGAATTTAAAATATATTATTATGGAGGGTCTGAGTCTACTGGAAAGATCATGAATTTTGAAGTCACACAGGTACTAGCTCTTACCAGCTGTGACCATGAACATATTAAACATAATTTTCTCATCAGTAAAATGAGGATAATAACCCCTATCTGTAAGGATTACATGATCTTTAAGCAAATAATCATGCTAAGCACTTGGCACAAAATAGGTCCTCAGTAAATAATAGTAATCACACTGAACACAGATCCACGATGCTGCTGGAAGAGCTCCAGGAGTCTAACAAATGATTTTCTTCTTAAAGGGTGTGCGTGGAGAATCAGATGGAGGTCAGGGAGCGAAGTGGCAAGTCAGTGTGAAATTTACCCAATTGCCATCTTCTCCAGTGTGGGAATGGTAAGGCTAGGAAAAAAACCGACACGTTAAGGTATACACCTGGATTCCAATGATGATAATCCCCTTTGCCTGGAAGACTAGGGCTGTGGGGGATGGCTGGGGCGAGCATTCCCTCTGCGGTGGAGGGGCTTTGGCACCTGATCAATACAGTGGATTCCTGCTTTCAAGAATTCAAAAGCCTTCCTAGCATGCTGTATCTGAAGGAAATGTCAGAAGCATTTATCATGTGTTGGGAGGGTTAGTCTGCCACTTCAGCCAAACTAACTTTGCTTGGGTCCCACAGATACTGTCAACGGGCTTTTCTGTGTTGTATGGAATCAGCTTTCCACCAAAGCCAGAATGCAGATGGAGGCCTTCCCATGGCTCCATAGAATGGGCACACTATTCTACGCTATTGTTTCAAGGTGTCCCCATCATGCACCTTTGTTCCTAAACTGTCCTCTTTATACTTACAAAGAGCCTGATCAGAGCATGGTGCACAGTTCATCTTGTTAGGACTTAGAACCTCAGGCTAGAAGACACTTGCCAGAGGGACCCAGACTGGACTGAGGAACGGCAGTGGCTCTCCCAGACTCCTGGCCACCCTCAAAACCATCTAATGCATAAATATCCAGGTCAGGAATCAGGAAGCATCTATGCCTTCATGACTTCATGCATTAGCTTCTGTTGAGGACTGCCTAATATGGGCCAGGCGCCATGAAAAGCTCTGGGGTTATAAAGACTTAAAAACCAGTGGCAGTCTTCAAGTGGCTTACAGTATGTCAGCTGAGACAAAGAAGTGTAATAGTGACACAAAAGAGCTGTGTACAGGGGCATGATGAGGGCTCAAATGGGGAGCATTTCCACCAGGGGAGCAGGGCCAGGAGAGGTTTCATGAGGACAATGACCCACGTGACTTGGGAGAGGAGTCAGGGTCTGAGAGGCACCTATGCACACACTGGGAGCAGGAAGGGGTGGCAGCAGGGGGCTGACCAGGGCGTGAGAACCTGCAAGTTGCCATGGGACTTCAGGGAAATTTCTCTCTGCCTCAGTGTCCTCGTTTGGGAAGTGGAGCTGGTAACTGCCTGAAACTCAAGGAAGTTAGGATTAAACGCGATGACGCATAGCGGAGCACACGGTATGGGCCAGCTCAGTGGGAACTGCTGTCATTTTCCTCTGACTGGTTTATGGTGGGCAGGGTGCGAGAGGGGAAAGAAATTCGACTGGAAAAACAGGTGTATGTCCGATTGTGGAGAGACTTCTTTTCCGAACTGAGGTCTGTACCTAATGCGGATGATGGGGGCCACTGGCGGACAGGGCAGGGATGTGACCAGGAGGGTCCCGTGCCCTCAGTGCGCACAGCTCCGGAGGTCACGATTTCTCCATCTGTGACTCAGTGCTATAACCCCGCTGACATGCTTCCAATGTGGGCTATATATGGAGTCAGGGAAGCTATGTTCCAGTAACTTGCACTTGTTTTTCTTTCACTTGCACTTTCATCACACATTTTAAATGTGCTCATGGCTTGTCCAACGAGTCTGCTGTGGGGACTGTGGATGGCACACAACCATGCAGCGTGACGAGTCTGCTGTGGGCAGGTGTACCTGGTGGTAGTTGTGGGATTGACAAGGGGAATGATGAATCAGTCAACCCACAAATAAATATTTATTAGGATGCCAATGAGCTAAGCATTCTCCTCACCTAGGAAAGCAAATATTTGCATTTCAGGAGAAAGAAAACAAAGACAGATCTGCTTCAGAATTCTTCAGGAGAGCATGCTGGTTTTACAGTAGTGTACACAGGTGCACGAGACGCAGACTGCCCAGTGCTAGCCAAGGAACGGGACGCAGTGGCGGCTGGGCAGCTGCCTGGTAGAGAAACACAGCTTTTCTCCCCGGCGTAGAGAGGCGCAGTGTTGGCCCCTCCATCCTCAGCATCACATTTTGGACCTTTCCCTTTCCCGCGTCTGAGTCATACTCCTGGTGAGTGACTGGGCTTCTATCACAAAGGGAAAACAGCACAGATTCTTTACTTTGTAAACTTTGTGAGGCAACTGGCTACCTAATATGGTCCCCCTGGGCACATCTTCGTTGAAATAACTACAGGTTCCTGGGAATTGCTTTCACATAAGCATGCAAGGGAAAGCTCATGTTTCTCACTCAAGAACAGCAAACTACTCAAACCTTAACTAGTGGTTGAAACACAGATGGCTGGGACCCCTCCGAGTTTCTGGCTTAGTACGTCTGGGGTGGGGCCTGAGAATTTGCATTTCTAAGAAGTTCCCGTTGGTGCTGCTGCTCTGGGCACCACACCAGGAAAACCTCTGCTCGGGATGTCTGCTGGCTGCATCCTCAAGGAATCTTTCCCTCAAACTCCACTGTGCATCAAAAACACAATTGATGTGAATACTATATCCTGGGAAAATGACAGCCTTACTAATTGTAAAGATTCTGGTCCTAAAGAAAGAATGTTTCTGTGCTGCCAAAATAGCACTGGCTTCGGACTCTATCCCATAGTTTTACTTGAGGAAAACTGAATTTTAAAGTGAAATAAGGTTAAGTGTCAACTGCAGGGAGGACCAGCAGGTTAAAGAACTTTTCTTCTAAAGATATCCCGAATCCTGGACCTATGCTTATTTGGTTCTGTAGCTGCCCTCCCCGCAACGTCCCCACGCCCATTGCTTTTATTAGTATTATGGAAACATAAACTTCTAACAGTAGAATCCAAATCAATCCTTCCTATAGGTTCTTTGCTTTTTCTCTTTCTTCAAAAACATGATTTTGGGGGATCTTATTAAAATTATACGAGACCATTTTTCCTCCTAGAGAACACTTCCCTGGCTCTGCAACAATGTGTGCATGCATGAGTGTGTGTGAGGATGACATTTAACAGTTTCATTTACAATTTCTAGGCTCAATAAGCATTTACGGGTGAGTAGGGTGGTCAACATTTATGTCATGGGCAAAAAAGTTATTAAGATCCAAACACTTAGTTAGGATCAGCTCACCAGGGAAGGATCCTCTGCTTCTAGGTCACCGTTCATCCAGAATGATGTTTGAATTTGATGGAAGTATTTTAGAATAAACGAGTTGCTAAAAAATGTAATACTCACTGGGTGGGGCAGAGGAAATGCAAATATTTCTTTTGTTGGGTAGGTGAAAACTGGTAACCTTCCAGGCAGCTTTTCCAGATTTTTGATACACTATAAGTGAGGATGCTGATGTAACCCAGATGCATCTTGAAGTCCATTAGGTACCAGAAGATCTTATTACGATGCTATCCACCTACAACACAGTCCAGATGGCAAAGGGCCCCGGGGCAGCATTAGTGAGGGCTCTAGTGAACTCTATTCAGAATGAACTTGATTTAATAAACTCTCATTCATGATAAGAAACATTCATCTATAAAAATGGAGTCAATGAGACTGTAATGAATTTGCTCCAGAAGGTTGGGAAGGTAGAGGTGTCTGGGAGGGGACATGCTGGTGGCAGTTGAGAGAGACACTAGGGCCCGGGTTGCTGAGCCCAGGAGCTGGTACACCTATTTGGCAGTTACATATGGCGGTTATGCTCCAGGCAAAAAACTCAATTTTCAGACTTGTTTAAGGCTGTGAATGCCTTGATGGAGAGCCTGTAGGTTATTTATCCTAAATTCCAAATGCCACTGGTAGTGCCTTTCACCCAGCTGGAGCTCAGTTCTACAGGACAGTGAGCTTTTCATCTGAGAGATGGAAAGTAGAGCTGAAATTGTTCAGAAATGGGAAGGTTCTGGATGAGGGTACCAAGGGAAATGAAAGGAGACAGGGAAGAAGAGGAAGACTGCCCTACAAATAATAATGACAAGTTAGATCAGGGGCTGGCAATGTCTAAAAGCAACCTGCCCAGATTCTAAACTCTTTTCTTCTTATCTTTTAGGGGCTGGATAGGAGGTGAGGTTATCCTGACTGGAAGGGTAGGGAGTGAGTCTGAATTTACAAAAGAGATGAAAATAAGTGTATGACAACTACTGGCATTTCTGAGGACAGTGGGGTTCCTGTAGGGGTTTTGGGGGTGGAGATTTCTGCCCATCCTTACGCTCAGTGCCAGCTCCTGCATGGGGTTCCAATTCAACAAGCATCTCTTGAGGGCTTCTCTCTGCCCGGTCTGTGCCTATCTGCCCAGTTACCCTCTAAGATGGGTCTTTTATGATCACATAAGTAATAGGCTCAAAGGAGTGAAATGGCTTCCCTAAGGTCTCATAGGAAGTAAGTAGAAGAAACAGGATTCAAACCCCACTCAGGCTGTATGTAGGCCATGTACATTTTTCTCTCTGTCACAATTGCCTTCTTGGGGACAGAAGGCAGAGGACAATACAAACTCTTATATCAAGCCCACCCTAGCGCATATAAATTGTACACAAAACAGACCTCACCCTGAATATATTTAGGGTTGCTTTGGTGGGTTTTATGGAACTCCCTAAAGTCATTTTTTTCTTTCCATCTGCTGCTGTGGTTCAGCATGCTGAAATGTATTTCAGCACTTAAAAAAAAAGCACAGGCTATGATTAAGTATATTAAGAGGCTTTTAAAACTTAGATTAATGGCCTGGTAAGTTGTAAAACAACTCAAAATTGTGTAAATTTATATTCAGGGATTTTCTAAAATTTTAAGGTATTGACTCAATAGATTGTACCAAGTCCTTTGAAACTGTTCAATTATTCAAATCTTTACGGTGTAGTTTATTGACAGGCTGACTGACACCATGACCCCCGTGGCAGGCGCATGGTGAATTTGCAGTCAGGGCAGTCCTCCGTGCAGAGGGCCTGCTCATCACTAAGCAGGATGGTTTTAGGGCTGCAGGAAGTTTCATGCCCTTCCTTCTCCAGCTCACATAGATCTGACTTTCAGGGGCCATAAATGTCTTTGCACAAGTCCCGGGAGTTGCCCGAATGTAACAGATGCATCTGATACTAGAAAAATGGCTGAGATGCTACACACTGCTCCCTTGGAGAGTAACTGCCACTTCATACTCAACTGTATTTGTAGAAAGATGCCTGAGACCCAAGGAGGTGAGGTGATGTGCTGGACCCAAGCTCAGCTGTTAGACACAGTGAAGCCAGTGTGGAATCCATGCCTCCTGCCTCCCTGTGTAACGGCTTTCCGCCAGGGAGCAAGGTGTTAGTGATGCTGTGGCCATGGACTCCTATAGACACTGAGGACGCATAGGACTGAAACCTGGTCAACTTGCCAACAGAAGCCATTCATGGAGTGTAAGTCAAGGCAAGAGAATGAATGGCTCTACACAAACTGTCCCCATTCTTTAAAACACACACACACACACACACACACATACACACACACACATATCTGTCTATCTTCAATGTTTATCTGTCTTCATCATTATAATGCTGAAGAATATGTTTGCAACAAAACTCAATGCTATTCTAATCAAGGACAAAGGCTCATCAATCAATAGCTCTTGGTCTGACCTTGGGAAACCTATGGCTGGAGGGGCTGTGAGTAAACCTCCAGTGGCATCAGCTCTTGTAGGTCTCAAGGTATTGACGATGGGTCTGAAGATATAACTTTCCAAATGTGACCCCAGAGGACCAAGAGGATAGACATCCAAAGGTGTGCAGTTTGGTATCTCCACACTTGTGGAACCTGCATTTTGCAAGCTGGCTGGTGAGCGGACAAAAGCTGCCGCTGTCCCACAGCCAGAACATGGGCAGGCAGCGATTGCTGAGAAAGATCGTCTGTACTGAGAAAAACAGAAGTGATGAGCTCAGGGTAAAACCCTCGTCCTGGGTCTGTGTCTCTCTAATGGCAGAACAAATGTGCTGTTAGCACATGAGATGATCTGAAATAGCCTTTCATTTTCCTGTCCATTATTACAGTATTGGCTGAACAAGGAACTCGGGCCCCAAGTAGGATGGAAAATGACAGGTGAGGTGGCGGATAGGAGGTGTCAGTTGCATCCATCCAGGGACAAAGAAGTGGGGCAGGAGGAAAGCAAGTATGCCTTTCAGTTTCAGGGGCCGAGAAGGGCCATTCTGAAAGAAATATTCTGGTCCATTCTCAGCCAGTTTCTCCCCAGTGCCCTGCAGATGCATTCTCCCCCATTCTCCAACCTGCTCGGTGCCCAGGGGCCTGGACCCCATTGACTCTGGAGAGCGGCATGCGAGCCAGGAGGCCTCCCCAGTCTCCTTTCCCCTGGCTCAGAAAACCGCTCTCTCTCTTCGACCCTTCAGACTAGGGGACACCGGCACTCTGCTCTTGCTGGGCTTGGACTACTGTCTTGGCCCTTCTAGTTGTCTACGCCCTGCCCATACTTCCGTGTGGATCTTTTTCTTGCACATTTCTCTCTGTTTGCAGGCAGTGGCTGCTCCTGGCAGACAGGCAAAGGGGTGGGGCTCTAGTCTGATGTCGCATTGGCAGAGGGAAGAATACGAGTAGTAAATGGGAAGAGGCCACTTTGTCCTAAATATGGTGTGGGCCCGTTGGGCTTTGGTCTGATGTGAGCTGAGGCTGCTTCGTAAAAGCCCACATCCGTCCACCACTGTGACAGAGCCTCACTGTGACTCTCCCAGGAAGGTCCTAGGCTCCATTCTGCAGCTGCAGAAACATGCTGGCGCTCCCTCCCTCGACAGTCTGCTCCCTGAGCCCAACGAGACACCACGCCTCTTCCTCAAAGAGGGAAATCTTCAGAAATAGACTGGTATTGGTGAAAACTGGAGCTCCTTTTTATTTGACCCACTGCTATTTTTTTCCACTAGGAAATATCAACAGTAGAGATAAACACGAATTTTTCTCTGTGCAAAGTTCCAGAATGTTCTTCCTTTATTTGGTGGAAAATGGAGCTTTGTGGTCCACGTGTGAGTGGCAATGAAATACAGCTCACAGAATCAATCTAATTTGTTTTTCCCTTTGGATTATGACCAGGTGGCTGGGAAGGAAATAACTCAGAAACAAAGAATACCCTACTGTTCATTCAATGAATAAAAAAAGAAATAGGACAGGAAAAGTTTAGAAAGGGCTTTCCTCCAATGCAATGATTTGTTAGAATAAAACCACAATTTCTAGTAGCATAACCAGAACCTATTTTCCCTCAGTTCATTAACTCTATTTTTAGAGCCTATTTAACTACCCCAAAGTAATTTCATGCAGAAGCCCTGTTTCTATATCGGTATTTCTAGCACCATCTAAACAGAAGACCCAGAGTTTTGAGTAAATTTTTGCTTTGCATGGAGGCACAGTCACTTAATAAAATCCTGCATTTAGAGGAAAGTCACCTCAGACCAGCTCTATGGAGCCTTCAAGCCAAAGACAGAGCTCCATAAGCAGAGGTGAGGATGGTCCCATCTGGAGCCCCAACCATCAGATTTTTCTTACCTTCAGTGGAAACCCAGGCACAGAATCAGGCCCAGCAGGAAAATTTCCAAGACCTCCCTATGAAATCCCTGATATTTACATTTGTCCTCCACCACCAGAAAGTAGCAATATTCTGGGGCATTCATCACCTGCCACACTCCACACATCTGGGGCAATAGGTGTCCTCTAAGCCAATAGCCAGGAAAGAAAAGTGACAGAGATGTAAAGGAAAAAAGATAGAACAGAGCCCTGTGCAAATGGATGTATGTTACAGCTTAGGAAGAAGTGCCACAGAAACTGTGTGAATCAGGACTTCCACAAGAGGCAGGGGACTGGGGCCATGCTGACATTCGCCTGGCTGAGGCTGAGTCGTGCTGTACGTGGCTTGCATACCTCCGCCACGGGGCTAGTCCCCAGTTCTGGGTGTGTGCGTGGTCGGCACATGTGGAGAAACCTCTCGGCCTCTTGTATTCTCTCCCCTAAATCTGTCCACTCACATCTTACTAATTTCTAAGATACATTGCCTGGTGGAGGCTCACACACAGGATCTGAGCCAGTGGGTCACTGGGCTGGGTTCTCTTAGTAGGTGAGAGCTTGGGTGGAGGGAACACATCTGCCCAGAGCTCCACACGCCTCCTCTCGCCCTGGGCTCCCAGCCTGCTAACCCCTTTCACTGCGTCCAAGCTGTGCAAGTGCTCCTAACTGTTCCTTGGAGTTCTGTGCAGACCAAGAGCTTGATTCTGATGTTCAACTTGGGAAGGGTGTGGGAGCCAGGACGCCTGGGTCCTACTCCCGACAATGCCACAACCTAGCTGTGTGTCCACCTCTAGACCAGTGGTTCCCAACTAGGGACCACTTAGCAATGTCTGGAGACATTTTTGTTCGTCACGACTTGGGGCTGTTAATGGCATCCAAAGGGCGGGAACCAGGGATGGTGCTAAACACCCGCAGTGCACAGACCCCCCACCTACCCACCCACTGCCCCACCGGCACAAAAGCAGCTGGCCCAACACACCAGCCAGCTGCTCTTGAGAAACCCTGCTCTGGATTTCTCTCTTCTTGTTTGTAAAGTGAGAGGTTCGATTAGATCATTAAAAATAAAACACTTTTGGAGACAAAAATCTGAAATGTAGATGAAGTGTTTGGGGAAGTATATCATTTTATGTTAAACTTAAGTATGAATCATGCCATAAATGTGCTGAGAAGCAAAACAGAATCCTCACGGTGTGTCAATGCAACCACAGTGGCTCACCCCGAGAGTGATGGGGATGCCCTGGCCGCTCAGGGAGACCCCGCACTATAAAGATGTGGGAAACTGCACGGTGTCAATAGTCTGTCCAACAGGGTGTGCATTTGGAGGGCAGGAGAAATCCCACTTCAAATCCTAGGCTTCCCCTGAGGAGAGTCTGGTGGGAAGTGATACATACAACCTCCTCCCTGTCTAAACAATGTGCCAAACAGAAAAAGGCTGGGTTTGATTTGTGGGGAAATGGGTTTTTAGAGGAGCTGCAATGAAGTATGACTTTCCCAAGCCCCAAAGAAACACAAGCTACCTAATAAGCATAAGGAGACAGGAGGGCCTGTGAAGGCACCAGGTCGGCCTGCTTGAAGCCTAGACACTAGGAGTGCTGATTCAGAGACAGGCAGGAGGCGTTTTAGCCATGACACGTGACAACCAGCCACACTGTTAGCTCAGGGCGCCATCAGGCTGTCCAGGCAAAAGCCAACCTCACAGGTTTGTTTGGAGGGCCTCAGAGGTAGCCTTTTCCCTAAAAAGGTCCCTAAAGCCCCGCAAAGACAACCGACGGCAAAGAGGACTTCTGGGAGTGTGGGAGGCTAAGGAGAAAGGAAATGTCTAATGACAGGGACCTCCCAGAGACAAGGACACCCCACACACGGGTGGGTGCCAGCCGGGACAGAGAAGCGAAGCCCTAGCCTCAAGGAAGGCCTAGGTGGCCCGGAAATGCCTACCTGGCTGCCTCAATGATCACCTGGGGTCACAAGTCTCTGCAGCTTCACTTTATATTTCATTTTATAATTTTCAGATTGGGGAAAATTGGACGTGTGGAACCAGTCGGGCTTTTCAGGTGTCAGAGACGGTGGAGACGACCCTCAGGAGACCACAGTCCTGACTCCCAGGCGAGCAGGCGGCAGGGAGGGAGAGGTGCTGCTCCCGCAGCGCCAGGTCTGGGGTGCTGTCGCTTGAGTTTCTTGGCATCTGCCACGAGTCTCAAGGGCATGCAAGGGGGCAAGGACGGGATCTCTGCAGAGCCCCAGGCAAGCACAAGGAAGTGGCGTGAGATCATTCAGGCCACAGGCTCCCTACTGACAGCTGCCTCATTTTCATAATTCAATGGAAGTCATCGAGGAAAACTGTCACACAGAAAGAAAATGGATAGAAGAGGTAGCCTCTGTCACTGACCGTCTCCCTCGTAGGAACACTTTATTAAATGATTGTGTTGACAGTGCTAATAATGTCATGCATTTTTCCTCACCATTTCCCCCACATCTTCACCCACATGACAAGGTCCCTGTGATGTGAAGAGTCACTTTCCAATGGGACAGTTAGAGGATGCAGTAGCCAGTGGTCCCCAACTCCAGGAACCTGACATATCTGGGTGCTGGAGCCCAGTCAGTAAGCAAAATCTAACTTCTGCTTAGCCATAAATAGACTAATGTTTTTATTTTTATTTCATACTTTGAAAAAGAAACGAGGACAAGAAACTTCCCAAAACATTGCAATTTCTCAAGAGTGGCAATGCTCAAGGAGGGGAAAGCACGTTCAGGGCAACAGAAAAGCCCCCCACCTCCCCCATGCCCATGACACTGGCATACACGGTATCTCCCATGGCCTTTGCCATCACTGAAACAAGAGGCAAGGGAGGTCCCGGTCCTGCCACAAACCAGCAGGTAAAGATGGCCACAGGCAGCCCGACCCCCAGAGCCTTAGCAGGGAGACCCCGGCTCTGAAGCGGGGCAGTGAGCCTGTCTGGGCCCCCTGACCAGCCACACCTGCTGTCTCCCTCCAAGCTGCTGCTGGCCTCAGCCTTGGCCGACTTGTATGAATACCTCTTCAAATCAAATAGTCTCTAAGAACTATTGAGGTGTGATCTGAAACTGGTCCCAAACCAAAGTATGCCCATCTTCACTCTCACCAAGAACTTACAGGAAAAATCTACCTTTTTTTTTTTCCCATAGTCAATTTTCAACAAGGAAGAGCAAACCTCTGAATGGGGCAGGGTCAGTGAGCTAGCAAATCCGGTACAAGAGAAAATCAGGAAGACGTTGCCAACTGTCTTCAGGGGAAAACAATCTTCATTCATCATAAAAAGCCTTGTGGATTCAGCACACAGTGGGGCTCTAATGTGAAAAATAAATATTTAGTTTAGATAAAATTTGCATCTCCCAGTGCCACTTGCATCCATCTCCGGGAAGGTGGTGGAACACAGCCTTTTGTCTCTCATTATGGGAATTCTTTGCGGTTTTTGCATTTTGTTCTGTGTGTTTCCATTACTTCTCCTCTGGCCCTGGGCAAAATGTCAAGAACGCTACCTACACGTGGGTTTATAGGGAATCTCACACTACAGACCAAGGGTTCAGAGCAGGCGGCAGGAGGGGGGACAGGGCATGTTTCTCCATTTCTCACAGCACACACACCTGAGCCACCAAAGGGCCTTATAACCTCATTGCCTCTTGGTCAGATGGGCGTTCCACAGGGTCACGGGACATAAAACAAGCATATAATACACGTATGTGACACATCTTGAACTGAGCTTGGGCCTTAGAAGGGGATGAGGGTGGTGAGCGAGGAAGGGGATTTTGGATGATCCCTTCCAGATGAGACAGAATGTTTAGTTTTTTACTTTATTTTTAATTTTTTGAGATAAAATTCACATAAAATTTCCCATTTTAACAAGGACAAATCAGTGGTTTTGTGTTTTAAAAAAGTGTATTTGTAATACTGTGCAACCATCACCTCTAATTCCAGAATATTTCCATCACCCCCGGAGAATCCCACACCTGCTAGTGGTGCCTCCTAATTCCCCTCCGCTAGCCCCTGGGCAGCCAGGCAGCCAGCTGGTATCTGTGGGTCAGCCTGAGTGTATAGAGGGGATTCCAAATGGCTCCTTCAGCAGTCACACCATTTTTGGGAACGGAGACAGGCGTGGGGGCAGGAGGGAGGGCTGTCCTCTGTGCCGTTAGAGAAGGCTGCAGTGCCAGCACGGAGGACTTCTGCCTGAAAACAGTCAGGGGACAACAGGCGTGGGCCCAGGCTCCCTGACAGGCCTCACCCTCACCCCAGCCACACCTGGCCAGGCAGCTCCTGTTCCCAAGAAAAGTAAAGAGTAAGTGATGAATTGCTCAATGTCTGAAATAAGAAAACACTATCCACCTCCTTCTGTCTCCAAAAGTGATTACTGCCATGGGAACCATGGCCAAGTGTGAGAGGTTGACAGGGAACATTCTGGGCCAAATGACAAAAGGTGAACATGTCCTGCCACTGCTTCAGGGGTGGAGTGAGAGCTGGTCCTGTCTGTTGGCACAGTACCGGCCCTTGGTCTCGCAGCCTTTCCAGAGCGAGGCCAGGGGATCTGGGCTTTGCGTGCATTTGCCACGCTTGTCATACTTAGCAGATAAAAGCTGTTCCCTGAGGATATTGTTCTAACAGAATCCTCCATCGCTAAGGCCAGCAGCACACTCATCTTGTCTCAATCAAGGCAGTGGAGAAAGGGAAGCAAGCCATGCGTATCTGTTATTTGGACGATTAGCCCTTTTGACGGCAGATACCTCTGTGAAAGGCTGGCTCTTACAAGAACCTGACTTCTCACCAGGAAATAATTCCCCTATGTCTATCAAAGGCAGAGGAGGATGAACGTCCTTACACACCAGAGGGTGTGGTCTGGACGCTCACTAAGGAATCTGTGTAAGTACACTGCAGAAACCCTGCTCCCTGTGACCAGACACAGAACCCAAGCCCTTGAGAGCCAGAAGAGGGCACAGAGCAGAGGCCACTGTGTGCACAGACGGTGTGTCCGAATGACACCTCTTCTGAGTTTCTGCTTATTTTCTATAAAATCAAGAGTAAGTAAATTCTGTTCCTTAAAGTGTTTAAAGGGCCTAACAAAAGGAAGGCAAAAGCCGCTGGACAAGCACCTCTCAGGAAAAGCCAACGAGCATGGAATTACATCACAGTTTACCGCTGTCATCTGAACACTTTCTGTGTGAAGGAATGACACAAGGGCTCTATCTGTCAGGAAATCTGACTGTTCTGCTCCTTGATCGAGGGTCAAATACTTTCACAACTGGTAGATCTCTCCTAGTTGACGTTCATTTGGGGCATGTGGTGCCATGGCATAAGCCCAGGTGGGGCTGGGAGTGAAAGCCCTGTTCAGTCCCAATGCCATCATCGCTCACCCCTGGGCACATCACGAGATCGCCCAGCACAGCTCCTGAGGGACCCGGGGTGAGGGCAGGGCTTTGCACAGATTGGGTACATACCAACCAGGTCTTACTGAGGCACCAAATACGTGAACTAATGTGGCTCTTTGTCACTGAGGGACTAAAATCTTATTGGAGAAGACAGTGTGATAGAAATCAAGCATGATGAAATGCAATTTAGTTATTTCATACAGTGAAAATGTGGATTATAAGGCAGGCAGTATTATCATTCTAATTGAAATATTTTAACTTCTTATGATAGATTTTTAAATTTCAGACGTAACTAAGAGAAGCTAACAATTACTTGTAAATGAGAGTTGGTGACATCTGGAAAGTAATGTCACCATGGCTATGTTGCCTCAATGCCCAGTTTGCAACTAGACGAGTGAATTCTGGAAAATAAAACAAAACAAAACAATTTCAGTTTGAGCTTTCACTGTTTTTATGACTTGACATTTAGTGGCCATATAACACTGACAGAGAAATATAGATTCATATGACCCTATGACTACCATAAACAGAGGTCCACAGTTCAGAAGCAAATACTGAGAGCTGGTGTGGCCTAGCGTCGAGGAGTAAGTGTTCAAGTATGTTGAGAAATCTCTGAAAAGCCTTTCCTGTCTCAAGCATCCAGAGCCCCCTCGGCTCTGGGCTCACAGCCTATGCGAGCTGCCCAGTGAATGGAGATATGGATTCATGTTCCCAAGGTCCTAAAACTCAGGGAAGATATCAAGGAAGAAACAAGACTGGCTTCTGGAAGGACATAGATAGGCCGGGCATGACTGGTAACAGTGCATGAAGAGATAAAGAAACAGATGCAAGTGTCATTACAAGGAAAAATTGAACAGAATAAGGGATGGACTGAATGTAGTAGGAGATGAACACACAAAAATGACACTGAAGTTTCAAACCTGGGTGGCATCATCATGGAGCACCCTGGAATCTCAATTTCCTCACTTAAAAAGAGAAATTAAAAGCATCTGTCCTTATCTAACTCAAAACATTTGCCTCAAGGGAAAGATAAAGGATTATAGGAAGGTGCTCAGAAAAAGACAAAAAGAATTCCTTTTGACTATTCTAGAAGCCACTAGCTGGATTCTTATCTTTAAGGGGAAGATTTCCTTAAGGCCTTCTGGGATGCTTGGGATAACAGTCCATACACACTGTAGTAACTTATACAGAGAGAAAGAAAGAGAATTTATGTGGTCATTTGCCTAATCCTCTAGCTCCAAAATCCAAATTCAACTCCCAGCCATGAGGCTCTACACCTTTCCTGGTGGCCTATCACATGCATTCATTGACTACAAGGAACATTCTTCATACCTAACCAAATGCTCTTGAGGCACCTTAAGCGTATGTCTCATCTCAGTCCAGTGAGCATGGAGCAAACCAGACACCATCATCCTCTTAAACCTGGCAATAGTCGTAACCCCTTCCTGCTCAGGGTGGGGAAGTCACAGAACTTGGTCTCTAGTTTTAAAACCGTCTGTGCTCTGTTCCTCTTGTGCCCACTCTGGTTCAGCTCAATTCAGAAGCACAGCTTAGATGAATGGCTTTAAATTCTTGGAGATCAGGAAACTCTTGGGGTTGTTTATTATTCACCATATGCTTGACCTTTACTATGACACTGAGTTGAAGAGTAAGAACATGTGAGAGAAGACACAAAATGAACTTGTTTTCCGTGACCTCAGTTTCTTTTAAGACTTCTTCAAGGACCTCCAATGAGACCCTGTGACCCAAGGACCAGAGTATGATGTCGCTGGTTGGACCAATGTCTCATAACACTCCCTAGGAGTTCTCATTCCTTTTCAAAGGAAATGCCTCCAACTGTGTGATGTTTCACAGGCCTTTCAAGTCTTTCAAACGGCTTTGAGAGCCTTTCTCCCCTGTGCATTTTATGCCATGCTTCTTAATGTAGATGAGAATTTCTGAGCAGGAAATGATGACAAAGAACAGAGACCCCAGTGTGTTCCCCCCCACTCCTGTCCTACTTGCACTCACAGTATGTAGAGGAAGACGAGTCTTGTCCTCAGATCCAGCTGTACAACACCCTGAAGTTTCACAAAGGTCAACTAATGGGAGCGACAAGCCAGCTTTTGAGAGTTTTTCACTGTGGACCATGGAATTATCAGCGTGGTTTGCGTTGAAGAATGCGAGAAAGCCCTCCCAGCCAAAGCCTCTGTACATGCAGCCTGCGTTCCTGCTCCTGGTCATCCCGTTTGCCACTGGAGGCCACAGGAAGATGTCAGTGTTTGGCTGGGGGGTGGGCTAGGTCACTGCAAGCCATCGTCTCTCTCCCATGGACCCTCAGCTCCTGGGGTAGGAGGGGAGGAGGGTGCCCCGGGTGGGAATGGCGGCTGGAAAAGGTTAAGTCTGCCACTTCCTTTTGGGAAGGTGGGATTCTGGGGCACAGCTCTGACCACCACCAGACACCAAAAGGGTGGCCAAAGAAGAAGCCTTGAAATGGCTCCTCTAAAACCAAAAGGGCTTATTTCTGTGGGAACGCCCATGCAAGGAAATCTCTTCCACGATGGAATAAATCAGAAGCAGGAAGAGTGCTGCCATGTGTCACAAAGAGTCTGCCCCACAGCATCTGGAATCTCTCTAGGGAAATATTAATTGCCTGCCTATATGGGTCTGCTTATTTCTATAGTCTGGTCTGCAGAGACAAGAAACGTTGACTGTGTCTCTAGACAGGAGCCATCTGATTAATCACTAGTTGCTACTTCTGGCCCTTCGTCCTGGCTGGGGGGCAGGGCTCTCCACTCTGGAAGCCCGGATATGGGAGCGCACACGTTACCATTTTAAGTTTGACCCTGTGCTCTTGGGAAGTTTTAGAAATCAGCATATTACATTTGAAGGCTTTTGCATGGGAGGAAGAGAAGTAATGATATTTTTGCCCTTATTTTCCCTTTTTTTGTTTTAAATCATAGCACAAGTGATTGTATTTGTTTAGAATTTATTCATTCATTCACTCCATTCATTCATATCTCATCTTATTCCAGAAAAGATTGCATACAGTGGGCACCATTGTCATTTAATTTGCCATTGACATACAGGGACAGAAAGGAACGGAAAATTGGTGGGTAGAAACTGGCTGTAGGTGGAAGGAGGAAGTACCTGGAAGCCAGACACATGGATTACAGCCTCACCCGAAAAGAAGAGAGGTGAAAAGAACTGCCACAACCAAATTTAGCTCATTTCCCAACTGGCCTGGGGCTGCCAGGACTATGAGACGGGACCACTGACCTGCGGTGGGAAATGCAAAAATAATCTGGGCCACATAGGCACATGAAACGACCTGCTTGTTCCATGGAGATATGTATCAGAGATTAAATCATGTTTGGCAGTACTGATGTCAGGCCTTAATATCTCACCTGAACAAGAACACTGGGCAGAACGCTACCCTGGTGACCAGCGAAAGCACGCCAGAACCCTAGAATTAAACGCGCTCTAGGGGCCCCCCCAGAGCTAGTGCATTCCTCACAGTGTCATCTGAGTTAGCAGAATATGTCACCACAGTGAACTCCAACTAACTGGAAATTCAAATTTTGTTCTCTATAAGGTCATTCTGGAAAGGAGACCGTTGCCCGGAGTCTGCGGCATTTGCCACAACAGGAGAGGGTGTGTGTGTCTCCTGAGCCCGTGCTGGGCCGCATCTGCAGAGGCACGGCTGAGGCGGCCCTGCCCCTCTCTTTCTGGGTTGCTGCAGGCAGAACTTAGCCCCTTTCAAGTAGCTGGTGGTGTCCCTGCCCCAAGGCTGGTAACATTTAAAAGGGGAGGGAAGCAAGTTACAGGGAGCAGGACATGCAAGTGTGCTCTGAAGGAGACCCAAGGAAAGTGAGAGGGACTGAGGCCAGGAGGAACACAGTCCTGCAGAGCTAGGAACAAAGCGCAAGTGCTCACCCAGGCAGAACTGGCCCATGATGGTGAAGGGTGGCTCCTGGGGCAGAGGGACAGAAGCACAGAGCCAGACACAAAAGGGTCTGGCACTTACACCTTAGGGGACACTGAGGCTTCCATGTGGCTGCAGTGCAGGGAGGTGGCACTTGGGGTAGGAGGCATGCTGGGAGCCTGACTGGCATCTGGGATGGGATCCTGCAGAACCTAGCACGACCCGCTGAAGTATTGACCATAACCTAGCTGTTAGGTGAGATGACAGCATAGGAATGTCTTTCTGGTCATTTGGAGGACCCATTGATGAGGGAGCAGAAATAGGGGCATGTACTTACAGGGGAAGAAAAGAGGAACCTGTGGTTAAGTCCCCAATGAAGGATGCTGTGGCTGACCGGGAGGGTGGGGGCAAGGACAGGTCCAGCTTTGGACTCAGGGAGTCTTCAGGAAGAGCTGCCGAGGGGCACTGAACAACAAGGCATTGGCATTTTGCTGATTTCTGCCTTTACTAGACTGCTTTCAGAATCATCCACTGACAGCCTCATTCCCTGAACAGACACTGGGTGCCTGCTCTGTGCTGTGTGGGGGAAGGTGGCAGGATGCAAGGATCATAAGGCCAAGATGTGTTCAAATTCTTATGAGGAATTCACTGTGTGCTGGGGACGTTGGGCAAGAACTGACACAACATGGAAAGTGCCTAGGATGGTCTGGGGGCACAGGTAGGGTGACACACTCTTCGTGGGGTGCTGGAGGGCTTCTCCCAGAACAAAGGGCTGCCCAGGAGGGTGCAGAGCTTGGGCAAAGGTGTTGGGGTCTCACCCCATGCAAACAGGTACATTCAGTAACTGTTTACAGGTGGGAAACTGAACGGTGACGAAAACAGTGGGAATCGTGCAGAGAAACTGGGAGCAAAGCCTGGAAGCCTGAGTCTCCTGGTGAGAAAGTGCCGGCACAGCAGAGCAACCACAAGATTTTTGGTAAATTTCTCCCAGAAGATCCCTTTGAAGCAATGTGAGGATCTTCCTATTTTAAGGGTAGAACCTAAAAATTGCCATTCTTTGCCACCAGGATGTGTCATATTAAGGGCAAAAGGTTACAATCACAAACCAAATTGCCCTCTCACCTGTAACCCCCTCAGTAGGATTCCTGACCTTTGCCCCCGCCCCGTTCCTAATCTCTGGGCTTTGCCCTGGGAGGCGGCCACGAGCACGGCTGGGAGGTAGTTTCATGGCCAAGCCGGGAAGAGGAGATAGAGAGCCCGGAGGACTGGGTGTCAATCTGATCTGGTGCCTTGGGAAGGTGCCCTCAGTCGTCCAGGAGCGGACTGGTGCCCATAGCAGCTGAGGCATGGTGGGTGTGAGGAGGAGGATGGGCTGCGGAGAGCTGGGCAAGCCCTCATGCCCCTGAGGGGCCCCTGCGTCGCTGGGAAACCTTAGCCCCTGCCTCCTTATAAAATGCTGCGTAGATCTGTTGTGGGGATCAGGGGTCTAAGGAAACTATGCAAACCGCAAGGCACTCAACCCATGTCACAGTTGGTAAGATGGAGATGTACCCAGATATGCTTTGGGTCCGGTCAGGCCATGGGGTGGCAGGCGCAGCACGGAGCCAGAGGCGACCTGCTGGGCCTCAGCTTGTTACTCTCTGTGCCTCAGCTTCCTCATCAGTAATGTAGGAGATTCAAATGAGTTAAACTATGTGGATGTTATTATGTTTGTAAATGAGCTACCTCATGTGTTATGGATTAAAAGTTTGTGTCCCCCCCAAAACCTAAACCCCAATGTGATGGCATTAGGAGGTGGGCATCTGGGGGGCAATTAGGTCCTGAGATTGGACCCTCGTGAATGGGATCAGGTGGGGACACAGTGAGAACATGCCATTTAGGAAAAGAAAGGGGCCCTCAGCAGATGCCAGATCTGCCAGCACCTTGATCTTGGACTTTCAGCCTCCAGAACTGTGAGAGTACACGTTTGCTGTTTAAGCCCCCTGGCTGTGCCATCCTGTGTTAGCAGTCCTCATGGACTAATATGGCAAATGCACTAGGTATGTAAATGAGGCGATGCATGCAAATGTACCCTGCGTGTATTGTTATGTAAATGAGTTGGTATATGTAAATATATTGTGTTTTGCATGTAAATGAGCTGTGTATGGAAATGCACTGTGTGTGTAAGTGGGCTGATTATGCAGGTGGCTTCATATGTACACGAGGTCGTGTGTGTACAGCACTTAGAGGGCGCTCAGCACAGTTAGCCCTAGGCAAGGACTGGCTACTTTTTAGCCGAGTCAGAATCACAGAAAATGTATCGTGTGATGCTCCCCACAGAGCGGCCCCACCTGACCCCGCAGCTGCACCCAGGGCCCACTCCAGGTCTCTCTTCTCCGGGAGGAGGCACTGCACACACCAAGCGGCTTCCCCGGTATCTGCAGCTGCTCAGGCTGCTCCCCAAGTGCCCGACTTCCCTCTTCCACCACCTACTCACTGTCAGCTGGGCTGGCACCACTGCCATTTCCTTATTAATAAGCCAAGATCAAGCTGGAAACAGCTTTGTGCCGTTGTGTGTCAGCACTGCTTCCTGTCTGCCCAATGCCCCTCATGATAAACAACTGCCCGGGAGCTGGGAAGACCCTCGCTCCCCAGGCCCCCTGTCACTAGCCTCTGCAGACAGCACCTGCCCCCCTCTAAGGCGCTTTGGTCCCCTACAGGGGCTGGGGCCACCCTCTGCGGGCGAGAAGGCTCTGACCTGAGTTACGCCCAAGGCTGTGATTCTGAAGATGACCCCCAAGGGTCCAGAGTTTATTCTCTCTGGAGCCCAGGGGTGTCTGAGGGGCGCTACCTGGGCAGAGACAGGGTCTGTGCGCTAGTCACCATTATCTGAAGAAAACCCTGTAGGGACAGGAGTGTGGAGGTGGGAGGCAGCCGGCAGCTGAGGAAGGATGTCCTCAGGGGAGGCAGCTCATGGGACAGCCGGTTGAACAACCAGAGACTCACTGCCAGATTCCCTGGGTGACAGGTTTGCATTTCCCCCTTTCCTGGAAGCTTCTGGGCTCCCCAAGAACCTCCAGGAGTGAAGAGGACTGTTCTGAGCCCCTTTACTCTGTGAAAGGAACACACACTCCAAGTTCCCTCTGTTCTTCTAATAGGATTAGGAACAGAGTATTATAAGAGGATTAACACCCAGTGATCTCTGAATTTTAAAACAAATACAGCAAATGAAGTAATATCATAAGTGTCCTTTTTATTTCACAGGAAAGAAACGGAACAGCAAGTTGTCAGGAGCACCACTGATAAAGTCTCCTTTCTTAACAGAAGGAAGGCTCTTTAATGGCAAAGTCTACAACTTGGGGGGGCTCTGGGTCTCCTTTCAAGAGGAGTGAAGGCGAAGAGCAGATGCCCATCCAGCGAATGATTACCAAGGAAGGTGACTAAGACAGCCCCTGCCCTCCACAGTTCAGGGTCTGTGTGGGGCACATGCACAGTGCAAGGAGGTGCCAGGGGGGCTACAGGTGGCAGGTAACACAGGAGCTGGGCCTTGAGCGAAGAATGGCATTTTTCCAGGCCAACAAAAGATGTGGAGAGGAGACAGGGCCGATGAACAGAAAAGGAGGCACGGAAAGGCCTGGCACGTCAGTAGTAAGTACATGGTGTTACTTCACACACTGATGTGAAAACCGCCTGTCTGGGGCCAGTGTTGAAAACATTGACTGAAAAAAACAGGCCAACTCAAGGACAAATCAAAACCTTGTTCCTCACTGTCCATTTGGTAGTAAAAACAGGATTCCTCAGTGTTTAAGTACTGTGCACCTGCATACATAGCGCGTCCAGAAAATGCCCAATCGCTTCCAGGGCAATGATAGGTTGTTTTCCTTATAGAATCTGACAACAATTCTGCCTTGACTCCTGTCAAAGATTTAAGAGCAGCTCCCAAGCCACTAAACTGCCTAGATGGAAATGCAGTCACTGACCCTCTCCCCTTACCACCGCTTCCCAAGCCTGGGGGTGAGTGAGACATTGGGGAGGTCCTCCAGTGACAATGTCACACACTTGCCAATAAACGTGTCTGTCCCCATGTCCTGAGAGGGCGCTCATGACAGGTGGGCCCTCTGTCCCTGCAACTGTCTCATCTCCAAGCTGGAGAAGCAAACTTTGATCCAGCCCCGGCCACCTGCAGGAGGGCCTGGGGGTGGGGCGTGGTCAGATGCAATCCTGCCCCCAGAGAGCTGGGCAGGGGAAGCACGCCTCCCTCGACACAGCCAAACACAGGGTCCTGTGGGGACAGCAAGGGGCCTCAGGGACCCGAGGGAACCTTCCCGGGGGGAACAACCCCCAAATCCAAGCCTGAAGAGAGACTAATTAAAAGCCAGTGGGGGAAGATGGGGGAACATGGCTGAAGGCCTGGAAGGGAGAGGAAGTGGGCGGGGACAGCATAGCAGGCCCTTGACCGGGCCCAAGGGTGCAGGTGGGGAAGGCAGTGCCAGAGAGCAGGAGCAGCCTCGTGTAGCCCTGGGCTGCGTCAATCGGAGTTTCCACGCAGGGCAAGGGAGAGCCTGAAGAGGAAGCCACATGACTAGGTGGCCAGGAGTGGACGATGATTTGGGCTGGAAGGGTGGCAGGGCAGCCACTGGTATAATCCAGGCTCGGGCCCTGCTGGGTCTGGGAGCCTCTCCTGTCCTTCACAGGAGGAACCGAAGAAGCCACAAGCAGTCACCTGCTGGCCCTGCGTCTAGGTCGTTACCCGTTCCCTGCTGCTCTGTTCTGATCCTGGGAGCCTAGTTTTGTAAGAATCATGAGTCTCCTTAGTATCCAAGATGGATTTCTCATCCCTGAGGCCCAAGGTTGCCAGTGGCAGCCTCATGGTAAAAGCTGCTTTCCTGCCCTCGATGTCACCTTGCCCCCTGAACCTGGAGGGCTGCTCACTACATGCTTCACCTCTGGTTGCATGGACCTTCTCTGAGGTTGGCCTCAACTTAGACCTTTTATTCAAAACACCTGTATCTCATCTGTGCTTCATTCCCTCATACATTAAAATCCTAATTCAAGACCTAAATGTGGACTGTACCCATCTCTCGAACATCCCCCTAAAGCCTCTGATCCCATGGATCTCAGTCCCAGCCTTTCCTCAGAGGTGGCTGCAGTCCCTGCTTTCTCCAGCATAGCCACCGGAGGCTTCCAATGAGCTCTGATGAACTGGGATTCATTTTCCTGCTGTGCAGACAAGAGACTTAAGGCCCGGAGAAATAAGTATCTTCCTGCTATGATCTGAATGTCTGTGTCCCTCCTAAATTCATGTGTTGAGTCCTAGTTCCCCAAAGTGATGGTATTTGAAGGTAGGGCCTTTGGGGGGTGGTTAGGTTATGAGGGTGGAGCCCTCATGAATGCCATCAGTGCCCTTATAAAAGAGGCTCCAGAAAGCTCCCTGGCCCCTTCTGCCATGGAGGGTACAAGAAGCCTGTAACTCAGAAGAGGGCCCTTGCTGGACCATGCTGGCAACTTAGGCTTGGACTTCCAGCCTCCAGAACTGTGAGAAATTAATTTCCCCAGGCTGTGATATTTTGTTACAGCAGCCTGTTACAGACTAAGACACTTCCCCAGGCTCACACAGCAAATGAAGGAGAGCTGGGATGTAGCACATGTCCACCGTGTCAGACTTCATAAACTCATCACGCTGCTGGTGGGAAGATGATGCAGAAAGATGGTGAGGGCTTCCTTCTGCGCCCCACTGCAGCAAGACCTCGATTATTTCTCAGACTTCCAGCTCAAGGCCACTTAACATCAGTGAACCTGCTCAGATTTTCTGCTAACTTAAGATTAATATATAGGAACACCAACTATTGGCACTATTCAAGTTATTTGGAAAACTAGAAATCTGAAATTTTAAAAATCTGTATCTGTTTTCACTCACAGTGCAGAGCTGATGCGTCCACAATACCTGGCTCCCTGACTTTCCACGGACTGGTTCCATGAGTCTCCGATATCCCTCCAGTCATTTCCAGTTTCGGACAGTTTGAGTTCCTATTGCTTGATCCTAACAAGACTTCGAATCAATACAAAACCCTTCCCCTCTCCTTTCCTCCCCGCCTCCCACCTCCATTCCTGATCTTACCACATTCGAGTATATATAGTTTTCAAAATAACTTCAGGGTCTCATCATCATTGATGTCAATCTCGTATTACAACAAGAGCATTCTCAAAAGAAGCTAGGCGACACTGGAACTTGAAAGGTAGGAAGTTTCTCCCTCGGCAGTAAAAGCAGACTGGAGAACACACAGGATGGAAGAGTACGGACGCTGACCATACAACCTTGAACAAAGCCGCCCATTTCTTCCCACCTCAGAGAGGAAAAATGTAACTTTCTAATCACACACTTCCAGGGGAAGTCTATCCACGAGGAAAGGATGTGTGAGTTCTCCTAGCAAAGTTTGTGTGACTGCACGCCATCGTGATTCATTCACAGGAGCTAATTGCAGGGGAATGGCAGGTAGTACATTAAAGTGTTAACGGTGAGACAGAAGGGCACCCTTCCCCACCTGCTGCTTCCCCAGTTGTCATCACAGGGCAGCATGAGTCCTGCATGACTATTATAGTGTGCTCAGTAAAAAGGATGGGTGGAAACGTGCCAGGAAGCCAATTATCTTGCACAACTTTCAGCCTTATCTGCCCTGAGTGGTGATGATAGTATAGGTATTTTTAGTTTGAGTTGTCTACCTAAGAATGATTTTTAACTCTTTCCAAGAGCAATTTCTGGGATTCTTAAGGGCAGAGACCTTTTTAACTTATGTTGCATACGCAATGTAACCAGGACATAGCAGGTAACGTAACACATGGAGTAGGCAAAAGCGAGAAATATTATCATAAAACGATTGTTATACTCTACAATGTATTTTGATTTGGAGAGTCCTACCTGCCTGACATTTAGCTAAGCTTTTGGGGTATAGGAAAGCAGCCCAAACTGGGCTCCCCAGCCTCACACAGAGGAGGCCTCAGTGGAGGAGATAGACTATACCCAGAAGAATCTGTGCTTGGGGGTACTCGGTACAAAACATCAGAGAAGAGGGGGAGCCGGCTCGGGGGTAGAAACGGGATGTCGATGACGGTAGGTCTTTGGCCAGACCGGGAAGAGCAGGTGGGCATGGACCCAGGACGGAGTGTCCATGAGGAGAGGCAAGTGGGAGCAGGGGCCAGCCAGGAGGGCAGACACGCTGGCTCAGAGTGCAGCCTCTCCCAGCCCTGCCTCCACGGACCACAGCTCACCAACACTTCTTTAAACGAAACTTGCAACATGAAAATTTCTATTGTCACTGATCTGGTGTTCTGGACACAGAATTCCCAGTGGAACTGAACCACCTGGATGGCTCTGTATAGTCTAGTATGGGATTAAATGTCAAGCAGTTCCAGGGTCCTGTCCCCACCATACCTCTGGTCCTGAGTTCTCACTGCTCTGAAATGGGGCTGAAGTTCAATGGCCTTTTCTCTCCTGGAACTTAGGCCATCTTCGTTTGTTCTTTGGCCTTTACAAAATCATTTTGGATATTAATTTCCTTTCACTGGTTTGCTTACTGAATAGAACCATGAGCCACGAAAGGTGACCCATAACATGATACAGGGCTAACAGAGCATGGTGACAGTGACAAGGCTCTCCGCGATGAGGAGGGATGAGGAGAGCGGTGGACTCCGGCAGCAGAGGACGGCGGCCAGCCCCTCCTCGGCCCCAGGTCCACCCCACAGATGCAGCAGGGGCCTTTCCTGAAATCAAGATGACCGCGCAGCAAGTGTGCAGACAGACAGTCTCATGCAGCAGAGCAGAGAACAAGCTCCAGAGCCGGGGTTCATGCCCCAGCTCCACCATGGGCCAGGGACGCGCCTTGGACAGCCTCCTTAAATCTGTGTCGTCTTCCTCAGGTGTAAAGTGGAGGTGATTATACCAGACCACAGAGCTGTGATCGACATTTAACAAGTTAATACAAGTGAACCACTCAGAACAGCACCTGACACAAAGGAACGGCTAGTGTGTGAGATGTGATCAGGAAACAAACACTGGCTGCAGAGAGGTAGGGTCTCCCCATCCGCTCAGAGGCTGGGTCACCTCTGGGAGGCCCCTTGCCCTCTCTGAGTATCAGTGTCCTCACCTATCAGCAGGCCAGTGCTCTCCTCTTTCCTGCCCACCCCTCAGGCCATACTCGAGATAAGGGAGATGATGCAGGTGAAAGGAGGCAGAAGCCGTAAGGCCTTATGCAGATACAATGCATCACTGTAGCAGAATGGACGTCCGGGCATGACTCCATCCATCCGTTGAGTCACCTAGTGAGGTGGCTAAGTTTATGTGTGAATTTAGCTGGTCCATGGTACTCAGATATGTGGTCAAACATTATTCGTAGATGTCCCAGTGAAGGTGTTTTGTAGATGAGGTTAATGTTTAAATCAGTAGACTTTGCATAAAGCAGATGACCTTCCATAATGTGGATGGGCCTCATCCAATCAGTTGAAAGCTTACTAGAAAAAGATTGACCTCCCTGGAAGAAGAAGGAATTCTGTCAGCAGACCAGCCCTGGACTTGGACTCAGCTTGTCCCTGGGTCCCCACCTGCTCAGTGCTCTCTGCAGTTTGGACCTGCCTGTCTTCAGTTATTCTGTGTCTCTCACTCTATTTGTGTGTGTGTGCGTGCATACATACACGCACACATCCTCTTTGTTCTGCTTCTCCATAGAACTCCGACTCATTGCCTGTTTACTGAGCACCTGTGTGGAGCTCTGGATTCCAGGGGCGTGGGAGAGGTGGCCCTGCCCTGATGAAGCTTACAGTCAACGAAGAGCTCCACCAAACATGGGATTGTGGAGATCTAACACGTGAGGAATGCACCGAAGAGGTCAGGGTGCTCTCAAAGTGTACGATGGGGCACCTATCAGGGAAGCTTCCCCAGGGAGAGGGCCCTCTGAGGGTGTCCACAGGAGGGCAGGAACCAGCCACGCCAAGGCTGAGCAGAGAAACACTGGGACCTGCAAGGTGAGCAGGCTTTCTGGGCGAACTGCAACCATAGCCACTGGGCTTCCTGCCTCCGGTCCTGCCCGCTGGCCAGCTGTGGGCACTGGCATTGCCACTGGCCCCGTAACCAGGGCACACAGCCTGACCCCGGTGTGCAGCCAGTGCTGGTCTGAATGGCATTCTGTCCATCCTGGAGTCCTTCGAGGCCACTGTAGGCTGCTGCTTTCCGACTGCCCCCCTACTCTGTCCTCCCTTTTCCTATGCTTAACTCTCCACTGCTTTACAATAAATCACCACCCAGGGAGTATTTCACTGATGGGGTTTTAAAACTTTGCCCTTCACTGAAAATCTTCTGGTACAAACATGGTGAATTATTTTTTCTCCAAGTATTTAAACAGGGAGCAGATCAAGTTCACCATGCCCGGACAGCCTGAGTGTCCCTCCCCTGGGGCTCAGGCATCCCCAGAGGTCCTTTGTCCTCTTCCCCAAACTCAGTGGGGGTGGGGGTGGGGTGGGGGTGGGGGGCACGCTGCTGAAGGACGTACTTCTTGGAGAAAAAAGAATCCCCTTTTTCCTGCAAAAAATCAGAAGATTCCAAGGAGGTCACCTCTTCTGGGCTTCTTATTTTGAGGCTTAGAGAGAAAGAGCCAGTAGCAACTTGTTTAACGATGACGGTGTGGGTGTTAGGAGTTTACAGATTGGTTCCACACTGCCTGATGCCGCTCACCTCACACCCACAAACACACACGAGGCTTTTCTAGCACCGTGCCTGGCCCCAGCTGCTCCTCCATCCATCCCTCCTGAACCAAACTCACTGCCAGGGCTCAGTCCTCTGCCTTTCTCCCCAAGCTGGCCTGGCCTGCTCCAGCCTAAGAGTTGTGCTCTGTGCCCGCAGGTTTCAGATACAGGGTCTTAAATGAGTGCAACTGGTGCTGCTTTAGGGCTGGGCGGGCTGAGCACGTATTGCATGGCCCCGGTGGTGAGCCGGGCCACCTGGAGCGTCCCCAGTGGAGCAGGTGACAGTGCCTTCCCATGGCACACCGGCAAGCCACCTCCTGTGAGCTCACACTCCTGCAGAAGAGAAGTGAACTTACCGACCTAAAAAGCTAATACTGGGAAGCAGAGACCAAGTTTACCATCCCTGGTTTCAGTATGAAAAAATCTTTGAACAGCTACACCTGGTACAATAACCACTGAAGAATCCACCAACTATTCACTGTGGATGGGAAAGGGACCTCAGCTGAGCTGTAAATGGACAAAATCTCTAACTGAGCAGTTGGCTGTAGCTGGAACACAGAGCAGAGAAGGGAACAGGAAAAGACACCAGAAAAGAATTCTGCCCCCAGCACTAAACGCTACAATAATGGTTCTATTTCTAGTTGTTTCATCTGAACAGTCAAATACTCTAATTCACAGCTGGAATTGAGTGTTGTGCACTCTATGCTTGGGTCACTCTCAAATTCATACATTGAAATCCTAAGCCCCGAGGTAATGGTATTTGGAGGTGGGGTTCAGGAGGTCACTAGGTGGTGGGGGTGGAGCCCTCATGATGGGGTTAGTGCCCTTATAAAAAGAGGCCTGGGAGCTTTCTCTTTCTCGCCCTCCACCCTCCTGTCCCTGCCCCTGTCCCCTGTCCCCTCTCCCCTGTGAGGTGCAAGAGGATGACTGTCTGCAAATCAGGAAAAGAGTCCTCACCAGACACCAGATCTGCCAGAATTTTGATTTTGGACTTCTCAGGCTGCAGAACAGTGAGAAGTTTTTGTTGTTTTAGCCGCCCAATCTACGGTATTTTTGTTATAGCAGCCAGAATGGACTAAGACAGTCTCCCAGAACAGAGCTTGGATGGATTTGTAAGGCAGTATAAGGGCGCACAGAATCCTGTGTTGTGGTTCTGAGTAGCTGGAGGACTTTCCGTTCAGGAACTATTTAACAGTCTAAAGAAAATTATGTTTTGCTTTTAAGAATGTATCAGAATGGTTTTCCCCCTCCATAATGATACATTTTAACTCAATGAAGCATTAGAAAGGAATTCAAATGTTTTGTTATACAAGTCATTCAGCCAGCAAGAACACCATTTCCTACTCTGAGGCACAAAGGAAAAACTTTCTAATTAATTCAGTGGTTTGGACTCACCATTTTTTTTATAAAACATTACTATCAATTTCATTTTAATGGGATAATTAGAGCAAATCATGATTAACTTTCCTTTCAGCCATTAGCAATAGAAAGACATAGAAAGATAAGATGTTAGAAATGTTAGCTCAAAATAGACCTACTATTCCCATTCTCTTAATATCAGTGATTGTCTAATTGTGCTAAGCCTGACTAAAACCATTTGCTCTGTGGTTTTTGGACAAAGAATGATCAAAAGCTCTATTCTGGCATAGTAATCCATCTTATTGCCCTTTGGCTAATTGAGAAAGTGGTATTTATTCCAGAGAGAATTCTCTCATTTTATCACGTGTTTTCATTCCATAAGTCAGGATGATCATTAGGGGTCACAAGTATTCCAGGAGACCCCAAACCCAGCTTCCAATTATGGTAATAAAGGTTTCTACCCTTAAAAAGTCCTCTTTAAAAAATCACCTTCCTCTTCCTCTTTCGATGTGCGGGAACACACACACCCCTACCATCTCCATTTAATACCTAAAAAAAAGGAAAAAATAGGGGAAAACATTAAGAATCTCTCATTCAAATTCTGCCTTGAAGTCTTCATGCCTGATCATCTTTTTCATTCAGAAGTTTCAGCTTTTGCCTTCTCCCACATTCATTCAAGGGTTGACAAGTTACTCTCTCTTGCTGGGCCTCAGTTTCCTCCTATTCAAAACGAGAGGCTTAGACAAGATGATGTTTGGGAAGGTTACTCAGTGCAGGGTTGCCTGTGTGTAGTGTGAGGCAGCATCTTCTCCCCAGTGGCACCCTACCAAGACACCTCCCATGGTGCGGATAAGTGAGGCCAAGGACCACCGGGGTCTTGTTGTTCAGATGTCATTTAGATGCCTCGTTACCACAGCTCCATCTTGCAGGATGGGTCCTGACAGCTCTGCATGCCCGGTCAGGACTCCACAAGTACTCAGTAGAATTAGGCAGAACATTCCACATTTTCTGAGCGCTCTTTAGGTCAGCTGGCACCAACGGGGTATGCAAAGGTGAAAAGAACATGCATTCTTTCACCCAAGAAGTTTACAAGCTGGTGAGAGGAACTGAAAGGGATAGTTCACTAGAAATGTAAGGAACTGAACGCTAGCCTGACCACGATATTGGGCAGTATAGCTCTATACCTATATCTATCTATCTATCTATCTATCTATATATATCAGTGTCTGGAGGACTTACGTGCCTGAAACTTGAACCAGAAGGTTTTCAGTAGATCCCCTCTTCTCACCTGAAGCAGGCAGGGGAAGTTCAGAGAATTAGAAAATGTAGAATCTCCATGAAAACGTGGACATAAAATTCTCTTCCTTTTTCTCTGCATTGGAAGTTACAGCAATGGGTCCAGGATATAAAACAGGTGAGCCTGGTCTGCTGGACCAAAGCATTCCTCCTGCTCACCTGGGAGTCCTTTCATCCAGTTTGCCCCGTGCAGATATCTCAGAGCCAAATGAGCCAAAAGAAAACGAGTACTTTCTATATAACAATTTGCATCCTATCACAAATCTGATCAAATTAAGCAGAAATGTGCTGCTGCTTACCCTTCTAGTTCTCCATCTAATAATGAGGACAACAGAAAATCATATCCATGTAACTTGATAACCAGTATTCAAGGCAGTCATACCAATAATGAAAAACAAAAACGGCATGCACTTCTACAACTTTTCTGTCCCGTGGCCTTTCATGGTCAACATCCTCCCAATACTTTCCTTTCGTTTGCAGGAATGTAGACTGCTAAATTCTAGAGTGCCATGGGGTGGGGGTGGGGCGTAGGAAGCGAGCGCTATGACTTGGGTCACCCGGTTTGCTCCAGAAGCAGCTGGGCCCTTGCAGCGAAACACCGGTGCTTGCTGAACCCCGGCTTTCTGGGCTGGCGCAGCGGCAGACTGTGCCATGTGCGGCCCTGGGGGCCGGGACCAGGGCAAGAGCCTCTGCTTCCACCGGGAAAAAAGAGTCTTGAAGATTAATGAGTCAGAACATTTTCTCCAAATCTCCTTTCCCTTGAGATACAGATTAGAGGAAAGGTCAGAATCAGAAAGAAAGGAAGGAGAAAAAAACCCTCTGCTACAGGAACTTAGCAGACTCAACCCAACCCAATAGGGCACAGAGAAGCATACTGAATTAGGCAGTGGAAGGTCACACAAGTTTATTCCCCAGAAGAGCCCCCAGTTTAATTTACAAGGCTATCAGGCTAGCTGTCTTGATGAATGTGTCTGAGTTATTTATGCAGCCTTTTTGCGCCTGCCCTGTTCTTCCCCGGCACACCAAAACTGAGAACTCAACAATTCACTTTTCCCATCTAGAGAGTTTAAGGGTGGGGTAGTCAGTCCCTGGACCCAGAATTTTCCTTCAGATTTGACCTCATTTCATATATACTTGAATGCAAAAGTCTATCTCAAATCTTTTCTCTTCTCTCTGCTAAAGCTTCAGGATGATGAATGGTAGAAATGATGGAGAGGAATCTGACAATTTGCATGCTCCTTAAATAACCTGGACTTCGGTGGGGTGAAGGGAAGCAAATTCTCCTCAGTATAACCTGGCATCACTTCCTGAACAAAGGAGGGCTAGACCAGCCATTTCTACTTGTTGAATAAATGAATAAGAGCCACATGAATACCTTTTTAAAAATCTTATTTTAATTAAATTTTCTTGGAGGTGGATACACTGAACAACAGATTTTCAGGGTAGACGAAACAGCCTTCCATTGGAAGAAGATACCACCTAGGACACTCATAGCTGGAGAGGAGAAGTTAATGCTTGGCTGCAAAGCTTCAAAGGTCAGGCTGACTCTCTTGTTGGGGGTTAACGAAGCTGGTGACTGGAAATTGAAGTCAGTGCTCACTGACCACTCCAAAATCCTAAAGCCCTTAAGAATCATGTTGAATCTACTCTGTGCACTAGAAATGGAACAACAAAGCCTAGTTGACAGCACATCTGTTTACATGCTTTACTGAATGTTTTAAGCCCACTATTGAGACCTACTGCTCAGAAAAAAAGATTCCTTTCAAAACACTACTGCTTATTGACAATGCATCTGGTCACCCGAGAGCTCTGATGGAGATAGGCGATGAAATGATATTAATGTTGTTTTCATGCCTGCTAACATGGCATCCATTCTGTAGCCCATGAATCAAGGAGTAATTTTGACTTCAAGTTTTATTATTGAAAAAATATATTTCATAAGGCTATAGTGATTCCTCTGGATCTGAGCAAAATTGAAAACCTTCTGGACAGGATTAACATCCTAGATGCCATTAAGAGCATTCATGATTCATGGGAAGACACCAACATTCCCAGGGATTTGGAAGAAGCTCATTCCAACCATCACAGGTGACTTTGAGGGGTTCAAGATCTCAGTGGAGGAAGTAACTGCAGATGTGGAAACAGCAAGAGAATCTAGAATCAGAAGTGCAACCTGAAAACATGGCTGAATTACTGCAACCTTGTGATCAAACTCTACTGGCGATGAGTTGTTTCACACAATGAGCAAAGAGAATGGTGTCTTGAGATAGAATCCAATCCTGGTGAAGCTGCTCTGAAGATTATAGAAATGAAAACAAAGGATTTAGAATATTCATAATTCATAACCTCAACTGATAAGCAACAGCAGGGTTTGAGAGGATTGACTCCAACTTTTAAAGTTCTACTGTGGTTAAAATGCTCTCAAACAGCATCACACCCTACAGAGAAACGTCCCGAAAGGAAGAGTCGATGGATGCAGCAAACATCATTGTCTTACTTGAGGAAATTGCCACGGCCACCCCAACCCCAGCCTGCAGCAACTCGTCAGTCAGCAGCCATCAACATCAAGGCAAGACCTTCCACAAGCAAAGGGATACTGACTCCCTGAAAGCTCAGAGGATAGTTAGCATTTTTTAGCAACAAAGTATTTTTAAAGCAACATGTGCACTTTTTTTGATGCAATACTATTGCACAATTAACAGACCACAATATAGTGTACACATAACTTAAAACATTTTTTTAATTTGCTATCATTAATATAAAATTACATATGCAACACTGTGGTTACTAGAGTCCCCCCATTATCAAGTCCCCACCACGTTACACCATTAAGTCACTGTCCATCAGTGTAGTAAGATGCTATAGAGTCACTACTTGTCTTCTTTGTGTTGTACTGCCTTCCCCATGTCCCCCTCTATGTCATGAGTGCTAATCATAATATCACTTTTCCTCCTTATCCCTCCCTTCCCACCCACCCTCCCCAGTCCCTTTCCCTTTGGAACCTGTTGGTCCATTCTTGGGTTCTGTGAGTCTGCTGCTGTTTTGTTCCTTCAGTTTTTGCTTTGTTCTTATACTCCACAGATGAGTGAAATCATTTGGTACTTTCTTTCTCTGCCTGGCTTATTTCAGTGAGCATAATACCCTCTAGCTCCATCCATGTTGTTGCCAATGGTAGGATTTGTTTTCTTCTTATGGCTGAATAATATTCCATTGTGTATATGTACCACATCTTTATCCATTCATCTACTGATGGACAATTAGGTAGCTTCCATATCTTGGCTATTGTAAATAGTGCTGTGATAAACATAGGGGTGCATATGTCTTTTTGAAACTGGGCTGCTGCATTCTTAGGGTAAATTCCTAGGATGGATTTTCGAATGTTGTCCCATCCTTGCATCCCTGAGATAAATCCCACTTGATCATGGTGTATGATCCTTTTGATGTATTTTTGAATTCGGTTTGCTAATATTTTGTTGAGTATTTCTGCATCTATGTTCATCAGGGATATTGGCCTGTAATTTTCTTTTTTTGTGGTGTATTTGCCTTGTTTTGGTATTAGAGTGATGCTGGCTTCATAGAATGAGGTTGGAAGTATTCCCTCCTCTTCTGTTTTTTGGAAATCTTTAAGGAGAATGGGTATTATGTCTTCTCTATATGTCTGATAAAATTCAGCGGTGAATCCACCTGGTCTGGGGGTTTTGTTCTTGGGTAGTTTTTTGATTACAGATTCAATTTTGTTGCTGGTAATTGGTCTGTTTAGATTTTTTGTTTCTTCCTTGGTCAGTCTTGGAAGGTTGTATTTTTCTAGGAAGTTGTACATTTCTTCTAGGTCATCCAGCTTGTTACCATGTAGACTTTCATAGTATTCTCTAATAATTCTTTGTATTTCTGTGGGGTCTGTTGTGATTTTTCCTTTCACATTTCTGATTCTGTTTATGTGTGTAGATTCTCTTTTTCTCTTAATAAGTCTGGCTCGGGGTTTATCTATTTTGTTTATTTTCTCAAACAACCAGCTCTTGGTTTCATTGATTTTTTCTATTGTTTTATTCATCTCAATTTTATTTATTTCTTCTCTGATCTTTATTATGTCCCTCCTTCTGCTGACTTTGGGCCTCATTTGCTCTTCTTTTTCGAGTTTCAATTATTGTGACTTTATACTATTCATTTGGGATTATTCTTCCTTCTTTACATAGGCCTGGATTGCTATACACTTTCCTCTTAGAACTGCCTTTGCTGCGTCCCACAGAAGTTCGGGCATTGTGCTGTTGTTGTCATTTGTTTCCACATATTGCTTGATCTCTATTTTAATTTGGTTATTGATCCATTGATTATTTAGGAGCATGCTGTTAAGCCTCCATGTATTTGTGAGCCTTTTTGTTTTCTTTGTACAGTTTATTTCTAGTTTTATATCTTTAGTGATCTGAGAAGTTGGTTGGTAGAATTTCAATATTTTTTACTTTACTGAGGTTCTTTTTGTGGCCTAGTATGTGGTCTGTTCTGGAAAATGTTCCATGTGCACTTGAGAAGAATGTGTATCCTGCTGCTTTTGGGTGTAGAGTTCTGGAGATGTCTGTTAGGCCCATCTGTTCTAGTGTGTTGTTCAGTGCCTCTGTGTCTTTACTTATTTTCTGTCTGGTTGATCTGTCCTTTGGAGTGAGTGGTGTGTTGAAGTCTCCTAGAATAAATGCACTGCTTTCTATTTCCTCCTTTAATTCTGTTAGTATTTGTTTCACATATGTCAGTGCTCCTGTTTTGGGTGCATATATATTTATAATGGTATATCCTCTTGTTGGACTGAACCCTTTATCATTATGTAGTGTCCATCTTTATCTCTTGTTACTTTCTTTATTTTGAAGTCTATTTTGTCTGATACAAGTACTGCAACACCTGCTTTTTTCTCTTTGTTGTTTGCATGAAATATCTTTTTCCATCCCTTCACTTTTAGTCTGTGTATGTCTTTGGGTTTGAGGTGAGTCTCTTGTAAGCAGCATATAGATGGGTGTTGCTTTTTTATCCATTCTATTACTCTGTGCCTTTTGATTGGTCCCTTCAGTCCATTTACATTTAGGGTGATTATTGATAGGTATGTACTTATTGCCATTGCAGGCTTTGGAATCGTGGTTACCAAAGGTTCAAGGGTAGCTTCTTTACTATCTGACTGTCTAACTTAACTCTCTTATTATGTTATTATAAACACAGTCTGATGATTCTTTATTTCTCTCCCTTTTTATTCTTCCTCCTCCATTCTTTATATGTTAGGTGTTTTATTATGTACTCTTTTGTGTTTCCTTTGACTGCTTTTGTGGATTGTTGATTTTATTTTTTGCCTTTAGTTAGTATTGGTTGGTCTGCTTTCTTTGCTGTGATTTTATTTTCTCTGGTGACATGTATTTAGCCTTAGGAGTGCTTCCATCTAGAGCAGTCCCTTTAAGATGTCCTGTAGAGATGGTTTGTAGGAGGCAAATACCCTCAATTTTTGCTCATCTGGAAATTGTTTAATCCCTCCAAATTTAAATGATAATTGTGCTGGATACAGTATTCTTGGTTCAAAGCCCTTCTGTTTCATTGCATTGGATATATCATGCCATTCTCTTCTGCCCTGTAAGATTTCTGTTGAGAAGTCTGATGATAGCCTGATGGGTTTTCCTTTGTAGGTGATCTTTTTTCTATCTCTGGCTGCCTTTAATACTCTGTCCTTGTCTTTGATCTTTGCCATTTTAATTATTATATATCTTGGTGTTGTCCTCCTTGGGTCCCTTGTGTTGGGAGATCTGTGGGCTTCCATGGTCTGAGAGACTATTTCCTTCCCCAGCTTGGGGAAGTTTTCAGCAATTATTTCTTCAAAGACACTTTCTATCCCTTTTTCTCTCTCTTCTTCTTCTGGTACCCCTTTAATGCGAATATTGTTCCGTTTGGATTGGTGACACAGTTCTCTTAATATTCTTTCATTACTAGAGATCCTTTTATCTCTCTCTGCCTCAGCTTCTGTTCTCTGATTTCTATTCCATTAACAGTCTCTTGCACCTCATCCAGTCTGCTCCTAAGTCCTTCTATTGATTGTTTCATTTCTGTTTTCTTCCTCTGGACTTCATTTCTTAGCTCCTGCATATTTCTCTGCAGGCCCATCAGCATGGTTATGACTTTTATTTTGAATTCTTTTTCAGGAGGATTGGTTATATCTATCTCACCAGGCCCTCTTTCTGGGGTTCTATGAGTGATTTTTGACTGGACCAGATTCTTCTGCCTTTTCATGGCAATTAAAGTGATTGCTGGTAGTTGGTGTGTGTGTCAGCTGGGAGAACAAAGTCCCTTGCTGCTAGCTGGTCACCTTGCCCTTCTCCGCTGCCTATGCCGGTTACACTCACAGAGGGAGCAGTCTCTGGGATAATCTCCTGAGCTGCTGTGGGTGGGGTGGCCCTCGGAATAGCCTAGGGCACTGTGGGGGGGTTGCAGATGCACCGGGTGTTTTCTCCTGTGAGAATGGCACCCCTTCATGCCTTCCGGACCTTGCTCCGCCTTCCTGTCTGTGCCGAGCAGTTGCATGCTGGCGGCAGCCTCTGGGTCTGTCCTGGTTAGCTGCATGCTGGAGAAGACTCTGTGTGGTTGCTGTGGGCGGGGCTGCTCCGCAGCTGCGGCAGGTCAGCAGGTTTGCTTGCTGCACTGGCCGGGGGGTGGGGGGGGAGTGAATGGCAGGCTGTTTATCACCATGAGGGACTTCGGAGCTGCGTTACCACCCAGGGGGTTAGGGTGCCTGATGTTCCTTAAGATTTCCAGCCTGCTGGGCTGAGTGTGCCGGGAGAATCTTGTCCAGCTGTTAATCCCTTGTCCCTTTAAGACTTTTAAAAAACACCCACTTTTTTTTTGTCCCAGGGGAGCCGGCTGTGGGGACCCGATCGGAGTCTCCGTCTCGGATTTTACTTTTCCGTTCCCTAATATCCAGTACATCGTGCAATGTGTGTCTGTGCTCCCAGTGCAGATTACTAAGGCTGGTTATTTAGCAGTCCTGTGCTTCCACTCCCTCCCCACTCTGATTCTTTTCCTCCCGCCAGTGAGCTGGGGTGGGGGGAGTGCTGAGGTCCCACCAGGTCGCAGCTATGTATCTTACCCTTTTTGTGAGATGCTGAGTTCTCACAGATGTAGATGTAGCCTGGCTGTTGTACTGTATCTTCTGGTCTCTCTTTTAGGAATAGTTGTATTTGTTGTATTTTCAAAAATATATATGGTTTTGGGAGATTTCTGCCACCCTACTCACGCCGCCGTCTTCCCCTATTCTATTTTTTAGTTTTTTAGGACCCTCCATACTGCTTTCCAGAGTGGTTGAACTAATTTACATTCCCACCAGCAGTGTAGGAGGGTTCCCTTTTCTCCACATCCTCGCCAACATTTGTTGTTGTTTGTCTTTTCGATGTTGGCCATCCTGACTGGTGTGAGGTGATATCTCATTGTGGTTTTAATTTGCATTTCTCTGATGATTAGCGATGTGGAGCATCTATCTTTTCATGTGCCTGTTGGCCATCTTAATTTCTTCTTTGGAGAAGTGACTGTTCAGATCCTCTGTCCATTTTTTAATTGGATTATTTGCTTTTTGTTTGTTGAGGGGTGTGAGCTCTTTGTATATTTTGGATGTCAAGCCCTTATCAGATATGTCAATTATGAATATATTCTCCCATACTGTAGGATGCCTTTTTGTTCTATTGATGGTGTCCTTTGCTGTACAGAGCTTTTTAGTTTGATATAGTCCCACTTGTTCATTTTTGCTTTTGTTTCCCTTGCCTGGGGAGATATGTTCATGAAGAAGCTGCTCATGTTTATATTCAAGAGAGTTTTGCCTATGTTTTCTTCTAAGAGTTTTATGGTTTCATGACTTACATTCAGGTCTTTGATTCATTTTGAGTTTACTTTTGTGTATGGTACACACATAACTTTTATGTGCCCTGGGAAACCAAAAAATTCACTTGACTCTTTTTTTTTGTGAGATCTGCTTTACTGTGGTGGCCTGGATCAAACCTGCAGTGTCTGAGGTGTGCCTGTTATTGAAGGCCATCTATCCTAAAAATGTTTCCACATCTGTAAGGGAGAAATTGTCTATACTTAAAAGCTTGCATAGTTCTTTTATTTCTTCTATGCTATTAGTTTACATGCCAAACAAGACAAAGTTTAGAATTAAACTAAATCTACACAATATAGGACCTGGTGACATGGGCCAGGTAGTGAGTGAGTGAGTGAGTGAGTGAGTGAGTGAGTGTGTGTGTGTGTGTGTGTCTGAGTGAGAAAGAGGTGGGGAGAGAGAAAGAGAGAGGGAGAGATTATTTAGAGACTATAGAGGTCAAAATATGCTGCTGTTGGGTTTGAAGAAGAGTGCTGAGTAATAAAACACAGATGAGTTAAAAATGAGGACCGAGAAGAACAAAGAAAAATGGCTCTAGACTTTATTGCCTAGGAAAAATAATCTGGCCAGACAAGCAAGTATATTTCTAAATTGCAACTGTGAGGACTCCACCAGATAACCGTCTTTGGGCTCACTGCCCACGGAGGAGAAAGAGCAATGACACTTCAGAAACACACAGCCAGTGGGCAGGTGGGAAGGGGATGCACCATAGCGGGTACCACATGGCGCCACTTCTCCCCACACGTGGTTGACCGGGGATCCCAGGAGAAGGAAATCGCATTTATAGCCCAGGAGTGGTGGCTGAGGCTGAATTCCAGGCAAAAGTTTGCACAGGAGCCTAGAGCTGATGGAAATGAGGATGTACCTCCTCTTCCTTTGCAGGGAAGTAGCCCAGAGCCTCTAGGCAGCTCCCATGTCCTGGGCCCTGCAGTGCCCCCTGCTGCAGTACCTGGACACAAGTCTACAGATAGTTGCTGAGTCCCCCTCAACCTGCCCCAGCTTAATCGTCTATAATTCCTCTTCATGTTTGCTCTAATATTTTTATGGTCTTTCCGAATTGTATAGAGTTTGTCTTCTAGCTGCTGGCACTTTGCCCACAGGAGTTTTCTTACATCCCCGAAACATGACTGGGGGCAGGAGGCTGGGCGCTGCTCATGCATTTGGAGGCATTCCTGGGAATATGAAGGAAAAAGAAGGCTTCTTTCCCTTTGTGCTTCACATATTTCCCTTCAGGTGTTCTTCTGGGAAGAGGAGAATTCACCAGTGCACAGGTGAGGTGCCATCGTCACCAATACGACTGTCACTACTGCCATCGTCACCTTTATGGACATTTATGCACCTGTGGTGTGGCTGCAGGGCCATGTGCTTTTAGGGAGTCAAACAAACAAGGTGCTTCCCTGGAGAAGCGTGTGATCCAAGAGAATGACCGTGACACTATGCTGTGATACTCCAACAAATGGTCCTTGAACATGGATGTTAATTAACTGTGCAAACACAGTTCATGAGGAGCATTTGCTATCTTAGGAGAAGGAAGCATTTTCAAACAAATTAGAAGGATCATTTACATATAAGCCAAATAAATGAGATATAAATGGGGACTAAGCTGTTTTAATCCACTGATCATTATCTTCCATTAAGAATGTCTCCATAAGACAACGTAGTATATAGTTTCTTCACATACTTTGAAAGTTAGATAGAATAAGTCTGTAATTTCGCTTCTCCTCAAATCAGAGTGTCCTTCATATTGGTTCAAGCTGGTGGGATCTCTGAGAGGACGAGAGTAACGCACTAGATGTTCAGTGCCGGGGGCACTGGCATTCCGCCGGTCTGGCCATGGTTGCAGCCCTGTGCCTCACACATAACAGGGGCTCAGTAGAGATTTGCCGTGCGCCACAAAGTGCTGCGGGTGCCGAGGACCCTGACACGTCTCCTGCATTGTGCGTTAGCTTCAGCTCCAAATACACGGAAGTCACCCCACACTCTGCCATCACGTGGGCCCGCAGAACAGCTGTGCCTGGAGTCTGGCTCTGGGTGGAGGGCGGGTGTTGCGGGAGCGGTGGGAGTGTGGTGGGTGTCTCCGATCCGGCTGTGTGTCCGCTCTTCCTTCCCAACGGTGACCTGAAGACGGGCGTGTCCTCCATGGGAGAAGGTAACGGCTACTGCCACAGCCCCATCACACTCTTGTCTCTGCCCCCGATTTTTTAGAGGTCATGTATCCATAGCAGCAGCCCAGTGAGACTGTAGGAAATAAAATGGTTTCAAGGTCCCCACTACTGGGCCTGACTCAGGAGGTACCGGAAAATCCTGGGCCCTTTCGGCGCCTCAGTTTTCTTCTTGCCTCAAGGAGAGGGCTGCTCTAAATGAACCCGCAGAAGCCTTTCCACACCCGAGAAAACCTGCCAGGTTTCCTGAGGCAGCCCTTGGCTGCTTGAGGCCCAAGAGGTGGCGTTGGGCTGGGCTTGCTTTTGGCAATTCAATCAAGCTTATCTACTTTCAGCACACCGATTTATACAGAGCACCACTTATTCATGTTCTATATTAAACTCCACTGTATTTCCTCGAGATGTTAATATATAAATTATTCATCAGAGATAAATGGATGAGAATTTTTCCATATGCGTAAGAAGAACTACGGTTCCTTATCACAGTGAGGTGTCAGGCAGTGGGGAAAGTGGGAGTCTGGGAACCCAGCCTGGGCTGAGGTCAGGCAGTTGGGCACCCCTCTGGCAAAGCGAAGGCCTCGTACCACTTTGTGCAGCAGACACGCCTCTGGGGGAGGCAGCGGATGGGAGCTGTGCTTAGCGACCACCTGTTTCAGTCACACACAAGTTTTCAACAAGCACACGACCGCTGCCTTCCTGGGAGCACACTGCCCCCCACTGTCTTGGCCTCCTCACCAATGACACCCTATGCTCAGCAGGACAGCTGCCACGTGGCCCCTGGTCAGACAGGAGTCTCATTCCGTCACTCGCTGACACTAGCCTGACGACCACTTCTATGATTTCCAGGGACTCAAGGCGTCCTGCTGTTCCTGGCTGCTTGACATCCCTTTCTCTCCCATTCACAGAAGCACATTGAAGTGCGAATGACTGAGAGGGAAAATACCTTCCATTAAAGAAATAAATGTATGGTTTGCAAGCTTTAGTTTTCTACGATTGTAATATTAATTGTGGCTATACCTGGTCTCACACCTGCCTCTTATTTATAATTATCTTTATCTCTGGCTACTACAGACAGCACACTATGAAGTCAAGCCTGGGCCAGTGGCCTCCAAGCTGTCTTACTGGATCATCCTCCTGGCTAGTAACATGCTTTCTGCTAGTTCTGTCCCTGCCTGTGGCATCCTGATCCCTTTATCTCAGGACCCCAGGGAGGGGGGCAGGGATGGGGCAGGAGGTGACAGAAGGCCCTAGCTTGGGGCCCAGGCCCACCTGAAGACATATCTCCACTGACCCTTTTAGGAACCACAGACAAGGCACCGTTATCAATGCAGGAAGATGGGGTCATACATGGCTCGTTTGGGAGGGCCCTGGGCAGAGCCATATTGGGGTATATGAGTGTCCTGGGCTGGCTAAAAGTCTGGTGCCTCTTCAGAGTGATTGCACTGACATATTTGTTCACGCTTATTGAGAAGAGAGGATGGGTGTTGCTCAGAGCGTGACAGGAGGAGATGCCTTGGTAACTGGATTCCACTTTGTCCAGGGTGGTTCAGCTCTGGCACTGAAGTTCCCAACTACCCTTGGCAGAACAAAAGCCCACACACACTTAAATATGGTGCAGATGGTTAGGTTATGTGTATCTTACCACACTTGGAAATCATTTTTTAAGAAGTGCTGCAGCTCCTTGCACCCACCCTCTTAGAAGGCGGCATGTCTACTGGCCGTTATTGGCCCAGGTGCCACCTGGGGGCCCTGCTTCCTCAGCATCCCCACCCCCTGAGTCCCCCCAGAGGAGGGCTGTCCATCTGTCTTTCTCCACTCCCTTCCCGGCCAGACAGCAAGAGCGGCCCCCACAGATGGAGCCCTGGCCACAGTCAGGTTTCCTAATTCCCCTCTGCACCTGGGAAAGCCTCAGCTGAAAATGACCTACCGGGTCCGATACCATGGAAAATTCCAGGACCGGAGGCTCTCCGCTGGAGTAAACTTTGCTCTATTCAACATGATCTTATAGTTGAAATGCTGTTGGAAAGAGTAACATAGTTAATCCCTTCCCAACGGGGGACTGAAATGGGGGATGGGAGAGCACGGCAGGAGAGGAGACAAGCACAGAGACAGGAGGGCAGAGCCCCCGGGGGAAACCACAGAGCACTGCCTGGTTACGCTGAAGCCGCTCAAGACTGTGAAGCTGGGAATGACCTGGTCTGGGGGCCAAGCGGAAAGGGAGTCAGTAGCCTGAGTGGGTAAGAGCTGGGCATGCACGGTTTAGCAGCCTCCCTTCAGCAAGGCCAGTGGCCAAGCCTGGGGAGAAACTTGTTCATCGTCAAGGGCCCAGCGATGGCACGCGCGCCATCCCACTTCAGACGAGAAGAATAGAGATAAAACAGCCACCTCTCTCTTTAACTAAATGTTTTTATGTCTCAGCTTATTTATCAGTTGAAGAGCAAACCGTAAGTCACTGGGCCCAGACGTTTATCTCAGAAGAGCGAGTTCAGAGGTGACATTTAACAACCAAATCATCCCAAACACAGCTGAGCAACATCTCCTAATAGTGGTCCTACATCTCTTTCCAAGTGTTGGTAACAATTCAAAATTGCATTTCTTGGCAAGGGTGGCACAGCTGAAAACGTCCCCCAGAAATCCCATCAGTGGTGTGGTTCAAAAGCAGAAATTAGAATTTCTCGGAAGGGGAGAAAAAATGGGTGTCAGTGATTCCGAATTTCCAGCTCTTCTCTCGGTCTCCTGCCTCTGTCCTGTCTTTTGTGTCTTTGTATCTTTTCTTTAAATGGTTAGAGTTCTGTCAAACAATGCAAAGCCGTTTTTTTCTTGTCAAAATCAAATCGGATCTCCAATAATTTGAATGTCTTAACTGACCATTTAAGTGTATGTAACTAAAGAATATTTTATAGTACTTCCAATGAATTGCATTTTGTCTCCTCTTCGGCCTGTTACCTTCTTGTTTTAACAAACAAACCGGGCCCCTCATTTTATTCTTTCCCCCTGATACACAGCCCACACACTGAGCGCACAGCAGAGACGGCAGTGGGACCTACCTTGCCCAAACCCGGGGTGTCCTTCACCTTGCTGACAGCCCTCAGCAGACAGGGCGGGGCCGGGGGTGGGGAGGTCTGCAGAATGCCACTGAAGCTGGTGGCAAAGAGAGGTGGCTCAGCAACAGGAGTGGAAGGTCGATGTTTCTTCTTTTTAGAAGACAGATTTAACTTCTGGGCCGCTCTGGAGGGAAAAATGCAGAAAAGAGACAGTAAGGGGCAAGTATGGTACAATCAGATATGCTAGTGTTACTTTATCTTCCTTGTCTTAGAGAATCCCCTCGTTCTTAATAGCTCTCTCTTCACCCCCGAAGTGCTCGGCAGTACCTCTTACTATAGCAGAGTGAAAATAACGAGCGATCCAATCACAAAGAAGAAAAAGCCGTAAAATCGTGTGGCTCTGCAATCGCAACGTACAAAGAATTATTTGTCATCTGCCATCACTCAGCTTATCCATGAATAAAGCTGGTCATCACTGGGATAAACACCACCCATTAGGTTAATCATTCCATAACTTCTCTGGTATAAACTCCCGTGTGAGGGAACTTAGGAGTCACTCAGAAATTCTAACACCTTGTAAAATCCAAACCAGGCTGACGAAGAACCATGTGGGAACCAATCAAGGCACACTTTGTACGCGGTGTGGAAGAAAAACACACGGCCCAGAGCAACGGGGAAATAAATGTCAAACTGGCTTCAGAAACAACCCAAAGCAGAATAAACTGCAGCGAGAGTGTAGGGTGCTGAGGTTATGGGCCGTGTGTGTGGAAAACGGGCTTTTGTGCAGGGCGGTCTGTAAATACAAAATGCAATTCATCAGCAAGTGCAAGCAGAGGGAGGGTGTGAACTGACAAGGGTGGCACGGAGGGAGCAACAGGAAAGGCAGAGAGAGATTGGGGCATCATTCATAACATCAGCAGTTCACATCACATCTTCCATCATTCATAGGCCCCGACACTAAAAGCACAATAATGTTATTATAGAGAAGACGGGAAAATAAGGCAAGGGATGGGGGTGAGGCAAAGGCATTTCAGAGACTATAATAAACTCAATTTTTGATTAATCCTTGGTGTTCTAAGAATTCTAATTCCCTAAGTGTTATTAAACCTTTGAGCTACTGCTTAAAACGGATGGACCCCTATGACTACACTACATATCAAAGCTTTATAATCCATCCAGCATTCTCCTCAATTACATCGCAGGTCAGGAGAGAGGCAGGTCCAAAAAACAAAACAGCATTGTGTGCACCAACTTCCCTCTGCTCTCCAGCTTAACGGTCTGGAATCATTAGTGTAAGTTTTTATCAGTAATCACCATGCTTTGACAAATCCCCTTCGCTACGGAACTGCCACTGCACAAATACAGCAAACGGAATCAGCACTTCAAAGCTTAATTTTTCTCAGTTGCGAAACTGAAAATCTATTTCACAAGAGCGAACCACAGAGGACGGGGATGCCGGAGGAATGGCAGGTTTTGATGGAATGATGCTCCACTAGTCCCAACACCATGTGCCACGCTTCGGGAATTCAACAGTCGCTCTACTCCAGCGTGATGAAAGCGAGGGGCACCGGGGAGAGATCGCCACGGTTCTTTCTTTTTCTAATCAGTGGGAAGAAAAACCTAGGAATTAATTGTGTTTTTCATGATGTCGCTGCCAGTCTTCCTTCTAAAATTCAAGGTGAAGTGGAATTGTTCAGTGACTCGCCTGGCAGTCTCTTGGCAGCTGTCATTCCTGAGATGCTCCCCCTGAATGAGCAAGGCCTCATGGCGACCTGTGTGCTGGCACTGCCGTCTGGCACTTGCTTCTCCGCTCGGCCACCCCTCCCTGCTCTCCAGCCAGACACAGGAGGCTTAGAAAGAAGGGGGGAGACGGTGATCTGCTAGGAGCTAAACGATCAGCCGTTCCCATTAGGGTCCCTGTGTATGGCGGCAGCGGACCAGGGAGTGCCGCAGCTCCCACTCTCCCCACCGGCGTTTCCAGTCCCAATGGGGAGACAGAGAGAAGGGAGTGATGTCGAAAGGCAGCTTCAAACAGGTGGTGGCTGCTGGCTTTTTCCTTTGTTTTATCCCACCACTCATGCGCACGTACCCCCACAGGCCCTGCAGAGGAGGGAAGCGAGGGTCCTTGAAAGCAGAGCATCTGCAGGGCATGCCCAAGAACACCATCCAGGGCCTTCCCCTCCATCTCCGGCAGTATCAAACTGTCGCTCGGTGGCAGATCATTCCCAGCAGCACACAAACATGCTGTTCTTTCTCCGTCTTGAAAAGTCAAACACGAATCCCCCGATTCCCTTCCCCAGCCAGAAACTCGCCTGTGGCCTGGCTCATCTTTGTGGCAAAGTGTGGTCCACACGGGCTTTCTCTGCTTTCCTCCTTCCATTGCCCAGAAGCGCGTTCCCATCAGGTGTCTGTCTCCCCAGTCGTCCGAAGCCCCTCTCGTCAAGACGGCCAGCCGTCTCCCAGGAGCTACATGTAGCGGCTCTCAGCCCCACCTTAGCTGACCTATCGGAGCATTGAGCATATCCTTCTCCCGCGATGTACTTTCTTCCTGAGGCTCCCAGGATGATCCTGGCCCTTCCTCTCTGGGTTCCCTCGCTGGCCTCTTCCCTTCTCCTCATCTCTTGGTGGTGCGTGCCTCCGGGCTAGGTCCTGGTCCTCTCCACCTCTGTTGTCTCTTGCTGTTTTCTTCCAGGACCACAATTTAAATAACATCATCATGCCTATGACTCCTCAATGTTTATTTCTAGCTTAGACCTCTCTCTGGAACTCTGTATCTATTTATCTAACTACCTCTTCAATAATTCCTCTTGAGTATCAAATAAATACCTCAACTTTGCAAAGCTAACATTAAATTCCTGATCTTTTCCTGAAAAGCTATACACACTCAGCCTTCTTTATTTCAGAAAATGGCAATCCCCTCCTCGCAATGGCCCAGACATCTGACTCCTTTTCTTGCACAGCACACATCCGATCCATCAGGACAGCTTGACTGTAACGTCAAACACATCTACAGTCTAACACCTCTCACCACCATTAGTGCTACCATCTTGGTTTGAGCCACCTACCTCTCTTGCCTGGATCACTGCAATCACCTCCTAACTTCCCCTTCCCTTCTTCTGTTACCCCCCTGTCGTCTGCCTGCTGTCCAGTCTACTTTCCACATCATTCCCAGAGTGATTCTTTAAAAACATCATTGCTCAACACCTTCCATTTGCTCCTCTTCCCACAGTAAAAGGCAGAGTGATTACAACGGTCTAAGAGGCGTCCGTACACTCTCCCTCCAGCTCTCAGACCAGCTTTCCATTGCTCTCCTCTGCACTCACTCTGATCCAGCCACATCCTCCCGCCTCAGGGCCTTTGCACAGGCCTCACCTCAGCCTGGAATGCTCTGCCCAGATGAAGATAGGCATAGCGCTCACTCCCTAACCTTTAACCTTTGTTCACATGCTACCTTATCAATGAACCTTCCCTGCCTACCATGGCAAACTGTATTTTCTAGAGATGACTGTACCAGTGTGTATCCCATCCAATACACTCTTCTTAGGACATGACATGGACACTTCTCAACCAAGACTTAAGGTCTACTTTCCTTCTCTTCAAGCCTGAGTGGGACTCTGAGATTGCCTTGAACAACAGGACATGGTGGGATGATGCTGTATGACTTCCAGGGCTCAGCATAAAAGGAACTATGGCTTCTACCTGCCTCTCAGCCTTGGGATCCAGCCTCCATGTAGTGAGGAGGCCCAGGCCACGTGGAAAAGGCTGTGTGGAGAAGAACTGAGGATGTCAGTGGACAGCCAGAGTCAACTCCCAGACATCTGAGAGCATTAGCCTCTGGGTGATTCCAGGTGCCATCCACCAGGTCTTCTGGCACCCAAGGCATTGAGGAGCAGAGACAAGCCATCCCCACTATGTTGTGTCCAGATTTCTGGACTCCATAAACCGTGAGAGATAATAAACGATCATTCGTGCTTTAAAGGCACTAAGTTTTGGGATAATGGTTACACAGCCACAGTACACAAACCACTGCCCACTCGCCATCTTCCGATTTCCCTTACCCAGCTGGCCTTGCCACCCCCTCCCCAACGGCCCTCATTCTCTTCAACACACTAGATGGTCTACTTAGTTACCATGTTGATTGTCTGTTTCCCTTCTCGAATTAAGTCCTAACAGGGCAGAGAGCTCAGACATATTTGTTGAGTGAATAAATGAAAATTGAAGGAAAATATTAAAAGGCCTGCAGAATATAAACCTGGAGGAAGAAGAAGGAACAGCCTTCTAAAACACTCTCTTTAAAAAAATGAATAAATGATATATGGCGGGAAGTACTTTCCAAGCATGAATACCAGATAAGCTCATAGATCATCTTTCTGAATCTCAGAACACCTTGTAAGGAAAAAAATTCTTACTCCCATGTAACGAAGAAATGAGTCTTCTAGAGGAATATCCAGTCCTTTTAGTATCTGACCTGCATGTGAACATCAGGCGTTTTCAGATAGTAGGTAGATAATAGGCAAGTTACTTAAATTCTGACGTTTAAAATGTATATAAAGGGCCTAGCACAGCACCTGACAGATAGTACTCAATAATGCTGTCATTATCATCATTAGATATTATTATTGAGCTTCAGTTCCATAGTTACAAATATTATTATTGAGCCTCAGCTGCATAGTAAAATAGAGCAAAAATAGTACCTACTTACAGACTTTTTCATGAAAATTAAATGAGACTACATGCAAAAGATTTCATACATGGGACGTACTTAACAGATGGCACCTTGAAAGAATAAGCCGTGGCCCTGAGCCTGGATCTCCACCTATGCACCCGTATTGCACAGTATCATCTTGGAATATCCTGGAATAGGCAGGTGACAGACAAAGGCACATTTGGGTTTACAAGTGTAAGGGCTCTCTTTCTAAAAACTGGAGTAACCTGTTAGTGATGGGTCTGCTTCATGACATAGCTTTTTGTCACTGGAAGTGTCCAAGGAGTGGCTAGAGGGCCACCTACAGGGAATGCCAGACAGAGGAACACACGTACTGGGGAAATCAGACCATTTCCAAAATCTCTTCCAAGGCAGATATTCTGAAATGATTCCTGGAACTTCTATTCCATTTAGTGAAGCATCCATGGGCTTGAAGGCAGAAAAATAGTAATAGTGGGAATTATTTTGAGAATACATTTAAAAAGTATTTATTTCTTAAAACATGTATATGAAATATATATTAGGAGGATTCCAGAATTTTTAAATGAATAGAAATCACATTTACAGCCATATATTCTATAAGGACACTTGATTTTAATTTCAACATCATTACAGTCAGCTGTTTAATCTGTATTTCACATGTTCCAACTTCATGGAACCCAACAGCTTCTGCTCTTATTATATAGCACTTAAATGACATGCAGCTAGGAGAAGGTTAAGGTACAGAAATCATTCATAGATAATTGCATTTTTCAGTGTAAAGGAGAGGCAGTCACAAATAAATTGAAAAGGTAAAGACATTTTAGCTATAAGTGTATTTTGTGTAATTAATGCCTCATAAGTTCTTTTCTTCCCCCATGAAAAAAATGAGTGGGTTGTTTTATAAGATTTCAAATAAAACAAAGTAACCTATAAAGCTATTCTAAGCAATATTTGCTTGCCTCATTCTTACTACAGGTGGTAAGAATTACCTATTTCCTAAAGCTATTCATCCCAGCACACATCTTTAAATATCTAGGAGTTTCATGCAGTGTTTTGGGCCTTTTATTTCATGAAAAAAATAGAGTCTCTCCAGCAGGATGGAATTAATATCTGCTGAGCATCTATAAAGCTAGAGGTGCTGTGCTAAGCACGATCAGGCGGCAGGAGGAGAGCAAAAGCGAGATTTTAACCCCTGGAATTCAATTCTTCCCTCTGGGCGCTACCCCCTTCTCTCCATAGCCTTCCTCATCTCACCCAGAGAGAGCTGTCCTAACATCACTAATGAGATCTGAGTTCAGGAATCAGTCTATACCTGAGATGACCTTCAGCTGGGATGTTTGCTTGTTCTCATTGACCAGGTGTACCCAGGTCTTCAAAAATGAGGTGAATAATTATTTGATGAAGTTTACTTGGTTTAGGTGGGAGAAAGTCCTTGGTCTCAGAGGGGGAACTTAGGGGATTTTTTTTCTTTTTTGCATTTGAGTGATAGACTCATTGTAGGGTATTTATCGGAAAACCCTCATTAGCAGCACAGCTCATGCAAATAAAATGGAGGTCTCCCATTCTTATTGTCTAGGGATTCCTGATGAGCAATATTTAACAGTCTTTAAAGAATTGTTATCTTCATGAAGAATAGAACTTTCCTTAGGGAACAGGCAGGAGTAACAGGCAGCAGTCATTTTTTTTAAAGGATTTATTATCCTTTTAAAAAATTCTACACACCAGTGCCACTAACCACATCCTGAGTGCATTTTATCTTGTCTGAGGGGGGTGTTCAGATGTGGTGTGCTCAGATAGGTGGTTAAAAGGTTTATAAAAATTAAGAGGTCATTCATGCTCTCCTAAACTGGACCTAGGCAATCAATTGGTGAGACAGTAACTGAAAACCCCTGGAGAGGAGGGCAGGGGATGCCCCCAGAATGGCCGCACATCTGCTGCACAGAAAGAGCCCTGACCCTGGAGGGGACAGAAGTAGCAGAATTTCCACTGTCAGCAGGTAAAAGACAATCCAACCTGCCATTTAACGTGACAGTGGCTGGGGCTGCCACGGGCTACGGCGGCTTATTTACCATTGTCAGATATTTCAATGCTCTGAGGATTAAGACGATCTGGTAATGAGCAATGACATGACAGATCACAGCAGCTCCTAGGAATCCATGGGGTCAGTGACACATAGGGCAGCAGAAAATAAAACAGATGATAAATAGGGAGGGTGTGGGACAAGAACCACTGATCTGTGACAAAGCTTCCGGAAACATTTAAGACATCTATCTACATGTAAAAAACACCAGTTATGCTTCCTTTGGAAAGAACACCTGTTTAGAAGTATTCTGACCCTGCCACAAAGCATGCTAGTCATTTTGGAAACTCCAAACAGGGAAGAAGAGCATGCCCCTTTGACTCTCCGTTTCCTAGTTGGCTGTCACTGAGGTCATTTCCGTGTCTCCAGAGACTGAAAAGCATATGGGTCTTAGGTGGTTTTTTTTATTTTTATGTAAATGAACCATTTCATTAATGCAAGAAGATAATTCATGGCAAGACTTCAAATAAAACATTTACTGCTAGGAGTAAAACATGGCTGGCCATTAACTTCAAACAATATTGTTAAAACCCTGCAGCCACACAGAGTTAGAATTTGAAAAATGGATTGAGTTTTGCAGCGTAAGGCAGAACATTAGCCCATCATGATAATCTCTATGAGTTTACCCTTATTCCTCTCTTAAAATTGTATCCATTCTTCAAGGGCTTGGACAAGTTGCCCTCATCAACTACTTCAGAATTGGGAACACCATCCATGCCCCTGAAGTCTTAAAGCACTTGGTCTGGAGAGTATGTAGCTTACGTTTGACATGAAATGAGGTGCTGCTTGCAGTGTGGTCTCCTGCTTCTCTATGTGGTTAGTGTTGCATTGTTAACTCACTGGAGGGTCGATACCACGTGTTTCCTTTCTTCCGCTGCTCCCGGACTTGCCCCTTAGCTTTGCACCTGCTTGCAGAGGCAGCATGTGCTCACTCAGTGCTTCTTTATCCATCCGGCCTTTAACGTTTACACCGACACATGCAAGTTCCAAGATTACAGCCTGGGGTTCTAGATAATGAAGTAGGCCATAGGATGTCCTGGTCTCTCTCAAACATTTCCCACACACTGTCACATCCATCCTCACTCAGCCCTGCGAGGCAAGCTGAGAAGCTTTTTGTACCACAAATGATAGATTTAAAAAATGAAGGCTCAGAAGGTACCTGATTTTATCCACAGTCACAGAACTAGAGATTCTCATCCTGCAGATCAGGGTCCAAGTTTTCTGCCTTCTAGGCCCACAGTCTTTCCACTGCGTCCTGCTATTATGCAACTTGATAAATGAAAGCAGTTATTTCATTTGGGCAAAAGAAAGCCAACTGATAATCATTTGCTAATAATGAAGACCAACAGAAAAAGCAGCTAGGTATTTTTGTATGTAACTAAAATCAAATTGTATGTAAGCACTTACCAGTTACTGACACAGTTGCCTAGCAACAAAGCTTCATATCACGGGGTGGGGGAATGTCTCAGCTGAGTGAGTCAGGTCTTGCCCAGAATCAGGACTTGAAAGGCCAAGTATATGAAAATGGCTTCACTAGTCTTACAGCCCCAACCCAGAGTGAGCGCTTACGTGGCAAGAGCAGCAATATGACACCGACCACCGCCATACATCCTCCACTGTCCTCTACCGACACAAGCAAGCTAGACACTGCTTAGGCTGCACTCAGGGCTCCACACATTCAGTCAGCTGGTGTTTACTGAACGACAACGATGCACAGAGCAACTCAGCAATCAATAGGCCAGACCTACCACTAGAGTCTGCTTTGGCTTACCCAGCAGTTGCTCTGTGTTCAAGAGGCTACTCCCAAATTGCCTAGTTGGGAAGAATCCACACCACTCAGCATTACTGATAACTTTATGTTGGTTCCACGGAGGCAGAGATACAGGGAGGCTGGGCAAGTCTGCAGGGCAGACACACAGCAGATAAAGCCACTACCCAGCTGAAGGCTGGAGCGGAAGCGTTTCCTGAACTGTGTTGTTTGGGCGGCTCACCATCCACTCTTGCCTGGAGGCACAAAAAAGGTGAAAAGCAGTATTTGGAAACCATACTGCTGGTAGATGCTGTCACTCCATTTGTGTCTGGACTTTTTCATGGTCAGAGTAATTATGGGTAAATAAAAATATGACTCAAGGCAAAAATAATAGAAAAAGGAGCCCATTCACAAATTCAGTTTTTTACAAAGCTATTCAAAGTAACACCTTCTCCTCTGCCTAAAGCCAGGCACCTATGAAGGTGTTTGCTGAACCAAGTTCCTCATGTGAACATAGAAATGTTTCATATGCCCAAATAAAGCAGATGTTTAATAAGAGAATTAGCTGTTGGCCTGCAAGGGTAAACCGAAGTACAAATCACAAATTTGTTATTGCCCGGCTGTGGAAATACAGGTGTTGGAAACACCACATAAACACTCTGTCCGTAGGAGAATCTCTGCCTTGCCGAGGCCCTGTGCCTCAGGGGCTCAGGGGAAGGGTCTCTGCTGGGGTCTGAGAGGACACATGCCGGGCTCCCCCATGCTGTGGTTTCTCAGGGCTCAGCCAGGCTGCTCCAGTGTCACTGGGGTTTGAAACATTTTTAAGAAAGATTCTTGGCTTGCCTTGCCAGGGGCATTCCCCCGAGCTAACTATACATCAGCTGCTCAGAACTGGGCTGTCCCCCATGCCCAGCCCAGCCCCGGCTGCCAGGCAGCAGGACACCAGCCACCACAGCCCATCTTCTCATCTTCCTTTAATACCTCACGTGGCAGGGACTCTGACAGGACACGTTCACTGAAGAAGGCCTAGATGACATCTGCAGGGGTCTGGGCTCCAGGACCCCAGAAAAGGTTAGGAACCTTTGCTCTAGTGAACTGAATTTCATTCAGAACAGGACAAGGTGGCGCCATGCTCCATTGGCAGCCAGAGGATGTGTGGCCTTTGCCATCACACTTTGCTATCTCTGTATGTCCAGCAAACTCAGTTAAGTCAGACTTGGACTGCTGAGGTAACAGGTTCCAGGTGAAGACCTAGAAGAAAACACTCATTAAAAGCAGGGAAGTTCTGTTTCTGAGACGGAGTGACCTCAGGGCGATGCAACTTGCTTCAAGCCTCAGCTGTCTTTCATATAAGAGAGAGCACCTCTGCTTTCAAGGACACTGAAGATGGAATAAACCAGAACTTACTCTCAATTTATGTGTAATAGAAAAATCTGAGGGAACACACCGCCAATTCGTAAACTGCCTCTGATGCCATGTGACACACATTTGAGCTTGTGATTCACAACCGTCGGCCTGTTTATTACGTCTCAATGTTATTTCTCTCCATACAGACCCGCAAGGCTGCCCCTGTTTCTTCCCCCGGCCCTAGAGCAGGAGGCTCCAACCCGCCTACGCACACTCTTCTGGGGAGACTGCATCGGGGAGAGGAGCAGGATGTGCACGGAAGCAATGAGGCGCTCATTCAGGGTTTCTGCCCCCGGTACGCTGGCTACGATGCCCAGACAATGCCCGGGGAGGAGAGAGCGCAGGGCGGGCACAATGCCGCTGCGCGCGGGACACAGCCTTGCCTGCTGTCTGACCTGGTGCCAGTGGCCATTCACCTGGGTGACGACCGAGCCACAGCAGCACCCAATGCTCCCCACGCTGGTTCCTCTTACGTAGGCTTTGCCAAGCCCTGGGTGTCGGTCTTCCCAGTCTCCGAACTAGCTTCCACATCTCCTGCTTCTTGGCTTCAGTTTGCCAGCTTGACTCCGGCTTACGAGCCTCGTTCTCCAGGCTGGACTGACCTCCCTGCTTCTTTACTTGTATCTAAGTCCTCACACGCTTCGCCCTGTGCTCACCAACCTTCTGACCAGATGCTTCCTGCCCATCTCCTTCCCTGGACTCATCTGCGCAGCCCGAACCTGTTTCATACTAGGGAAACTAGGGAGATTTACCTCACCCAGAGCCCCATCTTTGCAAACTGGGCTCAATAGGTGAATTAAAGGAATTGTGAACACCTAAGGATACCAGACCCAAGTAAACACAAATTTAAGTTTAAAAAACCATCCCAAACTAGATATATATGATTTTAGTGATGGTATCTTTTATGAACATGAACTGAGAACTGGCTAGTCTTACTGAATGGAATTGATGAAACCATTTAACTACAATCCAGCTATTTCAGTTGCCTATAAATATAGACAGAGAAACAAACAGGCTAATTAAAGCCCATTCCTTGTGGAATGCCAGTGCCTGATTTTTTCCACCGAGAAACACTGTCCGTAATAAATGTGTATCTAGATAGATAGATGTCTTCCACAGTGCAAGGACTATCCAATTCAAATTAAGATTCCTTCAAGGAATAAGCATATTCCAATAATTTTATTTCAAGAATCTAATGAATCTAATGTTCTTTTCATTACATCATGCTTCCTTTCAGATGCTACTCCAGTAGTTTCTAGTTAAATCATATGTACATATGCTAATGTAATGTTAAAAGGAAGAAACTGCATGTGATCTACTGTAAACAGCCCATTTAAAAGCCAGGGGTGAACACTAATACCCTAGGAGTTTTCCTGAATATTTATCTTCCCTAGCTGCCTGGTAGAAAATTATCTCAAAGAGCATAAGAAACTGAAATCGGTTGTGTTGTTCACTCTTTTAATGTTTTTATTTTAAAAGAAACAGTGGATTATTCTCACTTATTTCCCATATTTTGATCATATGAAATTAAAAAACTGACATGAAATTACGCACTTCAGAAATAATTTGTTGCCTAGAGCAGCAACCTGCTATTAAGGTGTGATAGCTAGAAATGGACAGTGTTTGCAGAGAAAATAAAACCTTTAATCCGTAACTCTTTGCTCAGTACCTGTAGCTCTTTCAGAGCAAAGCTAATTAATTGTCAATGCTGGGTGATACGCTCTGTGGTTTGGGGGCTTCTTGGTGAATTAAATTTGAATATATAACGGTTGGTTTCATTTGCTAAAGAAGTAATTTCCTTTTTCCCCTTTAATATCAATATTTCTTTTTGTCTAACAAATTATTTACTATAGTTGAAATCTGAAGAAACCATTAAGTAAGTTATTTCAAAGAACAGCAATGAATATGGGGTCTCCTCTGCATTGCAAGACTCTGAACCGGACCCAGGAGTGCCGCAGAAATGCCTGCCCCTGACTCTGCTGCAAGGCTGGTCGGCCGCTCTTTGGCTGCAGGTAGCTCAGAAGCCCCACTAGAGGGAGAAAGGTGGAAATTCACATCCCCTCCTTCTCTGACTTCTGTGCTGCGAGGTCACTTGGGATGGAGTCTCTGCGGATGGCTGAAAAGCACACTGCAGGAATGCACTTTACCACAGGCATGTTCAAAAGCGCTGAAGCAGTGGAAGGAGGCAGCTTTTGTGTTCAATAAACTAGAGCCGCGATCTCCATGGACAGATGGCCTAGGGCGAGAGGTCACAGCAAGGCAAAAATGACTTGTGAAAGGAGAAAGCATCTACAGTCATCATGGCCGCTTGAGAGTGCGGGGACAATTCCTCTTGCAACTTTGCATCAAAGCTGCTAACAAAGACCTGTAAGTTACTTTTTGTGGCATAATACTTGCTTATTTGATTATTTCTGCAGATGCAAGGCAATTAAGCTAGGAAGGAGCATGGGAAGGGAACAGGAGGTAGGTCTGGGATGCACATCTCCTTGGTAGGACATGCACTTGAACTCTAAGGATGGACTCCATCCATCCCTCACCTTCCATTTCACCACTGTACTTATTCTAATGCCATTCCTGACATTATGTGTGTGTGATGCACGAACCCGTGTGTGTATGGCCTGGGTAAGGAGGGAGAAGGCAGGAAAAATAGTAAAGAAATTAAAAATAAGAAAATAACTTCGTGGATTTCTCTTAAGTAATTCATCTTTCTCAACTAAAATCTTTATTACCCTTTTTTGTCTTGGAGTTAATAAGCATTTTTGAAAAGAACTATCAAATGCTAAAACATTACTATAAAGAAATTAAATTATTTTGAAATAAATTGCAGGCAACAGAGAAATTTATCAAAATAAAATGAAGATTTAGTTCACATTTCCTGGTTAACTCTGTAAAGAAGCCCCTGCACATTTAACTAATGTTTACTTCAGAAGGCATATTATTTTTAGGTAGGTGAAATCTACAATAGGTAAAAATTGAATGTTTTATGCTGCAGTTACCCTTTGTTAGAGTCCTAAGTTACATGATTCCCATTTTTGCAGACTTGAGAGCATGATATTTTAAGTAGCCATAAGGTTTAAAGTATTATCTCAACTTTACTAACACATTGTTAATGATAACTAGTTTTCTGGTACTGCATCCTTGGCTAAGAATAAAATTTCCAGGCCTGATACTATCCTAAGGAAAATAATATTTATGTTCTGATAGAATAGATTGTGTGAAAATACCTTTTGTCTAGATCAGCTGCGTCTGTGAATATAGTCATGGACAAAATGCAATTCATGTTACATAATCAACCAACCATCTTCTCATGTGGATTCCCACATTCACACGACAGATATGCTTCTATAAACTGCTTGTAATTTGAGTTTTTATAAATTGAATCTTATTTCCCATTGATTCCTATTAAAACTTCAGACATTTTATCTTTATGAATGATACTGAATTGAGAGTGGCTACGAACACTTTATCTTCAAATTTCTGTGCTTTCCTTTGACCCTGTCAAGCAATAACAGCCAATGCAGAGTAGTTCAATGCTGTAAAGACACACAGAACTGACACCTAGAGCATGACTGAGGATCAAGAAATGGTTAAGAAACATGTAAGATATTGCACTTTTTATATTAGCTTGTGGCTCTATAAATAGGAACCACTTATTTTTCAAGACATACAACCACAGTTTAGATCTTTTATAGTATTTGGATATAAAAAATATTTGGTTTAGGTTTGCAGCTTGGAGAACCTTCAGCATGAAGTGGCACATGAGGTCATGAGACTGGAGGAGACGGCCAGGGAGGTGCGGAGTCAGAAAGTGGCCCAGGAGGGAACCATAAGAAACCTCCACATTCAGGGAATGATGGAAAAGAGGAGGGAGCAAAGGAGCCTGAAATGGAGCAGCTAGAGTGAAGGGAAAGCTGGAATGAGGGTCAACAAGATGAGATGGTATTAATAGACCAGAAAAGACAGAGAATGAAAAGTGTCCACTCTTCTAGAATAGTGAGTTCATCACTGACCTTGAACAGGGTCAGATGAGAGGTGGACTACATTCCAATGCACTGAGAAGTAAGTGGGGGCTGAAGATGCAGAGGTCTACACTATTGTTTTGAAAAATTAAACTATAAAAGAAAAAACATTATCTATATTATATATACATATATTTTTTAGGTCTTTACCTAAATGCTGTGTACTGAATTATGATGCTATGGTATGCTTTTGTTTTTATAGAGGTTGAAAAAAAGCATCCATAAAAAGTCATTTCTATATCCTACAGAAACTAAAGAAGGTATCTTTCATCTTATCATCTATGCACTTATTTATTCATGTTATTCTACAAAAACTGATCGATCCCCTACCATTTATAGGTCACTATGCTATTAACCTAATGTTCCCTACATAAAGATCCATAAAAATATTCTCCAAGAAAGAGCAGGCATCTCCAGATAAATGCTTTGTGCCACTTCATGGGTCAAGAGTAATACAACCCAATATAAAAACAAAGGCTCTGGACTCAGAGAGCCTTGGTTCAAATCCTGGCTTTGCCATTTCCTGAGCTGTGTATGGAAATAATGACATCCATTGCAAGGGTCTGGTGTGAAGGTGAAAAGCGTAAGGTATGGAAAAGTGGCCATGAGGATCTGCACACAGGAGCTCAGCAAACTTCACGTTCCCTTACCCTTTCACTCCTTTTAGATACATCTGCCTTGGTTCCATAAAATTCAGAGCCTTAATGTCAAATTACAATAAGCAACTTGGACCGGGAACTGGCTCTTCTCTCTCCCTTCCTATCTGGTTTCCAATATCTATTTTAAGATCTAGTTTATTTTATAAGTATTCAGTTTTATAAGTCACTTTAAATCATTTTGAGGATGCTGATAAAGTATAAATCCTTACACAGATGTTACAGGAACTATTCTGCTATTGGTAGGGTTTCTAGGTACTATTTTCTCACACTTTTATCAAGTTTTCTAAGAGAAGTTCACATCCAATGCCATACTATATAATGATACTACATTAGTCAAGTCTTGAGGTTCTTTCAACGTTAGCTCAGCTAGGCGGGTCAAAATTTGGTGAGGTGCTGCTGTGGGTCTAGATGATCAGATGACGGATATTCTGTTACCTCGTTCTAGACTAGAAAATTCCTCAAGGACGCCTTCAGGCCTCTGATTTCAGACCTTGAGGAGTCTACAGTGAAATAAGAGTGGAGAGAAGAGTCATGTAAAGGAAGGTTTATGATTCAACATATACTTCAGCAAACATTTGCTTAGTGCTATCGTACTCGAGGGTTTCAGTGTTGCCTCAAGAGGCAGAGAAGAGACACGGTCAAGAGTACAATTTGAGTATAGTCTATGCAGCTGCATCGTCTGGGTTCAAATCTTCTTTCTGCCATACCTCGCTCTGTGACCTTGGTCAAGTTCCATAACTTTTCTGCACCACAGTTTCCTCTGCCTTCAACAGGACATGAGAGTGGCTGCCTCATGGAGTTGAGAGATTTAAATTGGTATATGTAAATATATCTTAGAACAGTTCCCAGCCCATAGTAAATAACCAGGAAATGCTTGTTACAATTACTGCTATAATTAAACACTAATATGAAAGCTGTATCCTAGTTTCTTTTTAGAGATTCTTTCCCATAAGCTTCCAAAAGTATGAATCATAAAAAGCAGCAAGGTGAAAGAGATGCCTTTGCTAATAAGCCCTGTATTCTGAGTCAACTGAATACGTCCACGAGGCTTATCAATACTATAATGGTCTTCAATATCTACTCGATGTGTTTCAGGTCGTGGGTCTCTTGAAAATGAGTTTTGGTTTTGCTGTTGGCTGGGAGGGACTTATTTATAGCTAAGAAAGGTCAAAAAAGAGGACATTCTCAATCTGAGCCAATAAATTGGGGTCCTTTACAGACCGATCAGATGTCAGGAAAGCCTCTATCAGTACAGATGCTTTGGCCTGAAAACCACGAGCTGAAACTAGATTCTTATGTTAGCCATGTGTCTGCAGCCTTTGTGTGCTGGAGGCAATTACTCACTTGGTAGTTTCTCCTCTGACAGCGTGTCCTCACGCCGGAATGACCAAGGGCAGGACCACCAATTATCACCCTCACCAAGACACTTTTTTTTAATGTAGGCAGTGTCCTGGGGCACCCAGAGGGCACGTGTGCAAAATAAATACACATGCAAACCCAAAATGCTCTGTTAAGCAAACTAACACAGTTCAGGTTAAACTGACCCACAATTTATATTGGGTGTAGACAGAATCACTTGCCCTGATGCACTGGAAATAAGTTGTCTGGGCCGCACAAAGCCTGGTAGAACCTGACCACCAATGTCTCTCACACCAGCCAGGCACCTGCCAGCATGGACACCGGTCAAGGGGAGGAGTGGGCTGGAAGTGTGCCTTGCCTCACTGCCGCATACACCGGGCTGTGATTACTCTGTCGACCACAGGACCAAAGGCTCCCTAAAGTCAGTAGTCATCTCTACCTTTCCCACAACTGGGTTCCCAACATCGCCGGTCCTTAGTGTGCCCTGTATAAACACGGATGGGCCCCAGGTCCCTGACTCTGAAGAAGAAAGTCCAACTGCATGTCTTCCTGACAGGGTCAGCCCTCTGGGCCTCACATGCCTCCCATCAATGGAAGAGTTTGCAGACACAGGTCCAGGTGGAGGAGACTTTTATTTAAAGATTCCTCCAGCCCAGAGGTTCTGCATAGCTATACTCTTGGGCATAACTGGATATATTTAAGTTTCTAAATATCTTCCAAAACAAGCCTGTCGAGTTATATCAACAGGTTCTTCATTATCTGTGGGAATGTGATCATTTTTTATCATATAAAGTAAGATTCTGTGCATGGCTATTGTCAGAGCACAGCACCTCCTAGCCCTCTGAGCACCCCCCAGATTCACCAGGGGCTTTGCATCCCACCTCCACACCCACACCCTCCCTTTCCCCTGCAGCGTCCCCTGAGGAGGGCATTCGGTCAGGTCTGACCCTTAACATCTGCTCTGGAGGAAGCTTTGCAGATGAGGGCAAGGATTTCTGTGTATTTATTGCCAACAATGGTGCCTCTTACACAGCAGGCACTCCATAAATGCTTATAGAATGAGTGAATGAATAAACAGATTTTTTTTAAATTTTAAGGTTTGTTGGCTTCTTAAATGATGCTAATCCATAAAATATTTTGTGGTATGGGGTTTTGCAGGCCATTATGTTCACAAAACCAATATAATTAATTGTGCTCATTATAATTATTTTTTCACATCATTATTAGTCTGTGTCCAACATTTGTTTTACCAAGCCTCTGGGGGAGGGATGTTTTTGAAATTCCCTGCTGAAGCAAACATCTTCACTGAGTTCTCCAGAACTTAAAGGCTGTGGACTTCTGCTTCATAAGGTTAATTCCAAAAATCAATTTGATGACACATTTTTTCCCCCATTTCTGACCTATAGGAAAGAAACCATTTGCTGCCAGACTAGCTGGGGAGGGCTCTCTTTCATTCCTCCAGAGGGGCTCAAAGTCCATGTTCCCTTGGCTTATCCCTGGGGTAGTTCACAGGATGAGATGCCTGTAGATACTGCTCACGTTTCTTGTTAACTAACTGATGAGACTTTTTTTAAGAAAAGATATATTAATCAAAATTACATTTGCAAAGTAATAGTGTACTTGAACACTGTTCTCTTATTAGTCTATCAACAAATGATAAATCAACGGTTCCATTCTAACACTGCTCTACATTTCCCCAGAATAAAAATGGGTTAAACCAAATGCTTAATTTTTACCTAACTTTTTTCTCTAGTTGAATGCTCAAAACTTCTTAAATAAAACTAATGTGACTGGATAAACCCAAGTTAATCCAGCAGATTCTTTATTTCAGGGCATAATCTTTCATTTCACTAAGAAATAATTTCCATTTTTGAACTTTGATAGATCTCTTTCATTATATCAAAAGTAACTCCCTGTTTATATTTTTTACATTCTTGTCTTACCTCTTTACAAAACCTAAGCTCCTAGAGGGTACAGCCAGTGCCTCATTCAAATATGTATCCTACATGTTACCAGGACTTTATGAACATTTGTTGAATGAAAAAAAATGGTACATAAATGAATCCAAGAATGAGAGTCTGAGAATGCTATAGTTCCCACAGGCTCTGCGCCCAGAATTTTAGCATTGGTTCACTCCCAGAGTGCCATTCTTCAAAGATTTGAAAGTCATCAAAATACATAATCCCTAGGGATTCTCCCAGCTCTAAAATGCTATTGCTTCTGTAACCACTGTGATGCTTTGACTTATTATTAAAAGTATCCAAAACATATTCCACCCTTCTTGGGTGTTTTAGAAGGTTCATTAGCATGTTTTCCCACTGTCTTCAATTTTGGGTGTGCACCTGAATAAATTAACTAGTTAATAGAATGCTGGCAGATAGAGTGTTTACTACAACTGTAAAAAGACTCTGTTACCTGAAACGTGCTATAAAATCCTGTATTTTACTATGGATAGTTTCCCAGGGACTTCTCACATTCCAAATGACATCAAGTTGTTTGGACTCAACCTCCTGTTCTCTCTCCTAAACAGATCCTCTGCTTCAACCAATGATTTTTAGGAAATGGATATACAAGTATAATGAGTTAACAAGAGCCTGAGACCACCCAGCCACTCAGTCACAGAACCAAGGCTCTAAACACAAAGGTGTGGGTCCGTTTCTACATCCTCTCCTTTGTACCCATGAGCTACTGGTTCCAATCAGCTGTGAAAATATGACGTGATTTTGAATCTTCACTGATACAGCTGCTGATTCATAACTATTATACCATCCAGTTTAATGTGATCTATTACTAATCACTGTCTGTTCTGAGAATCTGGAGAATATTTAGTTTTATTCATCATGCAGTTTGAATATAATTACATGACTCTCATGCACTTCAGGCTTCTAGGCATAAACAGAGACTCATGCCAGTTCCTCTGTCTCAGATGCCCTCCCTTCCCAGCAACCTGCCTGTTCATCCTCCCAGACCCAGCTCTAATGCATGTGACTCCTTCCCAACCAGCCAAAGGAGAATTTATTCTTTTCCTCCATATGCTCTGATGGTATTTTGCTAATAATGGTATGTTGCAGCTTATCACAGCGTATTCCAGTAGAATTAATTTTTGACTTGACCACTCCTCTCCCTGATTCACTTTTGAGTGCCCAAAACCTTACAAAGTGCCTGTAACATATTAGATGCTCAATAAATGTGAACTAAATATCTGCTTCTTGTCCTAATTTTGATCTGTAGGCTCACCTTTTAAAATTACACATATAGTAAACTGTTCCTGTGATTTTTATTAAGTTCTCCATAGAAGTTTAAACATACTACAACAGGCATTGAAATTTGTATAGATTTAATCCGTGTTGCCAAAAGCTAATTGCTGGCAATGATTTCCTGTCTCCATTTATATATTCCTGCTCAACCATTTTCCTAATTCAAGCACCACAATGCAAAATTTTGCCTACACATAGTGATCAAAATACCAGGAGAGAAAGCCCCTGATGGTGGGGACATGCGAAGACAGCAGCCATGGAGGACAGCGTGAGGTCTTTAAAGAGCCTCAGCCCACTCCCCTCCCTACTCTCCACTCACCAGCTTTTAGTCCCCAGGATCCAGGGACAGTCTGGCAACTGGAACTTTGTGTTCAGCTGACGAGAATGTGCAAATGACAGTTTTGGCTGTCAAGGAGCTTATTACCTGAGTGAGGAGCTTACATATTTATGAGCTGACATCTCAGATTTGTGGCTTTGCACTCTTCCTCAATTTCCCTTTAGAACAGCCAACAGACACAGAATGGCCTTGCAGGCTCATTCCTTCACCTGGCGTCTCCTCCCCCACACCACAGTGCAGCATGTGGCTCATTTGTGCAGCTATCCGAGGGTCAAAGGAAAGTGGAAAATGAACCCACACGATTCCTGGGCTGGATCTGAAGAGGTGAATAATAGACCCACGGAGTATTCACTGGAGCGGCAAAGGCAGCTGCAGAGGGGCGTTTCCATACACATGTGCAGCGCCAACACACATCCCTTCAGAGTAGTCTGTCGACAAAGCCTGATCTTGAACATGATCTCGGTTGCCCTCTAGGCCATCTTGTGACTCTGCATCAGGACTGGCCACTGGGAATGACTATTTCTATTGAACATATGTTTTTTTCCCCACAAAGAACATTTTCTGCTTGTTTCAGCATGTGCCAGATCTCAAGCATTGCCCGGGACCTGTAACCTTAAGTGCGAGGGCTCAGGAAATACAGCGAACACCAAAGGTTGAGGCTGGAACCCAAGCCCGGGCTTGCTATACTCAAAAGTCCCTGCTCTTCCCTGGGCTCGTCTGCCTCCACGATGAAGCTGAGGAAGTGGGCGAGATGTGTGTTCTGTACCCCAGGACCCCTTTTCTTTCTCTCTCCCCACCTCTGCTCTTAGAAACCCCTTTCCCTTCCCTGTTCTTGCAGGCAGGGATCTGCAATCACCCCAGGTGAGTTACAGAGTGATCCCTCCCAGGGGCACTGGCTTTCACACTCTTATCTCTCATGTTGGAAAGGAAAGTTTTGTGGTTCAGAGTTTCAAACATCAGAGCCTCTGGCCCACATAAAGCCTGCCCTGCTTCTATGACAAAGAATGTACCCGTACTGCAAGGACAGAGCAAACAAAGAATATTGTTTTGTTTCCCTAAAACTGGTCAATCTCAGTATCCAAGAAACCAACTAAAATATTGGTACTAAAAGTACGCTGTGTCTCATATAAACGTAAAACTAAAGATGTCTACATAGCACTCTCTACTCATCAAAGCCTGTCACAAACATTTTTTCATTTTATCTTCATCAGGCCCTATAGGAGGTGGGGCAGAGATTCTGTTCATTCTTTCTTTCATTCACCCAACCATTCAGCAAACGTTTATGAGATTGAGCAGGGTCCTGGGCTCCCAGCACATGCAGAGCTTCCAGACAGAGGGGTCCCTCTCACGGTGGGTGCAGACGAGCAAGAGAGGCAGCGAGCACACAACGGTGTCTCTGTGGCAAAGCCTCTCATGGAGAGAAGCAGATGCTGCAGAATTGCAGAGAAGAGGGCTGGACCCAGGCACAGGGGACCAGGGAAGGGGTTCAGAGGACAGAAGAAAGGAGTCACCAAGAGCAGGAGGGCTGAGGCACCAGCAGGAATCTTGAAGGAATAACTCATTTAGGGAAATGAAGTTTGTCCATTTCTGGAGCACAGGGAAGGGGTGGGAATTTCTCACAGTCACACCGTTAGTTCCTAATAGAGCTGAGACTCACCCACCCAGGTCCTGACTCCTTCTCTGGTGCTCTTTCCATCCTAGGACCCCCATCACTTAGGAGCTGGGTCCTCTGTCAAAAGTGGTTGACAGCCGGGCCCACGGCTGACAGAACACAAGGATAGCATCAACAAGGACATGAACAGGCTGGGCCCCACATATCACCATTTAATTCTTGCACATCTGATGAGGTAAGCTTTCCGTGCATTTTACTGATGCACGCAAGAGCGGAGCTTAGGGAAGCCGAGCACTTTACTGGTCACCAGCTCGAACAGGCACAATGGCGATCGGTTCTGCTGAGCTGAGACGCTATCTAGTAGCAATTCTCCCGTGGACTCCCAGGGGAAGCCAACGAGAACAGGTGTCAAGGAGAGAAGGCAAGTGTTTCCTCTGATCAGGAAAACTTGTGAAGGCATCTTTCACAGGTCAACTCTCTTCTCCAAATTTACTGAAGACAGGTTTCTCCCTTGCAGCCTCTCCAAGGGAAGAGGTGGGAGGGGAGAGTGAGACAGCTGTCTTGTGTGAACATGCCATGGCTCTGCAGCAAAACTCCCCAGGAACCTGAGGGTTCCCTGCAGTGAAGATTCCCGTAGGAAGAATGCAGATCATGGCGAAAAAAGTCTGGACAGATATAAAGCTGGGGCCCATTAGTTCAGACAAAGGGCCGAAACCAGAACCAGGGCAACACGTCTAATAGAAAAAGTGAGGATGACCCTAATGGAAGCCCCCTTCCTCAGAGTGAGAGATCCGAAGATGATTCTTGGTTTCAGAACCTTTCTTAAGCTCCTGACTTTTAGGCCAGAGCCAGTCGCTGAGGAAGATGGAAGAGAACAGTGTCATGGGACTGTGACGAGGGGAGTAGACTGGCGGTTTATCTTGAGCAAAGCTTTTTTGCAGGACATCAAGCCAAATGAATGCCCCCTTGTGCCTGTAAGGTATCGATCAGGTTAAGACTATCTTAACCATCGGGTGTTATCAATTTCGGCCTCTGGGCACTTAACAAAACTTTGCCTGAACTCCTCAGAGACAACCCACCTCCTTCTCTTTCTCTCTTTTCTTTCTCTCACCTTGACTTCAGTATTTTTTTAATTGCTCAGCAGTTTTACGGACGCCAATCAGCTGCCTCTCTCAAAGCCTGTTTGCAGGTATCAGCATATCTGGCCCCTCTGCTCATTTACCACTAAAAAGCACTCTCCACCTTCATGAAAACCCTGCCCTTGGCGGCTGATCTTGTTGCCCAAAGGGGACACACACAAGGTTCCTGGGGGCTTTGGAGCTGCTCCCCAGGGGACACTTCAGAGGCACAGAGAGGCAGGGTTGGGCGCAGAGGAGGAAAAGCCAGAGGGGTGGGAGCATGGAAGGACTTGCTTGCTCTGTGAGAATGAGCAGGAACTCCAAAGATTGCTTCTTGCTGGGGATTTAAAGTATTTCTGGAGAAATCTCCCTCCTTTGTTTAAAATCCAAAAGGGCGACAGACTATCTCCATGAACCAAAGAAGGCTACAACCGGTTTCTGCTTTATGGGGGCATCAAAACCAAGGATGAGGGCTGGAATTTGGGCCAGAGAATTATTCCATCTCTAGTCTGACTTAGGTTTGCAATGGTTTCCCTTTTCCCGGCATGCTTTGCTTTAGTTTTTTTTCCCCTCCCATCCAAACCTATTCCAGATGCACGAGTCTGACAGAATCCATATGAACAAGAAACCCAAACAAAACAGCACAAGGTCAAAAGCATTTCCCCATGTGGCACAACCCCTGCGTGTGCAGAGAGGCACTCACGTGACATTGCCAACATGTGTTTTCTGTCTCAGATTTCCCTTGATAACAAAGGACCTATTTTAGAAGGCGTGGCCCTAGGTACATTTGCCCGGCATGAATCTGAGAAGAGTTGGGGATTCAGTTTGGTTTCAGGCTAGTCCCCTCAGGTGCTCAGTGCCGCAGCCCTTGGTGATGTTAAATGCCAATCAGTAAAGTTAGGAACACTTTGAGTCAGGTTTGTGAGATATGACCTCATTCAGTTGCTCACAGAGCCGATTTAATATTCAGGAATCAACTGAGCTCATTCAATTCCAAATTTGGCAGCCCTGTGTGTTACATTACAGTACTCTCTCTGTCCAGAGCTAGGCAGGGCGTGCTGAAGGGGATCTTTAGAAGGATCTTTCATGATGTTCCAAGACTCAGAGGAAAGGATGGGGGCTGGGAGACAGGCAGCAGGGAGGGCAGTAGGGGCCTAGGGTATGGATGTGATGCAGAGAGAGGCAAGATTCACTCAGAGAAGCTCTCCAGAGTGTCACTCTTACAAACCCCGCTTCCTAATCTAAGCAAGTTTCAAGAAGCCAGAGATATGTGTGTTAACACTGTCTCATGGACTCAAATGAAAAGTTGCAACTGGTCATAAAAAATATCAGCAATCTATTTTGATGTCCTTACTACGTGACTTATGATCTTAAACATCTTTAAAATACATCTTTTTAATCAAGAAAGCTTACGTTACTCTTTCTATATGAAAGTAACCTCGTTTCAAATTTTAAAGAAAAGGCAAATCATATTCTTTAATTTCAATTTCTGACCCTTTCGGTAGCTGCTGAGAAGTATTTCTCCTGAAAAACAAACTGATTTTGGTCTTCCAGTTACTTGTCTTCTCCCCCTGAATACAGGGGAATTTAAGTGCTGAAATCAAGCCTTAGTACAGAAAGATGGAAAACCCTGTGACGGGCAGAGACTAGAAATGACTAGCTTTCCAAATCGCCAGCGTCCTGCAACCCTGGGGTGACTGGACATTCTATTCTGGAACAGGCAGGTATTCTGGCTCATGAAAATCTGTAGCGGAGAAAGCAAGTTGACATTTAACATTATTAAAAAAAAAAATCAATCGCATATTTCTGTAGCCAGAAAGAACCTGTTCTGAAACTCACAGGCGGACTTCATTTTTATGATCGTGTAAAGAGAACACATTTCAATTCAGTCTCGGATCCTAAAATGAGCCACTGTCAAATATTTTAGCAACTCTGAATGAGTCTGAATATATCAATGATTGTCAGTTCAAAAACCTGGATCATTTCCTTCCCATTTTAGTCTCATTCTCCAGGAGATGTTTACAGGTTCTGTACCAGGAATTGGTGATCTCATCTGATATGTAATAGTATTTTGCAAGTCAACTGAACACGGTGAAAACTCATATAATCTGGACCCTCCTAACTTCTTTGGTATACTTGATACATTCTATTTTCACTTTTCTCAAAAGGAAATTAACTAAAAAAGTTACAGTAAAAAAAAAAGCAACTAAGACAGACCATCTAACTATAGGAACATATATATCTGTTACTTACACTGCTTTCCAATCCATCATCATTGATAAATCATGGCTAAATAATCAAGTGCAGAATCCATTTCTTCACATCTGTTAATAAATAGCTTCTCTCAAATGTCTCTTGCAGATCTGGGGCCATCTCGGGAGGAGGTAAGGCAGTGCAGAGGTGAAGGAGAAAAGGCTGGGAAATTCTAAAATCCATGGGGGTCTGGGAATTCTCAGAGCAGACCCCGGTGAAACATTCTTGTGCTTCCAGCCTTGGGCTAGACCATGATCCTGGCCTCCCTGAGCTCCCAGCCACCTTTCCGGTCCAGCTCAGCCCCTGCGCCAACATTGCATTTCCCTCCAAGAGCACTGCATCTGTGCAAGAGGAGAGCACGGGCTCCTGCCAGTCGGTGCCTGCAAGCACTCTTCTCAGGGGAAGCAGCACCAGTCTCTCTCCTGCCTGCTGTCTCAGGGAGAGGGAGGGAGGAAGGGAAAAGCCAGGCAGGAAGGGAGGGAGAGGAAGGGAGGGGGAGAGGGCGAGAGGCGGAGAAGAGAGGAGCTTTACTGATAAAGACCAGCACAGAGAGAGCCACTTGCTAGAACTCCCGGTAACCCACAGTAGCTTAGGAATTTTCTGAATTTTCAAAGCACAGCAGCTGTAAGGCAGAGTATCAAAAATCAAGTGTTTAAAATTTTAATTACACATCCATATACACATTAGTACATACAAAGCCGGTAGAACCTTGGTTCTGGATCCATGTGTGACTGCACAAAACATTTGTAGACAAACAGATGCAGACATATGTCCCCATGAGGATAATATCGACATGCATATATTTCAGGGGAAATGCCTAGTCTCACAGTTTACATGTCTTAAAAGTATTGAAATGCTCTCAGAAGTGGGTGTGCAGATCAGAAAAACAGCACCCTTTGCTTCTGATGCCATCTCCAATGGTGCCTCCGCCAGCTTTGGGGGAGGTTCCCGTTTCTTTTTTCCTGCTTCAAGAAAGAAGCCCCCAAAAGGAAGAGAATAGAGAGGTGAGGCAGGGGCTCACAATGTGGCTGTCAACTTTGCATGTCACACTCCACTGTGGCGCTGCAGCCCAGGACTCTACCCAGACAGAGCCAAGGCCCAGATTACTGCCTGAGGGACGGAGTGGCCCAGAGCCGGACAGAAACATGCAAATGGGGCTCTGCGATGGCACAGGATCAGGAGGCTCATAGGAGGAATAGAGAACAGCACAGGCAGGAAGGTGGACATGAGGCAGACACGACCAGGCACGCTGTGGTTCCTGGGGGCTGGGGGGACCAGGGGGACAGACGGTGCAAGACCATCACCCACAATTCCTGAATGCCCTCTACAATCCACCCCTCTCTATACAAGATGTTTCTCCATGTGTAATTGAAACTGTCTGTGGTAGAACTGCCTTGTGACAGGGTGTTAGAAATGCAGATGCTTGGACCCTACCGCAAAGATTCTGGGTGACCGGTGGGGACCGGAAGCTGCATTGTAACAAGCTCCGCAGTGATTCTGATGCAAGCTGAGGCTTCTGAAGACTCACCTCTCATCTGGGTTGCATGAGTGGATGGGTGAAAAGCTGAATGTGGTCAGAAGTGATCCGAAGGGAACCCCTGTGAGAACGTGTGCTTGGGGGTGGGGTGAGGGGGACAAAACAAAACTGGAACTCGGAGCGGGAGGTGTCATAGGGACATGAGTTGTGATGACCTGCCACCTGGAAAACACGTCACGGCTGTTCACGGCTCTGATGCATGCCTTGGCGCCGTGGCCTGAATTCTCTTCTTCCCCAGGCAAACCTGAAACCCAGAGCAAAGGCTCATTCTCTTGGAAGCTGGTCTACCTCTCCTAGGTGTAGGGAATGGTCCCAATCACATCTTTGTATTTCTCAAGGCAAGTATCTTTATGGATGGCAGTTCTTTACCGCCAGTCTCTTGCTTCCCAAGTAGATGGGGAGGAGGCTTTTTTATGTAAACTGGATGCTTTCTCAACCATAGTTCTATGTCCTCAAATTCTGGATACGAAGTTGGCATCAATAAATGTGCACTAATTTAATGGTTAAATATATCATAAGAGTATTTCCTTAACCTAGGTGGTTGGTACACAGATGTTTGCTCTATTATCGGTCTTTAAACTGAGCATCTACCTGCATTTCCTATATAACTTTGTATGCAGGACACACTTAACAATAAAGAAAAAAATTTAAGTCAAAGAATCTGCAATTTGGTCTAGAAAATTAGGACTTGGTGGAGAATGAATAGAAAAAAAATTGTGAAGAGCTGAACTAACAAGGAGGTTAACAGGAAAAAAGGCAAAGAAAATGTCAGAGCGAGGTGACCCCAGTGGGGTGTGCAATGTTGTCAGGGTGGTTCTTGGTAAACTGATGTAATTGGGGCTCAGAAAGGTGTCATGTTTGCAATCAGCAGGACAAGGACATGTCCTAAACAGAGATAGGCTGCATGAAATGGGGGCAGAGCTTGCACTAACTATCCTGGGGGAGGAACAAAATTAGCAGAAAACATCTCCCATTGTCTTTGGAAGTTCGGAGGACTTGTAAATTAAAAGTTAGGAATCACTCACACTAATAACAGAAAGGGTAGATGGATGGATACAGCGCTACAGGAAGAGGCCCCAGAAACCTCGGGGTGCACCACTCTCTAAGGGGCATTTAAAATGCTGTTGTATAGTTTTAAAGTGTTTCCTTTGTTATTAAGTCTCCTATGTACAACTGAGGAATCATTGCTCAGAAAAGTTAAATAACACGCTCTATATCACTCAGCTGATAAATTCCAGAATAAGATCTAGAATCCAAATCCTCCTGTATATAATCTGCTGCATTTTCCATTCTACCAAATTAAGCTCCAGCAGGTGAAAACGGCCATTAAACTTGGTGGAACAGAGACGGAAAATGAGAAATACCCGTAAGACTCTCTCAAAACGCAAAGGAGAAGCTATCTTATGGATGGGCACATTTGTCAGAACATTTGTTTAGCAAGCATCAGACTCAGTCTATGTAGCTGGAAATCCCTAGACACGGATCACTGACAGCAAGGCTTTCTGGGGCAGCCCATATCCAGTGACTGGCAGAGGCAGGGGTTCAAGTCCCCAGACATTAAGTCCAATACAGGGACCTGTTAACATCTTTATGCTCCAGAGCTTCCCCATGGGACTGGCTGCATCCTCGCTGGGTCTGTTTGGCAGTTTGACATTCTCCTCTGCACCCCCTGTGCCCTTCCCCTCCTTTCTGCAGGTGCTCATCTCCTATAAACGTCATGCGCAGCCAGCTCCGCCTCAGTGTCGGCTTCCGGAGAACACCAGACCCACAGGGTGAAGCAGGGCTGTCCTTGGGCTCTGCCTGAGCTTCACCACCAGCAAGCCCCACACGCAGATGCCTCTAGTGACGGCAAAGCTTCACGGCAATGAAAGCTGACTCTATCAAATGTTGGGCAGCTGGTTCCATCTTCAGGTACAGTTTTCTCACCCACAGTAGACCAGAAGCCATAGAGCCGTGCGGCCTCCTGGACAGCATAAGGGCAGTGAGAGCTCCTTCAGCCAGAGTGGCTCTGCTTTGATCTGTTTTATGTGTTGAGGAAATTGGGGCTTTACAGTTAAATGTGTTTTTGAGAAACATGATCCCACAGACCCCTTCCATCTGCAACATTCCATGATGCTCTGTCCTCAGAATAGCAGCATGGTTCCTAAGGCCATCCGTGATTTGGAGAAACAAATCAACTCACATACAAAGACAAGATTATAATATAGATTAAGTGACAGGTGCCTTTAAGGCTAAATTCTGGTTTGTTGGACAGATAGGGAGTGATATAAATGATGATGGAATTGAGAATGGGTTCTCAGAGGACCTGGACAATGTATTAGCATATGTGGCAATCAGAAGGGTTTCAGACAGCGAAGGGAACAGCTTTCAGTTAAAGGAACCACGTCCTGGGGCTGTGGTTTGCAGTGGCCTTCTCCTTCCTCACCCCAAACACAGTACGTAGTGCGTGGGACTCACGCCATCTTGGGGGACATAAGACATTACGCCCCAATGTCGCTACCACAGGCCCAACAGAGAGCATTTTCTTATTCCCTCAAAAAAGAACATGCTGTTACAAGATTAACAAGAAAAATCCAAGCAGCTAATGCTCTAGTGACACATTTTATAAAAAATGTGTTTATTAGTATACAAGAAAGGTTTAATGGTTACCAAATAGTTATAAATAATGAAAAAGACTCTTAAAAGAATCATGCCTAAATCCCCTGTGAATTTCTCTGTGGGAAGTACCAAACGTAAAAAATCCTTATTCATTGAAAGTCATCAAGATTAAAATGAATGATGTGTATTCTCAATATACAATGCAGAGATGGTTAAAAAGTAATTTATGTTCCTTGATGTTCTGGGCCACCAAACCTGCACACTTATCAATGTTTATATTTGGTAATTATTTTCAACATCCATGTTATTTGGAAGAGAATATTTGACAGAAGGAATGAAGGGACATTAGAATGTATACTGAGAGTTGTACATAGTGCCTAGTATAGAATCCTTCGCATCTTCAAAACTTCAGTTGTCCACAAATGTGGATCCCAAAACTGCTAATGAGAAGAATGTCATTCTATCACTATTTGGAGAAGTCTAGCAATGTGGGAGCCTACTAAAGCATTTTTTTAAAAACAATACTGTGTTCTATTGCTTGATTTTCCAAGGTTAAATCATTATGCAGTTGGTCTTGTAGCAAGTTAAGGACTTGTTTAATATATTTAAAATTTACAAGGTTTTTTGCAGCCTACATAGCCTTTTGTATGTCCTGTTTTCCAAGCCTCATTATGAGATGGGGATAGCCCTGGCCACAGATACAGATTTTTTAACGGAGAAGAGGAAGGGGAAGCGCAGAGAGAGAAGAGTGGACAGGAAGGTGTGGGGAGGAGTTGGAGAAGCTGCCCTAGAATGGAGCCCTCTGTGCTGGGTGGGGGTGGCGGTGAGCAAAGGGTGGATATAAGCCACATGGATGAGACAAAATCGGGCCAGGGCTTCCTCCCTTCCGGCTGCCCTGACTTCCTAGCTGTATGCCCACCCACTCTGCCACGCGGTGTGGGCAGGAGACACAGCAGCTCTGGAAGCTCGGGGACTGGTATTTCATTAAGTAGCCCCCAGGGTATAAAAAAATGACCAGGGCAAGACCAGGTTCCATTCCTTAGGAAGCCCTTGCGCTGGCTGCATGCACCAGGCCACTCAGTTAGGAGACGGGCATTGGCAGTCTCCTCCAGGGAGCCTTTGGGAAATCTGCTGGCTAATGCCCGCGATGGGCCCATGTGGAGCCACTGACATCAAATCCCACAGTGTGGCTTGGTTTGCCTTGGAAACTATTAGAACCTCACCAGAAACACGAATGACACGCAAAGCTTAACAAGGCAAGACAGCCACCTCGCAGCAAAGCCAAGAGAAAACGCCCGGTTCCAGCTCCAGTCCGTGGCCCATGCAGGGGAGGGAGCATTCTTGGATGATGGTCTCTCTTCAAATCCATGGCGCTCTGATGCCCTTGATCTTCATGCTGGCAGACTTCAGAGAGGATTTTGATGCCTCTCAAAAGAACTGAGGCGCTCACTCCATAGAATGCATTTGAGAACAGAGATCTTTTGTTGAAAATAGTCAGAACATCAAACATTCTTTTTTTAAATGAAAGGTCAAATACCTCTAATATTTAGTTAGATCTGTGTGGGAAAAAGGAAGCACTTTCAAGAATGTAAATGCTGTATTTGGGAAGAGACAGTATCTTCAAAACTCACTTGACATGTAGTACGAACACCACGTATGTGGTGTATGGTCAGTACCACCCAAAAGGAGCATGAAAATCTCAGCACTTCATATAAATTAGAAATTTAATTCATATATACAGCCTAATAGATATGAAAACTGTATGTTAATTAGGTATGCTCACAAGGAAAAATGATATATGAAAGTCTAGATGTCATTTTTAAAAGACAAATTAGGAAAACGCATGTGTGGTTTTCAAAGAGTTTGCCATAAGGCTCTTTTCCAATTAATATGGATAAGTTTCCAGGGAGAGCCATTCGTGACAGGGAAAGAATTGGTATCCACTGACATCCTGGAACATCCCCTCTCTCCACCTTGTTTGTGAAAGGATGTAAGAAAGCATATACGTTTGTGGGGAAGTTGGGGTTCCTATGGCCAGGATCCTCACTGAACTTAAACCACCTGATAATGTAACTGGCCTGTTGCTAGGCTACCGCTTCCACACCTTTAGGCAATAAGCTATTATTGTGCTATATAGAGAGCTCGGCCCAGTGCTCTGGATGGAGGCAGAGACACTAGGGCTCGACCTACCACCTGGAGAACAAGCCAGGTAATAAACCCTTTCAGCCCAAAGAACGTTTTGCTGTCAGTTTCTTTGGTCACATTGAATCCATAGCAAACTTGCCCAGGGCTAAAACCCATTGGCAAGACATTTTATCTAGTTTTTCATTAAATTTTAAATCTCTCATTGGAAGAAATCATGCTATAATGAGCTTTTGTATCAAGTAGTCATAAAATAATAGGCAGACTTTTGTAGCAGAAAAGCAGAATCCAGTTATCTGTCCTGGGTCTGCATTTTGTCTTGTCTAAAGTGCGTGCTACCTCAGTTGGTTTATATTCGACTTTGAATAGTCAGTGACCAAATTCCCAAGGAATTGTAAAGCTGTACAGCTGGTCCGCTGTGAATGTGCAGCAGAGGCAGTAGTTACCGAAATACCAGGGAAGCACAATGTGTGCGTGATGAAGCAATCTTCTAGTTCTAAAGAGAGAAGTGCAGCAGAGCCAAATTTAGGAAAAGGCTCGACAATCCTCTGTGTGATAAAGGAAGAGAATTAATTTGGACTGTTGTATGCCTCGAAACATGTCTTAGCAAAAATGCAGTTGTTGACACTGCAGGTCACAAAGTCTAATTTTGATATGAATTCTAACTACTAGCCCAGTACAGCAGCTACCCTCCGTTTAAAAAGTGTTCTGTAGATAAAAACAGATCTCTACGGTACCTCTGTATGCAAAAGCAGAATTATCATCTCTGTTCAGATATAAGAGAAAGAAGAAATTTACGCTGCTTGGTTTCATAGTCATAAAACAACAGATGACAAAAAACTCCACCATCAAAGTAAACTAGATTCATATCTCTCAGCTCAGCTCCAAACACACAACCGTAACAACAAATACCTAACAGGATACTCACCACATGCCAGGCCGAGTTCTAAGGGCTTTGCATGTATCAATTTCCTTAGTCCTCTACAACTCTGTGTGGCACACATCACACTCTTATCCTTGTTCTATAGATATGGAAATTGAAACACAAATTAAGCTTCTCTCAAGGTCACACAGTTACTAAGTGGCAAAGCCAAGATTTGGACCCACGTGGCCTGGTGTTAGAGGTCCCTCTGTCAAATATTACACTAGACGGCCCTTTGTAAATGAAGTTCTGTAAGCTACTGTTTTATCTGTGAAGTGGGGATCAAGGTGCAATCTCAAGGACTGCCAGGTGGTCTAAGAAAAAGGATCAGATAGCGCTGGGCAGGTGCATCGTCTGTGCTTAGTCTCCGGTTTAATTATAGGCAGTGCCCGTCTATGGGGCCAAGCAGCTGATTCTTCCCTAGGAATTCCTGTAAGTGACCTGGCATTGCCTGCCTTCCTTGCTGGTGTCTGGGGAAATGACACTACTGAGTTCTAAGGCCTGACATAAAATTCCCCCTTCGCCATCACAGATGGAGGCAGCATTTTAACTCCAGGAAGAAAGGAGTTGGATGCGTTAAGGAAATGAATTTCACCTTTATCCTCACCCTGACTCTTGTGTAAGATGTATATCAATTAATTCATCACATCTTGCCATCCTGGGGCCTCTTCCCAGCTCTTTGGAATGCCTCCTCTTATTCCCCCTGACTTCTCCAGTTGGCCAGGAGCCAGCCCTTGCCCCGGTGAAGTCTGAGGCTACATAAGCTGCCCTGTCTTGGATGCTCTCCTGAGAATCGGGAAAGCGCTCTAAGCCAGTTTTTGACAAGTTACTGGCAAAAGGAGAAACAGCACCTGCCAATTTGCTTCAGGCGTGAGCATGTTAACAGGTATTACACCAGGTGTTACTAATATGTTACAACAAACTCAGTTTTCAACCTATTGTTTGGGTTATACAGTGTTACAGGTTTTGTACTCTGCAAACTAATATACTTGTTTCTAATTCAGAAAATTCAGAATGTGTGTTGAAGAATTCAGTCCTCAAGTAGGGGATATATTTATTGCAAATTAGCCTTATTTAGAGATCAGAATGTGGGCTAAATGATCAATACTAGTTCTTCAAGATTGTCACTTTATAAAGCAAAGACTGTGACAAATGTCACTGCCAGGATTAAGCCAGTCAAATTCACTGGTGTGAGGTCAGTGTGCTGGCAAAATGCCCTACTTTTTCAGTTCTGCAAGTCAGTCAACGACGTCATGCTAAGAAATTGCAGAACTGGGCAGAATACTTCTGAGTGCTTTGCTCCAGGGCTTAGAAGGGATGTCTAAGAAACCACAGTCCTAAACTGCCAATGTTCTCAGCAAGAGCTGGGGCTGTCTACATTCAGGTTAGTAATGACAGGCAGCTACCCAACCCAAGATAAAGTGTGTGCTGGAAAGTCAGAGAACTGGGAGCAAAGTAAAGCCCCCACACAGGCCTGCCTCAGCATAATCTTGAAGGAGGGAGAATTCCCCCTTAAGAAAATGACCTTGTGGATAAAATGAGAGTTCCTGTGGCCAGGATTCTCACCTGGCCCTGGTTGACTAGCTCACTGCACACCTGTGGGCAATACATGGCTGTTGACTCTATATAAAGAGCTCCACCCAGTGCTCTGGGCACGACACAGTGGCATGGCTGTAAGACTGCAGGAGAGCAGAGCAGAGGCTGGAGTGGTGGCAGCACCGAGGACACAGGCCCAGAGGATGGCTGTGCGGGATGACTGTGCAGAGAGGCCCAGAGGACGGCTGTGTGGGACAACTGTGCAGGCAGAGAGGCCCAGAGGACGGCTGCATGGGACAGCTGTGCAGGCAGAGAGGCCCAGAGGATGGCTGTGCGGACAGAGGGGCCCAGAGGCAGAGACTGGCTTGCTGCATGCAGACTCGCTCTGAGTGAACAGGATTTTAGTGACTGACCTGCCACTCTGGAAATAAAGTTGGGTATAACCCTTTCACCCCAAGAACGTTTTGCTGTCAATTTCTTTGGTTACATTGAATCCATAGCGAACTTGCCCAGGGCTGAAACCCATTGGCAAGACAGACCTCTTCAAAGATGTGGTAGATATACACAATGGAATGTTATTCAGCCATAAGAAAACACATCCTACCATTTGCAACAACATGGATGGAGCTGGAGGATATTATGCTCAGTGAAATAAGCCAGGTGGAGAAAGACAGGGCCAAATGATTTCCCTCATTTGTGGAGTATAACAACAAAGCAAAACTGAAGGAACAAAACAGCAGCAGACTCAGAGACTCCAAGAAGGGACTAGTGGTTATGAAAGGGGAGGGGTTGAGGAGGGTGTGTAGGGAGGGAAGGAGAAGGGGATTAAGGGGCATTATAATTAGCAATCACAATATAGGTAGGTCACGGGGAAGGCAGTACAGCACAGAGAAGACAAGTAATGACTCTATAGCATCTTACTATGCTGATGGACAGTGACTGCAATGGGGTGGGGGGTACTTGATAATATGGGTGAATGTTGAAACAATGTTGCACATGTGAAACCTTCATAAGATTGTATATCAATGATGCCTTAATTAAAAAAAGAAAATGACCTCTTAATTTCCATCCCTTCAGGCCCAGGGCATCAATTGGTTAATCTAAAAGCCATGTGTACTAATAATAATTATAGCTATTAATACTTATATATTTAATATATATAATACTAATAAGCTATTTCTAAGAAACATGTGACTTCTGAAGCAATACTATAGTCTTTGGCTCCTTGATCCCCTAAATTTACTTGTAGGTGGAGATACAGAAAATTTAAGTGGAAACTTGTCAGGTCACTAAAATTATACTATATAAACAGTTACCTTTTTATCTATAGCTCAGCTGTGTGTCTCCAGCAATTGAACCACACTTATCTGTCCTGAAAAAATAAAATCAGATAATAATCTTTACCTTACTTCCCATGGAATAAGGCAGGAAAAAGTTCATGTGAAGTAGGGACTCAAGCTGACTTGCCTTGTAAATTCACTATGTAGCCCTGACGACATCACTTAGTGTGAACAGGCTGATTTATTTAACCTCTTCATCCTCTGATGATGTTGTCTTAATATTATATTTGTAAGGTATTGTGATGCTTCCAGCAAGTGATACCCCTACACACATTGCTAGCAATTAGGTCTCTCTTACATTTGCCATATGGGTCCCTGCCAAGGACAGTGAGAAGTGTTCCAAGTTTGGAGCTTCATAAACCATTCTCCTCGAGCAAATACTACAAGAGCCACTTGCTAGCATTGATAAGAAGATATCTGGTATTGATAAAGGGTAGTACAAAAATGCAATCAAAGCTCTTTTGGCAGTAGTCACACTAGTCGGGCGACCTGCAGCCTCCTGGATGTAGTTGCGTCTGCTTCTCTTAAAGAACTCATGCTCATTTCTCGCTTCCCTTCTCCCCCAAACAAAACTGTGCATTTTCTTCAACCATATGTACTCTCTGATGCCAGGGACAGAAGAGTGTCTTCTTGTCCAGCAAAGGAAGCACAGGGAGGCAAGGGAGGCACAAGGGAGACTTGCCTGGGCTCCTGCCTCTCTCAGATTCTGTACGTGGAAGAATAGACCAAGAGGCAATGCTGAGACCCGCCTTTCTCGTGGGTGGCTATTAAATTATTGAAAAGTCCAGGCTAAAAGAAAGCCAAATATTAAGGACTGTATCATGGGGAGGAAGAGAACTTGACAATCCACACAGATTTAAACTTTTCAGGAAGAAAGCCCAGTGACTGAGCGCCATGAGACAGCGCTTCAGAGACATTAGCCCCTTTCCCCCCAGGCACTGCGTGGAGACGGCTGCCGTCTCCTACACTCCGTCCCACTCCTCACTTTTTCTGCTGGCTGCTGTGGATGAACAGTTTTCCCTTATGGTTCACAAACTCTGCTTTCAGCATGTTCTTCCTCAACTCAGTTGCCTCTCAAGTGAGCATTTTTGCTTGTAGAGTAAATGATAATATTCCACTAGCTTCTAATTAGGCGCCCGAAGCCAACAGTGAAAACCTTCCCTCCAGGCTGACTCATCACTGGGCTTCTCCGGAGGTCTTTGATTCAATTTCCAGCTTCTCCAATCACACTAAGCATCAGGTTGAAAATATTAGAATATAAAATGTGGCAGATCAGGTTCTCATCTCTGCCCTCCCTCTGCTCCCGTGAACACATCCACAGGGGAAAGAGAGAAACAGGGAAGTAAAGAACATGGCAGTTTGATGGGTAAGAAATGATGCTTGAATGTTGAGATGTCTTGGAAATAACACATACAGTTGCATTACTGCTTTAGATGGATGAATATAATATGATAGAATAAGTGTGTTTTCCAAATAGCTTCATCTAAGTATTGCTTTTTATTCAATGAATGGAAGTCTCACCTAAAGCTCTGGCATTACTATAATTATCTCCATTCTTGTTACACTGCCGGCTTGACTTTAAGATACAGTCCCTCAGCATGCATAGTGTGATATATACATGGTTTCGTATTCACTTTCACTATAGGGGTAGTTAGTTAACATTCAAAATGTCTCAATCAGGAATGTACACTTCAAGGATGATTGGTTAGCTAGCACTTGATACATCGAATTTTCATTGTCATTTAATTTCAAAATATTGTCTAATTTCAACTGAAATTTCTTGAACTCATAGGTTATTTATTAGTGGATTGCTTGATTTCCAAACATTTGCGGATTTTCTATTTTGTCATTAATTTTTAGCTTAATTTCTCTTTGGCTAAAGAACATTCTCTGAATGAATTTAGGGCTTTGAAATTTGTCCAGTCTTGCTTTATGAGACAGGAAACAGTCAACTTTGGCAACTTGGAAAGAATTGTACTATGTCATGTTGAGTACAGTGGTCTATGTACATAAGTCAAGTAAAATTAATTAAGGGTTGTTCAGATTTCTATATCCTTGTTGATTTTTTTGTCTGTCCAAGTCCATTGAGTGTTAAAGCCACACAGTATGATTATAGATTGTTTTGTTTATCCTGTCAGTTTTTGCTTTCTACATTTGGAACTATGTTATTAGATATATACAAATATAGAATTGTTATAACGTCCTTGTGCAATGACCCTTTTATTTGTACAAAACGTCCCTATTTATCTTTAAGGATGAGTCTTCCCTTAAAGTCTACTTTATCTGGTATTAGTGGAACTACACCAGCTTATCGTGGTTGGTATATACACAGTGTATCTTTTCCCTTCTTTAATTTTCAACTTCTCTATGTCCTTCTACTTAAAGAGTGTCTCTCACTAGTGGCATATAGATTTTTAAATTCAGTATGACAATGTCTTTTAAGTAGAGTATTTAATGACTTTCCATTTGATTCGATTTGGTTTTATTGCTATCACCTTAGAATTGTGTTCTGGTTATTGGTTAATCTACTCTACGTTCTCTTTTCTTGCCTTTCTTGCTTTTGGATTAAGTATTTTCATTCTATTTCCTTTCTATGTATTATTTTACTTGTTACTCTAGAAATTACAATATATGTGTTTGACTTATTATAGTCTAGTAAAGTTACAACTTTTAATATTCCCACATGTTGCTATGACTTTGTAACACTCTAACTCCATTTACCTGTCTCCCACCTTTTTATATTATTTTGGTCACACATTTAACTCTACATATGTTTTAGACCCCATAAGCCTCATTTTTGTTATATGATCAACATCATTTATATTCGTCCATATATTTTTCTCAATGTTTTATTCTGAAATGAAAGTTTCAAAAATAAAATTGGAAGAATTTTACAGTGAAAACTCATACAATCTTTATCCAGAGTATACAATTAACATTTTTCTTTATTTTCTTTATCACATATGTATCTCTTGATCCAGTCATCCATACATTATATACTTTTAATATATTTAAGCTTGACCACATATTTATCATTTCTGTCACCCTCCATTCCTTTCTACATTTCCTGGAACCATTTTCTTTCTACCTGTACATGTACTATTTCTTTTAATGTTGGTCTACTGGTGATGAATTCTTTTAACTTTTGTTCATCTTAAAATGTCTTTATTTCACTTTAACTTTTAAAAAATATTTTTGCTGGGTTTATAAAGCTTTAGGTTGGCAGTTAACAGTCTTTCAACACAGTAATGTTACATTCCATTGTTTCTGCTGAGAAATGAGCTGTAAGTCTTATTGTTGCTCCTTTGAACATAATGATTTTTTTTTCTGGCTGCTTTCACAATTTTTCTCTTTGGTTTTTGTTTACAGTGGTTTTACTACATTGTGCCCTGTTGTGGTTTTCTCTGTATGTATCCTGCCTGAGGCATGCAAGGCTACTTGAATTTTTGTTTTGATGTCTTTGATCATTTTCAGAAAATACTGCCTCTACTCCATTGTTTCTTCTCCTTTATAGGACTCCAATTACATGCTGTTATATGAACTAGTCTTTTCATCCTTTTCTTTCTGGTCTTTTCATCCATTGTGATCTCTGTGCATCCACCTGGATATTTTCTATTGAGCTGTCTTCCATTTTATCAATTCTTTCCTGTAATGCATCTAATCTGTAGTTAAATACATCTACATTGAGTTCTTAATATCATTATTTCAATTTTTAAGTTCAAGAATTTCCAATTTGTTTAAGTGGATTCAAATTTTTTGGAGAAAATCTTTATTATGTTATCTACTTTCTTGAACACATTATTTTAAAGTCTGTCTTATAATACCAATAATTAGGTCATTTATGGGTCTTTTTCTATTGCCTATTTTTTCTCTTGGACCTATTTCATGGTATGCCTCACCATTTTTTATTGGAAAAAAAATCATGAAAAATTGAGAGACTGTTGAAAATACAATCTTCTTCTTGTGTATGTAAGAATCCAGCAAACCCAATTAGCCAATGAATTAGAAGTTTGATGGGGTCCACTGTTCAGATCCTTACAGGAGAGCTTTTTTGCCTGACTTTAACTAGATATTTATCTGAATCGTGCCATTAGCACCTAACCACACCTGCCTCTAGTGTATCCTTCAGGCAAGGTGCTGAAGGAGTGTGTGCCTGGAAGGATGGTGACGGGGTTCTTCAACAAGTTTACAAAACAGACCACATAGCTTTTCTGCCAGCATACTAACACATGTTTGTAACTATGGGGGAATCTGGTTTAAGACTTGTCTTTATAACACAACCTGGAAACAAGGTTTTGTGGGAGGAAACCTACAGCCCTACCTTGAACTAGGAGAGGCTAACAATATTGACCAAAAGTTAACTACAGGTAACCAGATTGGCTTAGGTGAGTTTGAAACATGTTCACAGGTCAGTGTAAAACTTTACTAGCCATGATGCACTTATCATTTGCTCTGGCTTACCACCTTTGTTTTTCTTTTAAAATATCATGTGAGCTACTGTAATCTGGGCTTTTTCTTGGCCTAATTTAGCCACATTCCTTATTAATTCTAGTTGCACACAAAGAGGAATTGAGGTTACTGAAAGGTCTTCCTGTTGACAGAGAAACACTGTATCAGGAGGACTGAATTCTACTCTCTCCCTATCAGAAGACGCTTATGAAGCTTGTAGATATGATATATTAAGCAAAGAGCACATTAGAAATCCTGAATCCTGCTTCAGCAAAACACACCAAGAACCTAGGGAGTCCACCAAAGTGGCATTTTTGACAATACGAAGGGTTTAAACTGCTTCCAGAAAAAAGCTGACAGTACTCAGCCCTGTGTTCAGGGGACTCAGTGGGAGTGGCTCCCAAAAGGCAGAGTGTGAAATGGTGTTGCTGTTTGCCCTCCTGTGAAAGCAGACCTCAGGGAGGTCCCAGGCACAGAGTACCATGGAATCCTCAAACTCTTCAACCGGGCAGGAACTTAGAATTTTTCCAGTTCATTATTTCCATTTTATGATAAGGGAAACAACAGAAATTTGGTAACTTAGCCCAAGTTACACAGGAAGAAAGGCCTGACCCAGAATTCAGTTCACTAGATGTTTAACCCATGTCCTGTTCAGGGCTCCCTGTGTTCTATTCTCTATACAGAGCTCCTAGAAGCCAGGGGGTCCTGCTCAGGCTATAGTCACATTCCCTTGGGCTTGCTTTCATGACCTACCCAAGTTGGGTCACCCTAACCTTGAATTTAACACAGGACATTTAGGTTACCTATGTCTACCCAGCTGTCTTAGGAGCACAATGCCCTAGACAAAGAAAATAGAAGTTTTTATATCAGAGTAGCATGAAACAACAGCCAGTAATGTGGGCTTTTAACTCTGAAATAACAATATATAGCCATTTTTTTTCTAGAATAGAAAAATGAAAGGACAGATGTCAGCAAAACAAAGCCAACTTATATAATAGCTTTGACCTAAATTTTTTGGGTCCTCTTTACATGTTGGGCTGAAATTCATTTAATCCTTTGGATAATTTTGGCAGAGAATACATAGCTGTCTCAAAAGAAAGAATAAACAAAATTAAATCTGTTCAGTGATTTCTCATGGGACAATGCCAATCTAAGCAACAAAATTAAGAAGGAAAAAATTCTTCATTACTGAAGAGGTAGATATGTGCTTGAGTTTTCTGTAAAAAAGAAGAGTTATGAGGATCTGATATTCTTGCCAATATTATAGGTGTTTCAAAGCACCATTTACTTGCTCTGTTTTTATTTCCCCAGCCACAATTAGAGTTAACAATGTATCTCACAAATAGGACAATCACAATCACTTGGGATTCTTGATTGAAAGGCTAACATATAGCAATAAAGGCAACAGGAGATCACTCTCAGATATTCTCCAGCATTTTTCATCGTCCATACCATTTTCCAAGGATTCAGTATTGAGGAAGAAACATAAATCCAAAATGGAAAATGAGCATCATTTTTGATAAGACACTAACATGAAACTGCCTACTTTTTTATTAGCATATAGTCCACTGCAGGCTAGAGATACAAATACATACTGTGTGATAAAAATGTGTTCATCAAAAGCCCAGATGGCTCATGGTCCACACAGGAGTCCCTCCTAGACAGTTTGAGAACAATCTACTCTAGGAAGGGAAGCTCTAGTTTCATCTTTCCACTGTACTGGATCTATGCATTGTCAATATCACTAATCAATCACAGCACTGTTTCCTGATGAGTTCAATACTCAAGGTAGAGGCCAAGATTTGATTACAGTGGGCAAGTTAGCCGAAACTGATTTATTAATCTAGGTAGCCAAACAATACTACACACGGAAATACGGTTGTTACAGTATGGACTTTGAATGCAGAAAGAGGTCTTACATGCAGCTCAATCATGTATTAGCAAGCTGTTCTTGGGCATGTTACTTAACCTCCCCAACCCTCTATCTCTTCCTTCTGTAAAACTGGGATATTACAAGTATCTATCCAAAAACGTCTCTGTAAAAATTAAACAAGGTAATTAGAATGAAGTTTTTAGCGCAGTGCCAGACCCATTGTAAGCACTCAATGAAATGTTAGCGACTGTTAATAGTGATAGAATAATATGAATATCATTAGCAGTGTCTAAAGAGACAGAGTTCTGGTCTATATTAAACAAAGCCACAACATGCAATAGCAGGACACCAAGTTTACTTCCTTCTTGCAATAACCCTGGGAGTTCTGTACACACATCCCGAAGAGGAGTCAGAGATGTAAAGTAAATCAGTTTGCTTGCTTAAAAAAAATTGCAAACTTCGCAAACACTAAAAATACATCTTTCAAGAGAGATGCAGTGCTGTGTCTAAACTGTACTGAATCTGCCTGTCTTGGAAAGTGACAGGTTGAGATAACACTTGCAGGCTATCCCAAAGGTCACTTCGTCCCAGTACAGGGCTTGACATGTGTTAGATTTCCACCCCAGGACTCGATCATAAACTGCATAAGTCTAAAAGAGAATGGGCCGTCAGATTTACTTCCATGAAATATGAATGTCTCCCCTACATTTGCCTCACGAGTTCAGTCCATGTTCAATCACAACTGATCTGCAAGTGCAATTTAACAAACAATACTGTCATCTCGTATCTGCTCTTGAAGGTGCAAAAGAATGTATTAGTCCTCCTCGGGCTGTGTTTCAGTAAGTTTGTCCAACAAAGTGCCCGAAATTTGAAAGGACTGCTTTAATGACGGACATACTTATGGTGATCAATAAATGGCCTTTACCCTGACCCTCAGTGAGAGGTACAGAGCCTGAGTGTGGGAGCTGGACTAGCCAGCTAGTGTCCTGGAGGATTGGTAGGAAATAAGCTTTCCTGTTCATACAAACCCCCAGGGTCCAATACCAGGGCTTCTTGGGTGCTGGGGCCCAGGGTGTCCTCTGAGACAGATTTGGAGGTCATTTGCAAATAGAAGAGAAGGAGCCTGGCTGAAGAGTCACTAGAGGGACTTTAATCTTATCAGCATATTTTGCATCTTCCAACTGCAAACCCAGCTTAAGGCATAAAGAATTCAGTCTCTTGGTGCCTCTGTTATGAATGACTCACTCTCAAAACTAGCTGCTTATAGATCTACCCTCTGATTTCACTGTCTGAAATGCAAATGGAGCACCACTTCAGGGCCTGGGATAACTATAATAATCTGAAAGCTAGAATGCTTCACTCTCCCGTAAGTCTCATTTTCAGCCAGACTCAAGTCTTCAGGCCATCAATTGACAGACAGAGAAGGATGAGGCCACAGCAGAGGAGCGACAGGATCGGTGGCTGCGATCTAATCCCAGGAGGGACAGACCTGGAGGCGCTGTGCTCTGCCAGGCTGCAAGGGCGATTCATTCCCCAGGGGCTGTTCCTTCAGGAGGTGAGCTGTGTGGTCCCTCTCAGCCGGAGAAGTGACAGACCCCAGCCAGGTCCCTGTCCCTCATATTCTGACACAAGCCTGTGCTGGGAGGAGGTACATTTATTTGCTTATTGTTCCCAAGAGTGCATGCATTGTTGGCCTGCTGGCGAAATGTCAGGTGGTGCAAAGCCTTTTGCTCTTTTTTTCATGTAGTTAGAGGATTTATTTTTGAAGTGAAGTGAGCCTAAAACCTGCCCCCAAAACAATGAAGAGAGAAGGTGCTGTACCAATGGAAAGTTTTCATGCTTTGAGGAGAAACAAACAAACATCCAATTAAAACCATGGGTTAAGAAGACAGTTCAGGCCTTAGGACTACTTACCACCTTTCCTCTAACTCTCACCTGACATTACATTAAGGAGAAAGGTAGGTTACCAGGCAGTTCATGAAAGGAGGGAGGGAGCAGGCCTTTGACTTAGAGTTAAATGAGGGCTGAGGACCTGACTTAGAACATGGTGAGTCTGTGGTTGACCCTTTGAACTGCATGGGTCCACGTAAGAGTGGATTTTTTTCAATAAATATATTGGAAAAGATTTTGGATATTTGCAACAATTTGACATTTACCTTAAAGTTTTCCAAAAAATAGAAGAGGAGGAAATACTTCCAAACTCATTCTATGAAGCCAGCATCACTCTAATACCAAAACAAGACAAAGACCCCACAAAAAAAAAATTACAGACCAATATCCCTGATGAACATAGATGCAAAAATACTCAACAAAATATTAGCACACCGAATTCAAAAATACATTAAGAGGATCATACATCATGATCAAGTGGGATTCATCCCAGGGATGCAAGGATGGTACAACATTCGAAAATCCATCAACATCATCCACCACATCAAGAAAAAGAAGGACAAAAACCACATGATCATCTCCATTGATACTGAAAAAGCATTCGACAAAATTCAACATCCATTCATGATAAAAACTCTCAACAAAATGTGTATAGAGGGCAAGTACCTCAACATAATAAAGGCCATATATATGACAAACCCACAACCAACATCATACTTAACAGCAAGCTGAAAGCTTTTCCCCTAAGACAGGAGCAAGACAAGGATGCCCACTCTCCTCACTTTTATTCAACACAGTACTGGAGGTCCCAGCCCTGGCAATCAGACAAAACAAAGAAATAAAAGGCATCCAGATGGGTAAGGAAGAAGTCAAACTGTCACTATTTGCAGATGACATGATATTGTACATAAAAAACCCTACAGACTCCACTCCAAAACTACTAGAACTACTAGAACTAATATCTGAATTCAGCAAAGTTGCAGGATACAAAATTAATACACAGAAATCTTGCATTCCAATACATTAACGATGAACTAGCAGAAAGAGAAATCAGGAAAACAATTCCATTCACAATTGCATCAAAAAGAATAAAATACCTAGGAATAAACCTAACCAAGGAAATGAAAGAACTATATCCTGAAAACTACAAGACACTCTTAAGAGAAATTAAAGAGGACACTAACAAATGGAAATTCATCCCATGCTCTTGGGTAGGAAGAATTAATATTGTCAAAATGGCCATGTGCTTAAAGCAATCTACAGATTCAATGCAATCCCTATCAAAATACCAACAGCATTCTTCAACAAACTGGAACAAATAGTCCTAAAATTCATATGGAACCACAAAAGACCCCGAATAGACAAAGCAATCCTGAGAAGGAAGAATATAGCAGGGGGGAATCTCGCTTCCCAACTTCAAGCTCTACTACAAAGCCACAGTAATCAAGACAATTTGGTACTGGCACAAGAACAAACCCACAGACCAGTGGAACAGAATATAGAGTCCAGATATTAACCCAAACATATATGGTCAATTAATATACAATAAAGGAGCCATGGATATGCAATGGGGAAATGACAGCCTCTTCAACAGCTGGTGTTGGCAAAACTGGACAGCTACATGTAAGAGAATGAAACTGAATCATTGTCTAACCCCATACACAAAAGTAAACTCGAAATGGATCAAAGACCTGAATATAAGTCATGAAACCATAAAGCTCTTAGAAAAAAACATGGGCAAAAATCTTTTGGACATAAACATGAGCAACTTCTTCATGAACATATCTCCCCGGGCAAGAGAAACAAAAGCAACAATGAACAAGTGGAACTATATCAAACCAAAAAGGTTCTGTACAGCACAGGACACCATCAGTAGAACAAAAAGACATCCTACAGTATGGGAGAATATATTCATAAATGACATATCTGATAAGGGGTTGACATCAAAAATATATAAAGAGCTCACACACCTAAACAAAAAGCAAATAAGCAAATTAAAAAATGGGCAGTGGAGCTGAACAGACAATTCTCCAAAGAAGAAATTCAGATGGCCAAGAGGCACATGAAAAGATGCTCCACATCGCTAATCATCAGAGAAATGCAAATTAAAACCGTAATGAGATATCATCTCACACCAGTAAGGATGGCCACCATCCAAAACACAAACACAACAAATGTTGGCAAGGATGTAGAGAAAGGGGAACCCTCCTACACTACTGGTGGGAATGTAAATTAGTTCAACCATTGTGGAAAGCACTGTGGAGGTTCCTCAAAAAACTAAAAATAGAAATATCATTTGACCCAGGAATTCCACTCCTAGGAATTTACCCTAAGAATGCAGGAGCCCAGTTTGGAAAAGACATATGCACCCCTATGTTTATCGCAGCACTATTTACAATAGCCAAGAAATGGAAGCAACGTAAGTGTCCATCAGTAAATGAATGGATAAAGAAGATGTGGTACATATACACAATGGAATATTATTCAGCCATAAGAAGAAAACAAATCCTGCCATTTGCAACAACATGGATGGAGCTAGAGGGTATTATGCTCAGTGAAATAAGCCAAGCGGAGAAAGACAAGTACCAAATTATTTCACTCATCTGTGGAGTATAAGAACAAAGCAAAAAGTGAAGGAACAAAAGAGCAGCAGACTCACAGAACACAAGAATGTACTAACAGTTACCAAAGTGAAAGGAACTGGGGAGGATGGGTGCAAGGGAGGGATAAGGGGGAAAAGGGGTATTACGATTAGCACACATAATGTAGTGGGGGGGATACGAGGAAGGCAGTATTACACAGAGTAGACAAGTAGTGATTCTATAGCATCTCACTAGCTGATGGACAGTGACTGTAATGGGGTCTGTGGTGGGGACTTGATAATGGGGGAGTCTAGTAACCATAATGTTGTGCATGTAATTGTACATTAATGATACCAAAATAAAAAAATAAAAAAACAAAAAAATTAAAAAAAAACTCCCAGAAGAACCACATAGCCTAAAAGTATAAAAAAAAAATTAACAAAAAGCTACCTATGTCATGAATGCATAAAATATATGTAAACACTAGTCTATTTCATCATTTACTACCTTCAAATCAATGGTAGGCTATTAGTAGTTAAGTTTTGGGAGAGTCAAAGTTATACTTGGATTTTCAACTGCATTAGGAGTCGCTGCCCCTGACGCCTGCCTTGGTCAAGGGTTCGCTGTCGTTGGGGACACTGTATTGTATCACTAAACTATGCTAAGAGAGTAGAATTTAAATGTTCTCACCAAAAATATTAAAAATATGTGAGGTGATAGCTGTGATTTTAATAGAGGAAATCCTTCCACAATACGCCTCTGGGAAATCATCACGACATACCCTTTAAATATCTTCGAATTTCATTTGTCAATTTTACCTCAACAAAGCTGGGGGGAGAAAAGGAATAAAGAGTTTAAAACCAAAAAAGGAGTGTGAGGAAAAGGCAAAGCCAGCCCCTCGGGTGCCCAGGAAGGAGCTGCCTGCAGAGGGGTTTGCAGCCCTTCGTGGAGCTTCTCAGGCCCCATGCCTGACTTAAGGCTCTGCTCTCTCCACCTTGACAATCCGGATCACTTTTGAACAAGGGGCTCCATGTTTCATTTTGTACTGGGCCTCGCAAATTATATAGTCAGTCTTTGTGGTGTCTCTTTCCTCTTTCAGATGCATATGAGCCACCCATCTATTTAAACATGTTAAGGTAAAAAAATCTCAGAATCAGGGGTTAAAGACCATCTCAGAAATATGTGGTGTGATCATATTTATAAGCACACACACAGAGAAGTGGGGGGCACAGTATGAACGGCATTGGTCTTCAAGGGAATGTAAACACCTCCATTCACAAGTTCCCACAACTGGAGATTCAATCCACATATGCGTGGAGCCAGGAAAGGTTAGCCCTGGGGAGCCAGCCCTATGCAACCGACCCAGGCTTCAGGCCTGGGACCTCAGACTTTGGGACAATATGGGGCTGTGGACAGGAATGCGGGTTCTGCTAGACTTTGGGACTTATTCCCATGGCCAGTGTGACCGTGTGCAAGCCACTCAGGGGAGCTGAACCTTTGTTTCTTCACTTGTAAAATAATGAAAGCTATTTTGCTGGGCTGTTATGAGCATTAAATGAGATCCTATGAATGAAATGACTTTGTGTATTTAAAAGTTCTATATAAAATCCTTGTTTGCAGTCCTGTGATGATCTCCTTTCCCATTTTCCCCTTGAATTGTCTATTCAATCTTATACTTTGCTGAAACTCCTTTCTTGGAAATGATTTATCAAAATGACAGGTGCTTTTCTTCCTCTTTTGCTCCAAACATGATCCCTGTAAGAAAAAAACGGTAGGAACCTTTTTCTGGAGTTTCTCAGAGACTTTATAAAATGCTCAGTGAAGCAGTATTGGCCCAAATGGATGGAGATGATAAAACAGGAATGTGTTAAAAGAACCTTAAAAAGTATGTACTTAAATTTAGAACCAGCATTTCTTTGCTTTGCCTACATTAACCCTTGAGAAAGCACACAGTCTTCTATTTTTAATTAGGGCATATGGATTTCTGTAAAGCTCCTTTAGGAAAAGGTCAAGTCTAAGTAAATGCCAGTACGTTTAAGAAAAACAGCTAGAGGAGGTTGCTGCAAAGAAAAATGCTCCTATTTAATCAGAAGACAGAAAGAGGACTGCTCAAGATGCAAAGCAGTATGGAACCTTAACTCCTCCCTCCGTTTACTTATTCATCATAGGCAGGGAGAAAATGTCAACACCTCTCATGTGAAAGGGCGGCACTATGCCATGTTAAAGCCTTGCCCCAGAGGAGGGCTACACAGGGTCACCAACTTAAAAGACGCCGCAGAGTTTTCTCTTAAGGCTACCTTCACGTGCAGCAGTTTTTAAAATAAAATTTATTTTTTATTGTAGTGAAATACATACACAGCACAAAAAAATGCCATGTTAACTATTTTTAAGTGCACGTTTCAGTGGCATTAAAATGCTTGCAGTGTCGTGCAACCGTTACCACCATGCATCTCCAAAATGTTTCCGCCCTCCCAAACTGAAACTTGGTGTTCACTAAACACTAATGCCCATTCCCCTCCCCGTGAGCCCTGATAACTTTTGTTCTCTTTCCTGTCTATGAATTTGCCTGTTCAAGGGACTTCATATAAATGGAATTATACAATGTTTGTCCTCTTGTGTCTTGTGGCTATGTTCAGTTAACATAATATCTTCAAGATTCATCCATGTTGGTGCATGTGTCAGAATTTCATTCCTTTTTATGGAAAAATAATATTCCACAGTATGCATGTGCCATGATTTACCTATTTATCTGTTAATGGACACTTTGTCAGCATGGTATTTATTTCTCAGTTTCCGCTGGGAAAACAGATTTAAAATACTAAGGTGTCTTCTTGTCTTTTGTCATCTCTCTTAATCCAGAAAGGAAAACAATTCTCCTGACACCCAATCACCAGGTCCTCTTATACAAATCTACTCTGTTGGAAGCTTCTCAGTCAGAGGAAAAAAAAAAAGTTAATGGCCCATGGTTTATAAAAAAAAAAGAAGTTCCAAATTGCTGGAACAACCTCCAAGTCTGTGATTTGGGGAACAAAGTCCAAATCTCCAGTCTTTGAACACCTCTCTAAATGTGTTTCATGGCACCACAAATTTTTTTCCATTAGTCTAAGTTGTGAGCCAAATATTTCAGAGAGGAATCTACCCCAGAAAGTACATGGAATACCACAGGTCACTTAAAATGTATTACAGAAGTTACATAGTGTCTGGTTACCAGGTTATGAGGTACACCTGACAGATGACCTAGGTGATCTATGACAGTATGTCCCTGCTTTTACTGTTTATGGGCTTTATGTGAAAAGCAGTTACGTGACTCCATCAGGTGCTGTGAGCCACAGAGAATTTGCAAGCGATCACAGAGGCATAATGTGCAAGTTATCATCAGTGTTTTTCCATAGCGAGGAAAGATCTAGAATATTGCCCAGAATGAGTAAACTATAACCCCAAATGATTATTAACACTCAAGAAGAGAGGGAAGGCAGAGAGGTCAGAGGTATAGGGAAAGAGAAAAGACATGGAGGTGAGACTCTCTGGAGTGGAGAAAGAAACAAGGAGAAATAAAAAGCAGCCTGGTATAAGGTCGCTCATAACAAAGTAACAAAGTGAGGTGCTTCAGTTCAGGAAAAGGTATTAGAATGAAGATAAGACATTTATATACAGAGAAATATAAAGATAGAAGGAGGAAACTATCTTACAGATTTTACAACATTTTACTAACACATTGCTACGAGTAGAAAAGAAAGGGGAAAACATTTGATCCATTAAGATAAAAAGAAATATTCCTCCAGATTGAATCCCAAGTAGTTGTTCTGCAGCCTAGAATTTGGGATTTCCACACCAAACACGACAAAATCAGCAAAATGAATGTTCCAGTAAAATCAATGTTCTCCTTTTTAGCCTTCTGGTCACCTCGCTGTTACAGCCACCGTGTGTGCCCTTCATGTGTGTCCACGTGCCTGGCATGTGCCCCCCTGCCAGGTCCCTGGGGCAATGTGCCCTGGGGCCGACTTGCTCAGCACATCCTTCCAAAATTAATTATGGGAATTTTTTCTTAATGTTTTAAACTTCATCCCTGCATCTCTCTGCTCCCCCAAGCAGGGCAAGTACCTGTGTAAAAGGAGCCTGGGGACAGTGCGGCCCCCGGCACTGCAGCCAGCTCTGGGAGGAGGCGGAGCAGCCTGCCTCAAGCCCAGCCGCACACCTCTCCCGAGCTCGCCGAGCTTCGTCTTTCTTATCTGCACATGGAGGCACTAAGGAACGTGTGAGGACCAAAGAAATGTGCGCTGAGCGCACTGCTTGAGACGTCAGTGTTCTCACATGAGAACTCTTACTATTTTTATTACCATTTCTGAGACGGCATCTCTTCACCAGGCTGTTGGGTTCTGTGTTAAATGTCAGACCTGGGCACTCATGAGAGCCCCTGAGATCTGGAATGACCCAGAACTTTGACCAGCATTTACTTCCCCACCTTCCGAAGGAAACTATGCCCAGGACCCACCTGTGCCTTCTCACACTTGGGTGACACCAATGGGGACTCGCTGAACTGATGACGGGTCATATTCCCATGACTCATCTCACCACGCTCCCTGACATCCAGGCCCCAGCCAGGGAGACGACGCGGGCATTCATTAGTTCCCTAGACCCGGACACTCAGGGCACCCCGTCCCCGAAACCCACGTGGGTGAACCAATCACTGGCAGGTGCACAGGCAGTAATCCCAGCACACCAGGTAGGAGGTGAATGAGGGACGAATCAGCTGAGGCCCCAGAGCCCCTTTCCCATCCCAACCCCACTCCCACCCATGGCATCCTCTCTTCTCCTTCCAAAGGAGGGCTGCAGGCAGACAGAACATCACTGGGGCACAGAAGGCAGGGTGCCCTCAGGTAGTTTCCTCCCAAGCCCTCTGAAGAGCCTGGTTAATGATGTTTATATTCAGCCCTCTGTATTTTCAGATTAAAAAAATATGCATCTCTAAATATACATCCACCTAGCAAGACATTAGTTCTAATATTGGTTATAAAGGATTGCTCATGGGAAGCTCTTACTTAAAAATAAATCTCTTTCCCCCTTGAAGTGCCTACTTGACAATCTCTACCCTTGGTTTGCACCTACTTGTAGGATCAAATACAGCTGCCCCATTTGTTATTTTTCTCTTCCTTCACTCTGGGCCTCATTAGTGAGGACAGTAAAAATACACATAGTTCCCGGAGCAGCGCAATTTGGTTAGATGCTGCTGTGTCACTGGTAAGAGAGAGGATTGCAACACGCTGTCACGTCAAACTAGAGACGGCTCAAAGTGGCCGAGGACGTTTATCAAGGTCTGTGGGTGAGATCCCCAGCCTAGGAATTCTAGGGGAATTCAAAAGAAATGAACAAAGCTTAGCACTCAGTAATGATAACATTCGTATCCATCTCTTACAATAATAATCAACACTGGGCCACATCTGTCCTCACTTGTTGACAAGTCTTCCTTGTCTTTCTGGTGAGTTGACAGGAGGCCTGGCACTCCAGGGACAGAAAGAATTCTCAAATATTAGCTTCATGAAAAAAGATCAGTGTTCTAGGAATAGGACTAAGCATTCCATCTCTCTACAATACGCAGACCAGAGCACTAAGTGATTCTGGAGCGTACATCAAGTTTCCTTGTGTTTAATGATAGTTCCCAACCACCACATTGGTTTTCCGGGGGAGGAGTTCAAACACAGAAGTCTGAAATTTTGCATTGTCCTTTTTATGTTACATTGAGCATTAGAATGTTTCAGGAGTTCCATTGTTCCCTAGACAGATTGACTGAAACATGGGAACAGGACCTGAAGCCGTGCGTGAGCCAGCTCAGCTGGTGGTTGCAGGCACTCTCAAAGCCCAGGGAGGGCCACAGAGCTGTTCAGAGGGTCTCTGCCAGTTGCCGCTCATGGAGAAAACCACAGGGTAGGAAAGATAAGAGAAAAGCCATTTGGTCCACCATTGTTTCTAAATAGTTGGTTCTTTCTAAAGCATAATATATTCCAAAGATAGCACTTAGACATGGTATTTTAAATAAGAGAACATACTGTGCATGGCCAGCACAATGCCTGGCACGTTGTAAGTACGTAGATGTAGTTGTTGCCAAATCTGAAATATAATGTAATTGTGGATAAAGCACTGCAGAGAGAATAAGAAGGTTTGTGTCAACTAACCGCTCTTGGGTAAACCACTGTCTGGATGTTGTGTTCTCCTTTTCTATAAAATGAGGAGACTGGGCCAGATGATCTCGGTGGTCTCTTTTATTGAGAATATTTAGTAATTCCAAGGGTTTGTATCCAAACTATAAACTTTTTTTTTCAACCCTCTAAAGAGTGAAGATTAAACTGCATTAGCACTTGGAACACATAAGATAAATAAGAGAAGGAATCGCAAGATCTCTACAGAATGACGACAACTCAAGGCACAGAAGTGCAGAACATATGTCTAAAATACCAGCCCAACGCAGTCTGTACACCCATCATGTACACCCATCACTTATCAGCTCTAACTCTTGGAACGCATTGTTGCAACCCAACCATTCACTTCAACAATACCAGGTTAGTCTCTAACCCATTTGATGAGCAAGGGCCTGTCTGTATCATAGAAATGTAGAAATTCACAAATGCCCTCTTGAAATCCATCATCTTTTGAAGATAGGCTGAGAATCCTGGAATGTATATGTTGGCAGAACACTTGGGGGTCCTAGTCCAGGATGGAAGTCCCTCAAGTTGTTCCCCTAGCTGACAGTCACTCAGCTTCTACAAGTTATGCCAACAGGATGTGCCCAAGCCTGCCCTGCACAGAGTTTTGCAGCTTTAATTATCTGAAAGTTCTTTCCTATTTAAATGGAAATTTGGCTGTTTGCAATCCTTACTGATGAATCCTAGTTCTATCTACAGCAACATAAAACAAGTCTGGGCCCTTTCAAATGTTTGAATACATCTCCTATTCTTCCTCCTTGCTATCTTTTCCAGGCTCGACCCCCTTAGATCTACACGTGGTCTCTGGTCCAGTCATCATCCCATTTGCCTCTTCCCAATGTATTCCATATTTGGTCAGTGAACTAATGATGGAAAGGCTTGCTTTTTAGCATTCTCCACCCTCTGCTGTTAAACTACTTTTGCTACATGGAAATGCTACAAATTCATCAAATTAGGTAAGGTTACCACCCAGCGTTTTACAAATGTCTCACCAAACAACCATTCCTACTCCTTTACATATGCAAGCTGAGGTGTACATGAGAGAAGAGAAAAATAACCAACGAGCAGAAAGCATAATTAAAACAAAAGAGATGTCACACAATATCGACACATGTGCCCCGAAGGTGTTAACGGGTGACTTCTGTACATAAATCCTGGGTGCCTGTAGCTTAAACACATTAAATATGCATTTCTAAAGAAGCTTATTTGTGATGTGTGTTTTCAGGTATAACATGAGCTCACTATTGGAACTCAATAAACAGAAAATATTACCACTCTCTATCCACATTTATGTTATTTTGTCCTTAAAATAAATGGGAACCTTGGTGATCTTGCTCTTTTCATGGTTCTAAATACCATCATATGCCAATGACTCCCAAATTTATATCTCCAGCTCAGACTACTTCCTGAGCTCCAGGTTCATTTATCCAACTGCCCATTTGGCAGCTCCTCTCGGATGTCTCCTGCACACCTCAACCTCTGTCTATCCAAACTGGGCTCCTGACTTGCCTTCTCATGCCTTCTCTGTCTTGTTTAAGGCCAACTCCATCCTTCCAGTTGATTAAGCCAGAGCTCTTTGGATCTATGTTTATACATTCACACTAAGAAGAAACCTTACTGGCTACCTTTGAAAGATATCCAGAAACCAACCTTTTGGAACCCGACCAGGTCTGAGCCACCATCATGTCTCACCTCCATCCCTCCGGTGGTCTTCTGAGAAGTCTCTCTACATCCATTCAGCATCTACGCCAACAGGCAGCCAGAGTGATCCTTTCAAAATGCAAGTGGGGTCAAGTCAAAAACCCTACTCGGCCTCCTCTTTTCACACAGAAAACCAAACCAAACCAAAGTCCTTCCACTCGGAGGCACACACTGAAGAAATAAGAACATACCCACACGAAACCTTGCACACGAATGTTCATGGCAGTATTACTGATGAAAGCCAGAAGTGAAAACAACCTAAACATCCATTTATCCATGAATGGGTAAACAAAATGTGGCATATCCATACAACGGATTGTTACACAGCTGTAAGAATAAAGTACTGATACACACTACAAGTAGATGAACCAGGAAAGCATTATGCTAAGTGAAAGAAGCCAGACAAAGCTAAGTGCTCAGTAACGATAATGTTTGTATCCATCTCTTAACGACAATAATCAACACTTTATGACCAAATAACATTCCACTCTATGGATATGCTACATTCTGTCAATCCGTTCATCAGCTGATGGCTATTTGCCTTGATTCCACTATTTGGCTCTTATGAATGATGCTGCCATGAACACCTGCATACAAGCTTTTCAGTGAACAGGTTTCCATTCCTCATGTGTATATGTCTAAAAGTGGAATTGCTGGGTCAAATGATAACTCTATGTTTAACCACTTGAGGAACTGCCGGACTATTTTCCACAGAGGCCGCATCATTTTCACATTCCCACCAGAAATGTGTGAGGGCTCTAATTTCTCTACTTCCTTGCCAACATTCAAAATGCCTCAAAAAACGACCTGTCTTTTTGATTATAGCCATCCTAGTGGGTGTGAAGGGGTATCTCATTGTGGTTTTGATTTGCATTTCCCTAATGACTAATGATGTAGAACATCTTTTCAAGTGCTAATTGGCCATTTCTGTATCTTTGGAGAAATGTGTATTCAAATCCTTTGCCCATTTTAAAATTGAGTTGTTTGTGTTTTTTGTTGAGTTGTAAGGGTTCTTTTCATATTCAGACCTTTATCAGATACATGATTTATAAATAATTTCTCCCATTCTCCTCACTGACATTTATTCCCATCCCAGCCAGGGCCCTGACCCCCAGCCTTCTGACCCCCAATCAGGGCCGACCTCAGAATGTCTGGAGGTGCCACTAGCTGCCCCCTGCCAGCAACTACAATAAGGAGAAACAATGGAACCCTGCAGTATCCTCCTAAGTTGTTGGTCAACCTAGGATTCCTTGGCAGAAATGGAGTCAGAAATGACCCCCCGATAACCATGCACAAGTATGATCTGGTTCCCGTGCATCAAGAACATGGCCACAAGGGTTGGTGGGTCAGTAGTCTTTGCAGCTCTGTCCAAGAGGCAAAAAAGGCCACAGTCTTGGCAGGCACAGCAGATACGGCTGCTCCCATGCCAATCAAAAGACCATCATTAAGTGAGAGAGGATCTATGGACACAGGTGTTTAGCCAAGTTTTTAACTTTGAGCATATAATATTCTATCCAATGGCAGTATGACGAAAACCATTAGTTTACAAGTTGTTATATATATTAGCAGTAAAAACTTTTTACCCCCCAAAAATTGTTTTTAAAAATATATTACAGGATTGAGGACTTCCGGGAAGATGGCAGCATTAGCAGGGTGGCAGAAATCTCCTCCCAAAACTATATATATCGATTAAAATAGAGCAAATACAACTATTCCTAAAAGAGAGACCAGAATACACAGGAAAGCGCACAGCGTGCTGCTTTACCTGAGAGGACTCGGCACGCCACGAGGCGGGTAAGATACGGAGCCGCAACCCGGCGGGACCCGAGCGCTCACCCACCCCAGCGCAACGGCGGGAGGAGAGGATTCAGAACCGGGAGGGAGTGGAAGTACCCCCCGTGAAATAACCAGCCCCGGTGATCTGCGCGGGGAGCGCTGACACACATCGCGCAGTGTAGCAGAGATTGGAGAGACAGAGGGTGCAGGATCTGAGTGGGGAACAAGCCAGTGTGCTTACAGCTGGCTCCCGGGAAGGAAAAAAAAAAAAAAGAGAAGTGCATGCTTTTTTTTCACCGGTCTTAAAGAGACAGGAGCTCAGTGGAGGAGCCGGATTGCCCCGGCACACTCAGCCCAGCAGGCTGGGAGTCCTGGGGAGTTTCGGACCCCTTAGCTGGTGACTGGGAAACCGTGGCCGCACATAGATTTCTCACACAGATCAACATCCTCCCATTCGTTCCCACCCTGGCCAGAGCTATAAAGGGCCCTGCGGAGCGGCGCGGCCATGGCTGCAGAACAGTTGAGCAACAGCGCCACCTACAGCATCCCCAAAGAATCTACTCCCAGTGGGCGTTCTTTTTTCTTTTTTTCTTTTTGTTGTTTTGTTTTTTTTTCTTCTCTTTCTTTTCTCTTTTCTTTTTTTTTCTTTTTAAAGTCTTAAAGAGCCCAGCTGACATACATGGCAACTACCAGCGACCACTTCTATAGCCATGAAAAGACAAGAGGAATATGGTGCAGCCTAAGATCAACCAGACAAACCCAGAGAGGGAGCCTGAGGGGATGGAAATGCACAGTCTTCCTGAAAAATAATTCAGAATAAAAGTCATAACCATGCTGATGGATCTACAGAGAAATGTGCAAGAGCTGAGGGAGGAAGTGAGGGAAGTGAGGAAAGACAATGCAGAAATGAGACAAGCGATCGACAGGCTTCACAGCAGAATGGATGAGATGCAAGAGACTGTTAATGGAATAGAAATCAGAGAACAGGAATACAGAGCAGCTGAGGCAGAGAGAGAAAAAAGGATCTCTAGGAATGAAAGAATATTAAGAGAACGGTGTGACCTATCCAAACGGAACAATATTCGCATTATAGGAGTACCAGAGGAAGAAGAGAGAGAAAAAGGGATAGAAAGTGTCTTTGAAGAAATAATTGCTGAAAACTTTCCCTCGCTGGACAAGGAAATAGTCTCACAGTCCACGGAAGCCCACAGATCTTCCAACACAAGGGACCCAAGGAAGACAACACCAAGACACATAATAATTAAAATGGCAAAGATCAAAGATAAAGACAGAGTATTAAAGGCACCTAGAGAGAGAAAAAAGATCACGTACAAAGGAAAACCCATCAGACTATCATCAGACTTCTCAACAGAAGCCTTACAGGCCAGAAGAGAATGGCATGATATATTTAACATAATGAAACAGACGGGCCTCGAACCAAGAATATTGTATCCAGCCCGATTATCCTTTAAATATGACGGAGGGATTAAACAATTTCCAGACAAACGAAAGTTGAGAGAGTTTGCCTCTCATAAGCTACCACTACAGGATATTTTAAATGGACTGCTCTAGAGGGAAGCACCCCTAAGACTGAAAAGATGTCACCAGAGAAAATAAAATCATAGCAAAGAAAGCAGACCATCCAAATACTAACTAAAGGCAAAGAATAAAACACCTACTATATAAAGAATGGAGGAGGAAGAATAAGAAGGGAGAGAAATAAAGAAACATCAGACGGTGTTTACAATAACTTAACAAGAAAGTTAAGTTATATTTTTAGATAGTAAAGAAGCAACCCTTGAAACTTTGGTAACCACGAATCTAAAGCCAGCAATGGCAATAAGTACATATCTATCAATAATCACCCTAAATGTAATTGGACTGAATGCACCAATCAAAAGACACAGAGTAACAGAATGGATAAAAAAGCAAGAACCATCTATATGCTGCTTACAAGAGATTGACCTCAAACCCAAACATATACAAAGACTAAAAGTGAAGGGATGGAAAAAGATATTTCATGCAAACAACAAAGAGAAAAAAGCAGGTGTTGCAGTACTTGTATCAGACAAAATAGACTTCAAAACGAAGAAAGCAAGAGATAAAGAAGGACATTACATAATGATAAAGGGGTCAGTCCAACAAGAAGATAAAACCATTATAAATATATATGCACCCAACACAGGAGTGCCAGCATATGTGAAACAAATACTAACAGAATTAAAGGAGGAAATAGACAGCAATGCATTCATTTTAGGAGACTTCAACACACCACTCACTCCAAAGGACAGATCAACCAGACAGAAAATAAGTAAAGACACAGAGGCACTGAACAACACACTAGAACAGATGGCCCTAACAGACATCTACAGAACTCTGCACCCAAAAGCAGCAGGGTACACATTCTTTTCAAGTGCACATGGAACATTTTCCACAATAGACCACATACTAGGCCACAAAAAGAACCTCAGTAATTTCAAAAATATTGAAATCCTACCAACCAACTTCTCAGATAACAAAGGTATAAAACTAGAAATAAATTTTAGAAAGTAACCAAAAAGGCTCACAAATACATGGAGACTTAACAACATTCTCCTAATTAATCAATGGGTTAACGACCAAACCAAAACAGAAATCAAAGAATATATGGAGACTAATGACAACAACAACACAAAGCCACAACTTCTGTGGGACGCAGCAAAGGCATTTCTAAGAGGAAAGTATATTGCAATCGAGGCCTATTTAAAGAAGGAAGAACATTCCCAAATGAATAGTCTAAAGACACAATTACTGAAATTGGAAAAAGAAGAACAAATGAGGCCCAAAGTCACCAGAAGGAGGGACATAATAAAGATTAGAGAAGAAATAAACAAAATTGAGAAGAATAAAACAATAGAAAAAATCAATAAAACCAAGAGCTGGTTCTTTGAAAAAATAAACAAAATAGATAAACCCCTAGCCAGACTCATTAAGAGAAAAAGAGAATCTGCACACATTAACAGAATCAGAAATGAGAAAGAAAAAATAACGACATACCCCAGAGAAATACAAAGAATTATAAGAGAATATTATGAGAATCTATATGCTAACAAGCTGGAAAACATAGAAGAAATGGACAACTTCTTAGAAAAATACAACCTTCCAAGACTGACCAAGCAAGAAACAGAAAAACTAAACAGACCAATCACCAGCGACGAAATCGAATTGGTAATCAAAAAACTACTCAAGAACAAAACCCCTGGGCCTGATGGATTCACCTCTGAATTCTACCAGACATATAGAGAAGAAATAACACCGATTCTCCTTAAAGTTTTCCAAAAAATAGAAGAGGAGGGAATACTTCCAAACTCATTCTATGAAGCCAGCATCACTCTAATACCAAAACCGGGCAAAGACCTCACCAAAAAAGAAAATTACAGACCAATATCCCTGATGAACGTAGATGCAAAAATACTCAACAAAATATTAGCAAACCGAATTCAAAAGTACATCAAGAGGATCATACACCATGATCAAGTGGGATTCATCCCATGGATGCAAGGATGGTACAACATTTGAAAATCCATCAACATCACCCACCACATCAACAAAAAGAAGAACAAAAACCACATGATCATCTCCATAGATGCCAAAAAAGCATGTGACAAAATTCAGCATCCATTCATGATTAAAACTCTCAACAAATTGGGTATAGAAGGCAAGTACCTCAACATCATAAAGGCCATATATGACAAACCCATAGCTAACATCATACTTAACAGTGAGAAGCTGAAAGCTTTTCACCTAAGATCAGGAACAAGACAGGGATGCCCACTCTCTCCACTGTTATTCAACATAGTACTGGAGGTCCTAGCCACAGCAATCAGACAACACAAAGACATACAAGGCATCCAGATCGGTAAAGAAGAAGTCAAATTGTCACTATCTGCAGATGACATGATACTGTACATAAAAAACCCTAAAGACTCCATTCGAAAACTACTAGAACTAATATCTGAATTCAGCAAAGTTGCAGGATACAAAATTAGCACACAGAAATCTGTTGCTTTCCTATACACTAACGATGAACTAACAGAAAGAGAAATCAGGAAAAACAATTCCATTCACAATTGCATCAAAAAGAATAAAATACCTAGGAATAAACCTAACGAAGGAAGTGAGAGACCTGTACTCTGAAAACTACAAGACACTCGTAAGAGAAATTAAAGAGGACACTAATAAATGGAAATGCATCCCATGCTCTTGGCTAGGAAGAATAAATATTGTTAAAATGGCTATACCAACTAAAGCAATCTACAGATTCAACGCAGTCCTTATCAAACTACCAACAGGTTTCTTCAATGAACTCGAACAAATAATTCTAAAATTCATATGGAACCACAAAAGACCCCGAATAGCCAAAGCAATCCTGAGAAGGTGGAATAAAACAGGGGAAATTACGCTCCCTGACTTCAAGCTCTACTGCAAACCCACAGTAATCAAGACAATTTGGTATTGGCACAAAAACAGACCCACAGACCAGTGGAACAGAATAGAAAATCCAAACATTAACCCAAACATATACAGTCAATTAATATTTGATGAACAAGCCTTGGATATACAATGGGGAGATGACAGCCTCTTCAGCAGCTGGTGTTCAAAAAACTGTACAGCTACATGTAAGAGAATGAAACTGGATTACTGTCTAGCCCCATACACAAAGGTAAACTCAAGGTGGATCAAAGAGCTGAATTTAAGTCATCAAACGATAAAACTCTTAGAAAAAACATAGGCAAAAATCTCTTGGACATAAACATGAGCGACTTCTTCATGAACATATCTCCTTGGGCAAGGGAAACAAAAGCAATAATGAACAAGTGGGACTATATGAAGCTGAAAGCTTCTGTACAGCAAAGGACACCATCAGTAGAACAAAAAGACATCCTACAGTATGGGAGAATATATTCATAAATGACGTATCCGATAAGGGGTTGACATCCAAAATATATAAAGAACTCATGCACCTTAACAAACAAAAAGCAAATAATCCAATTAAGAAATGGGCAGAGGACATGAATAGACACTTCTCCAAGGAAGAAATTCAGATGGCCAACAGGCACATGAAAAGATGCTCCACATCGCTAATCATCAGAGAAATGCAGATTAAAACCACAATGAGATATCACCTCACACCAGTAAGTATGGCCAACATCCAGAACACAAACAACAACAAATGTTGGCGCGGATGTGGAGAAAAGGGAACCCTCCTACACTGCTGGTGGGAATGCAAATTAGTTCAACCACTGTGGAAAGCAGTATGGAGGTTCCTCAAAAAACTCAAAATAGAAATACCATTTGACCCAGGAATTCCACTCCTAGGAATTTACCCTAAGAATGCAGCAGCCCAGTTTGAAAAGACAGATGCACCCCTATGTTTATCGCAGCACTATTTACAATAGCCAAGAAATGGAAGCAACCTAAGTGTCCATCAGTAGATGAATGGATAAAGAAGATGTGGTACATATACACAATGGAATATTATTCAGCCATAAGAAGAAAACAAATCCTACCATTTGCAACAACATGGATGGAGCTAGAGGGTATTATGCTCAGTGAAATAAGCCAAGCCGAAAAAGACAAGTATCAAATGATTTCACTCATATGTGGAGTATAAGAACAAAGAAAAAATACTGAAGGAACAAAACAGCAGCAGACTCACAGAACCCAAGAACGGACTAATAGTTACCAAAGGGAAAGGGACTGGGGAAAATGGGCGGGAAGGGAGGGATAAGAGGGAAAAAGGGGCATTACGATTAGCAGATGTAATGCTGGGGGGGCACGGGGAGGGCAGTACAACTCAGAGAAGACAAGTAGTGATTCTATAGCATCTCACTACGCTGATGGACAGTGACTGTAATGGGGTTGGTGGGGGGGACCTGATGAAGGGGGTAGTTTTATAACCATAATATTGCACATGTAATTGTAGATTAATGATACCAAAATAAATTATTAAACAAATATATATATATATATATATTCCAGGAAGAGTGGAACTGCACAGAGCAGATGGCCCCTTGCCCTTTTCGGGGTCCCTGTCTCCTGAGTTGGGCCACCCTGACCGTGCCACTCCTTGGAACACAGTCTGAAAACCATGTATTGACCTGGAAATTCTGGTAGTGAGAAAACTGGCAGTGTAATCCTGCTTGTTGTAGAATTTAAGAAAGACATTTTCATGGTATTTAGAGCCATACACCCAGGCATTGAACAGTAGCTGCTCAGATTATGAGTGTTTAACTTTTTTCTTTGGTTTCATTCCTCCTTTCTTTCCACTAAGAATGGATTCATCCTGTAACTTTAAAAAGCAAGTGAGTGGGTGACAGTCCTTTTAGTGCAGATTTACAAAACCTCTTCAGCACCCTCCACTGACAGATACACATACCCAGATAACTGTCACCCCAGTGATATTACCAGCTCACTCAGATGGCATCGGTTATAAGCCCCAGTGCCTATTCCAAGGTCATGAAATGTTTTCAGCTTCCATGCAAATAAAAAACATCAACTAAAAAATTGAAAACTTTTTAGTTTGGAGAAAACTCCAAAACAAATACCTCTGCATCTAACAGTAAAGACTAAGAAAGGCTAAAGATTAGGTATTTGTCCCCTTTGGTCAAACAGCCCTTATTGAGCAAGTCAAGGAGACCATGGTGACCCACACCCCCCACTCAGCTGATGCTCTCACTCTCCTCCCCTCTACATTTCTCCATGAGTCTTTTTTTTTTTTTTACCATACTGGTTTGCAAGTGTTCTTGGATTATTTATGGTTTATTTCTTTTTCCTAAGTAAAGAAAAAGTTGCATGAGGACAGGGGGCAGAGGCCTAGAGAACAACACAGCACTAATTACAGAGGCAATGGCCAGGCTTGATGATGTTCATCTCAGTAGAAAAGCTTTCCTCTCACCCACCTCCCAGCTACATCAGGAAAATGACTTTCTGTGCCCGCACTGGAGGAGCCTGGTTCAGAGAAGGAGAGAGGCACATACACTTTCACTTCAGCGGCTACTCTTTGTGTACACAGGCTATAAGAACCCTCCTGATGCGGTCCAAGAGCTCGAGGAGTTGACATGCTTGAATTATCTGATGGCAAGAGATTGAAGTGAGCCCAGAGAAAGAGAGCCAACTAAGGCAGTCACTTGCTTCACTATTAAGTCTCTTTGGAGGGAAAATACTACATAAGATCACTTTTATTAGTATAATAAAGTTCAAAGAGCCAACACTTTCCCGGTGAAGGTTTTATGAGCAGAAAAATAAATGCATCCATCCATTCATTCATTCCCTTAATATAAATGCACCATTTATGCAAGGCACTGTGCTTTTATGTACATTTAACAGGAGGAGACATGTGCCCAGTATGTGTTCCCCCTAGATTTCTGCCTGGCTGATTCCATCATACCTTTCTGACAGTCAAATATGTTCTGGTTTACTTACTGTCTGTCTGTCTCTCCAGATCGGAATGTAAGATATATGAGAGCAGGACACCTGTCTTTACTGTCCCATTGTGCTCCAGCACCTAGAACCATGCCACCTGGTCCAGATTCTCAGGAACTCCAATTTTGACTACTAATACATCTCGCTTCTGCCTAATCTGTGAGCATTGCCCAACTTTCAGTACTTAAAATCCTTCAAGGAACTGCCCCTGCTCTTGAGCCTGGGGTCAGCCCCTACTTCCCAGCCCCTACTTCCCAGCACTATCCCCTGAGCTGAGAACCCAAACTTGGAGTAATCAAAGTGCATGGCAGAGAACATCCGCCAGCTCGGTCAGCTCCTCCGAATCCTGCCCGCTCTTTAAAGGCCTAAGTCAAACCCCTAAAGACTCCTCCCTCTAATGCACCATGACCTTCAGTTCCTCTGAAAGCCTACAGAACTCCCTTCTGGTGCCTCATTTGGTCTATCCACACACTACCTTTGCATCTATTTAATTGTGCACATTTCATTCTTTCCAGTGAGATCTTGAACTCCTAAAAACAGGGACTCGATGATTTTGCCCTCAAGAGCACAGCACAGCGCTACACATGCATTGTAGGCAGGCAGTAAAAAGTTTCCGTTAACTGTTTCGGTCAACTGGGTTTGGGCCATGTTGCAGTAGGGCACCAGGTTGTCCATTTCATTAAAATAAACATGCTGGGTGACAATGCCGATCAGTCAAGGATAAGCAGAAGTGTATGTTTTTACAAATCTGTGTGGCAGTTTTTAAAAGGTTTGGCTAATACAGAAAGCTACCAGATACTCTTAGCTGTGCCTAGTCCCCCCTGGAATTCAGGTAACCCCAAATAACCTGCTTTCATTCTACAGGAAAGGATAACTGATTAAGCCATGATAGCTCTTGCTACAGGTAGAGAACATTAATAATACATACCAGATATTAATAATGCATACTAAATGCCTGAAGACTATGCCAATCAATTCAGCTACCCACTCTCTCCCCTTTATTTAATGGATACCACCAAGGAAAATTGGACCACACAATCTCCACATTAAAGCCAAGTTAATGGCTTGACTTCAACTGAGATGGGAGGCAAGGCAATTACAACAAGGCAGACCACCCCTTCCCGACATTCCGCCCTAAAGAACACTGTTTCTTTGATGCCACGACACAGGAGCTCGGCAGAACGGCTAAAGGTCGTATTTCCACATTAGAACCTGGTGTTGGTGCTCAGCTAGGGCCACGCTGGTGGGAGCAGAAGAGAGGTCACTCAAACTGCAGCCAGTCTTCTTTATGACCCAGGTGGGAAAGATCTTACAGCACAGACATCCTACTCTGTCTACTGCAGCTGATGATGATAAACAAAGCAGCGCACACCCACAAAACTGTGTGTATATATACACACACATACATATTCATGGCATATGTAATATATACATACTTTAAAATAACTACTTTAGCAAGTGGTTTCAGGAAATACTTGCCCTTCAAGAACCCTTTTTTCAGTGCAGGTGCCAACCCAGAAAAGCACTGCCAGCAAAATCAAAACAGAATCACGTGTGTAACTGAGTTTTTATCAGCAGTTCTACTGCCAGACTTTGTAACTTTTTAATAAAGGGAAATGTCACTCAGCTCAATAACAGGCCCCCCCCCCACTTGCACCCCACACAAGATTTTCAAATGGTAACTTGCTAAGCCTGAATTCTCTCTTTTAGCACACAGGTCCATTCTTTTCAGCAAAAGCCTCCTATTTTTTCATTCTTTTCTCTAACCTCTTCAAGTTTTCATGAAAATGGCATATGACTCCCTGGACACTTTGCAGCGAGGTTCCACTCTCTGGAGAACGAACTACTACTGCCCTGGTGGGCGGCCACCTGCTCTATGAAAAGGATCCTGAAACAAGGTAATTACGTCTTTTATGATGAGTGTGCAGGAAGTGGATCTTCAGAAGCCATGAGGTATCTGGTAAGGGGCAGAGGGGCCCGATATTCTCCCTCCCTCTTCTCCTCCAGACCTCGACCTCCTCTGCTTGGGTCTTTGTGGGTAACCACGTAAAGGTGGTCTGTGTTAACCACCCCGTGCTCAGTCTTCTCTCTAACAGTCACTGCAGAAGGGGGCTTCATGGAAGACAAAAATACCCCCACGATGGTGGATGGGGAAGACCGAAAGGCAGACATGACGTTGGCTTGGAAGTTTCTGGTAATTCCAAATCCTCAGAAAGGAATTTAAATAATTCCAGGTAGGTGCTGCCCACCACTCACACGCCCCTTCCAGGGAAGGTTCAAAAGGTATAAGTAACTGTAGGTCAAAGGGCAAAGGTTCAACCTGACTCTCACTTAATTTCACAAAGATCCTGGATATAGCACATGATTTAAAGCCATTATTAAAGGCAGGGGCCACTGGTGTGAAAGCCATTGCCAACCAATTTCAGGCCAGACTGATTAAAATATCAGCCTGGCGGGACCTTTTAAGAATTTAGGTCCAGTGATTTCCATTGGAGCCCACGGAGGGAGAAAGAACCGGGAAATGTCTGAAAACACACAACACTCAGGTACCAAATCTGTACGTCTTTTTTGGAAAAATATCTAGTCAGGTCCTCTGCACATTTTTAATCAGGTTGTTTGTGTTTTTGCTATTGATTATATGCGTTGTTTATGTATTTTGGATATTAGCCTCTTACCAGATACATCACTTGCAAGTGTGTTTTCCCACTCCGTAGGCTGCCTCTCCGTTTGGTTGATGCTTTTCTTTGCTGTGTGGCTCCCATCATCCTGACCACTTTTTTCTTCCTTCCCTCAGACCTCCCATCCAGTGGTGTAGATAGCTAATATTTAATTCAAATTTTATTATGAAATGCTCTAGGAATTCTCAGGTAATTACAACTGTTGAAAATCCAAACCTTCAGAACTTCCAGTCTCACCTATTTTGAACAAAAATAGCCATTTTTGCCATTTTAAGCAGAATGGTACATTGTTGGGGTCAAGACCCCGAATGATCTTATCATCTAGATGAATGCAAAGCGCCAGCTAAGGGTCAGACAGGCCGCCTTCCTGCAGTGAATGCCAATACTGTAAGGAGCCAGAGAATTTTTAAAGCATTTATGAGAAAAAGCAATCAAGTATTTAAGTCAAAATCCTTCTGATCATCTGCTCACACAATTGCCTTTCATTCAGTAAACCAAATAGAGGAAAAGGTTTTGGGTTTAAAATCTTTCCTTTCCTTTCTATGGTTGATCTTATTTACCTTGTACTTCCCAGCCACACATTTTCCTTTAAATAGCCATCACTTTAAATGCTCCCTTAAATAACTTAGGGTTGTCCAGCACTTCACCTGACCCTTTCTTCTTCAGGGCTCACTTAGTCTTCTGTTATGTAGACATGAGAAAAGAACCCTCTCCATGCATTTGATCTGTGCACCAGTGGGCAGGCCATTTGTTCACTCAGCTGTTACACACTACCAGGAGAGCGCACACCCAAGGCTTTTCATCCAGGAAAAAGGTACAAATACCCATCAATCTCCATCAGGTCCGAAGCTTATCCTGAGTTCCAGAGATAAGCTGAAAGGAGAGCATAAACTCCCCACAAACATACGCAGCATCCTGTGTGTCTGGGGGTTTTTCTGATGAGTAGGCCTACGGTGGTCATTAGATGCAGGTGCTGGCATCTTTCCTTGGCCCTCTAGGTCCACCCCCGCCTCTCTAAGCTCCCCCGTGCCAGGAGGTGGGTTGATGCAACTGCCTGGATTTCAGGACATCCTTGCGTATCAGGATGGTCTCAGCTCTTGGAATACAGAAGGGGTGGCTGAGGACAGGGCATTTGTGCCCTGGCTCCTGACCGGGTAGGAGGGCTGCTGAAGGCTCGTTGTGTCTCTTGGCTGATGGTCCCAGCCCTTGTCAGGGGCCCCTCCTCCCTGGGCTGTGGTAACAGCATCGTCTTCCTGCCCCCAGGCGACAGGTTGTAGGAGCTCTGCTGTCCCTATGGCTTCTCCACTCCTGCCAGCTACGGCTCTGTGAACAGTCCCTGGAAAAACGGTTTCTTCTACAGTTGGTGCCATCTGTTTACTGCCAGGACCCCAAGAAGGCTTAAGAGGCTGATGACTACAGGGTCACGGATATTTACATGTTAAAGGAGTCTGTATATCAAATTTGAAGGAAACTGAACACAGAGAAAACTGGAGAGTGAGTCCAGGTACCTGGGCGCCTGCTCTGTGCTCCTCGCGTTGGTGTGGTTGCTGCACGGCCCCCACCTGCCAGCCTTTCCTCCAGTGAATGCCAAGTCCTGGGCGTGGGGGCTCCTGCCTGCGCACTGCAGTTTCCCCCTGTCTCACCTGTGGTGCTGTGACCAGAACAGTCCCCACCTCACAGGGTGCTGGCGGGAGAGACGAGGTCACGAAGGTCACTGCACCCTGTGCCTGGGCCGGCCCGCGGCCGCGTGTAGGCACCAAGGCTCCTGTCCTGGGCCCCATGGCCGCTGGATTTGATACTGGTGCCGTCTCTAGGCCACACTTCGGGTGCTTGTCTTCTGGAGGCTGGCACCACCACCTCAGTCTAGTAAGAAACTCCCGTGATGGACACACGGGCACACACTTACCAGGTGTGGGAAACGAGCCACTTTACTCTGTCTGGCCCACCATCTCTGGAGCCATCGACCACTCCCCCACTGCTTTCAAATCAGCATAGAGACAGCGTTACCTTTGGAAGCCGAGACCAGCACATTTTTCTGAATATGCATTTTAACTCTGACGTTTATTTCCTACTAATTTGTGTTCCTCTCGCCTGAGAGGTACCGGGGCTGGCGGAAGTGAGGAAAGACAGGAGAGGTGGGGATGGCTCGACTCAGTGAGGGCAGAGTCCGTGCACGTTTCAGAGGAGGGGAGGTGATGATTTCGAAAGCCCCGCGGTAAGGCTGCAATAAAACATCACTAATTGGGGAATGAATCATTTACAAAAATCATTACGGGGAAGCCTGAGGCAGCAAACCTCACAGCACAACATTCCCAGCAGGAAATGAGTGGAATGGACTCATCCCTGAGGTGTTTGTGCACGCAGACCCGCCAGGGGCCCAGCTTGTTTCCCTGCACCCAAAACGCAAAGGGACCTGCTCCCACCTCCTCTCCTTCCTTTAACCGTAATCCAGGTGGGCTGCTGGTCCCGAGGTCAGCAAACAGCAGCTGCATGGCAGGAATATGCCAGACGCCTGCGCTTGGGAGGAGCGGTCTAGACGAACTTCCAGAACTTCCCAGAGGCCCGAGTACCTCCAGGCCCAGGGCTTGGCTTCTGTCGCCTGCCGAGCATTCCAGGCTGCAGCTGCCCTTTGTAGCTAGGGCCACAGAAGCCACGCCAGGACCGATGTCATCCATGGGGACACAGGATGTCACACCAATCGCTGGCCCACTGCTCCTCTGCTGCCGGACCCAGCAAATGGCATCACCTCTCCAAACCTCGGGTGTCTCTTCTATAAAATGGGGATAAAATTCTTGCCTCTTGGGATTGGTGCGAGGACTGGAGACAGTGATGTGGGTAACAGGTTGAGTACGAGGAATGAGCAGTTGCTGAGAGCACCCTTACTGACCTGCAGGGGCAGCATGGCTGAGCAGAGGAGATTGCCTCAGCAGCCCCCAGCCCACCTCAGAGCCTTGCTATCCGTTATCCATTGCGTCCCACTGCCGTGTACACATTTCCTGTCAAGCCCAGTCTCCCCAACCTAGCCATGAACAGTGGGCAGGGATTGCCCCTCTGTGTCCCCCAGAGCCTGCTGGCTTCAGCAGATGTGACACATGAATTCATTTGCCTCGATTCCCTTTCATAAGGAAGCAGGGTAAAGATTGAGAGTGTGGCCTCCAAAGTCACCAGGGGTCCAAATCCCAGCCCTGAGGGACTTTGGACCACTGACGGCCTTTTTGTGCCTCAGCTTCCTCCTGCGGATACTGTGAGCACAAAGCAAGAAGGCATCTGCAAAGGTGCTTACTAGATGGGAGACTGACACCTGGGAGCCACCAGCGGGTGCTGGCTGCTCTCACCAATGCTGTGGATAACACATGGCAAGACGCAGTGAAGATGCTGCGGAGAGCAGCCCCGACCACGACCATCACACCCTCCTATTCCTTCAAAGTAGGAGTCCACGCCTGGCTTTGATTTGCTGGCTGAAACACTCAGTGAGGTAAAAGATGCCTAGACTATGTTTTAAGCAGTTACTGAGAAACTGGACCTTAAAACATTTTGGAAATTAACTTTAAAAAAATATTATCTAAGGAAAAGCATAAGTGTGTCCATGCAACAGCATTCCTTGGGAATGTCTTGAAGCAGCTCCATTTGATCAGGTTTCAGTGTAACTTGCTCCATTCTCAATGGTATTCCTGAGGAATAAGGTAGATCCACAGAGGTTTGCAAAATTCCTCCACCATTACCAGTCAAAATCTCCTGCCTTCCGGACATCTAAAACTAAATTCCTGAGGCAAGAGTGAGATCCTGTGAACACCTGCATTCCTTCTCCATCAAAGCACCATCTGTGTCTGGACAGAGGGCACCATTCTCCCACTCAGGGCTGCTGAGAACATAGCCACAATTGCAAGATGGAGCACAGAGCTCTTCACTTCCCACAGAGCCACGGGCTATGTCCCCAGAGAGGCTGGCTTCAACTCTAGTCGAGGCTGCTGCAGCTTCAGGAAACTAGAACGGAAGATGGATATTAATTTCTTCCCTCCTCAGTAAGCTTCTCTCAACCAACCACCACTGAGCATTGTCAGCTGAGCTGCATGCCAGCTGGACATGTTATTAACTGATCTGATGGGTTCTAAGATTGAGAAAACTAAGCTGATTGTATGAGAAAGCAGAACCCGAGTCAGTGCAGATTTTTGCACATTGCCCCTCAGCGAGCCAGGCTTCTAACTTGGGTGCCCAAATGTTGTTTGGGAATTTTTCCTGGATGTCTGTGGAGCTGTGACTGGGAAGCTACGGGGGGCTTCATGTGCTCAGTGGGTGCACGGGCGCCTGCTCTCCAGATTCTCTCAGGAGCATGAAAGGCAGGTCCAGCTAGAGCTGCAGGGAGGGATCTTCTCCAGCTCTCCAGGGCAGTGAGCAGCTCCCCTTAGGGTCCCAGCCATCAGCCTTGCTCCTCGCTCCCAAAGGGCTCTCACTCCGGTATTTGATTTTAACAGCTTATTTGCAAGATGTGTTTGCCTGTCTGCCTCCCACACTTCTCAGAAGCAGGGGCCTGCTTCTCTCTTCTCCATCCTGTATCTCCTCTTCTGAGGGCACAAGTTCTTAAGAAAGCCTGTTGAATGGATTTGGGCCATGATGGCCAAAATAACTCCAGGGAGGGTGGCGTCATGTGGGTCTGTGTATATGCTCCCCCATAGATGCCATGGCTCCAGGCTCCCTGCTGCTTGAAGAAAAGGCAGGCTGGCACCTGTCTGTATTGTCTGCATTTTTTTTTTTTTTACAAAATATTACCTTTTCCCCATAACTTTGCTTTACCATTTGACTTTTCAAGAACTTCACACACTGGAATTCCCTGAAGTCTTTTTTCTTTTTCTGGACCCTAAGGGATAGGCAAAATTTCTACAAAGAGCTCAGTGGTAAATATTCTAAGCTATACAGTCTCTGTCCAGCATTGTACTACAAAATCAGCCATAGACAACCTATCAAAAATGGGGATAGCTGTGTTACAATGGAACTTTATTTACAAAAATAGGTAGCCTTGAGCTAGATTTGGCCCTTGGACCATATTTTGCTAATTCTTGATCTAAGAGAAAAATGATCTGGAAAGAACATGATAAGTGAATTCTGCTGTAAGAAAACTTTGCAGATAATTAATCTAAGACATTTCTTGACTCTCTCATTCTACGATAGGTTACAGGCAGAAAAAAAAAAATTGAGGGTGGGGAGAGAAACTTGAATCATAGATTTTACATTAGGCTGCAGCCTGAACCCCAAACCCACATTTCTGAGGTTGTCATCCCTTACGTGGCCTGCCTGGCCCCAGATCGGCAGTTTCGGGTTTCAGGTTTGTAGCCCACTCATATAGCTCTTTCTGTTTTGGGTGCCTTTCTAAGTTCTTTAAAAGGAACTTAGCTCTCTTCCTAGTTCAGTGACCCCAAAGTATCCATGCATTCTTTTATTTACCTCTTCAATCCTGAGGTCCTTGATGTTAAGGCTATATTCACTTAGGTGCGTCACCCTGTCCTCTGAGTGACTAGGAGTTCCCTGCACATAGAAGATGTTCTACGTGTGCAGGAGAACAGACACCACTGTTGCCTGAAGTAATGTATAAGGTCTTGGCTTTGCTGATGCTCTCAAGACATTGCAAAGCAGATAAAGCCAAACACAGGCAAGACAACATAAGCCTAGAACCCTCCACTGCTCTGAAGGCAGGTTAAAAAGATTAAAAAAAAATAGCTGGGTGGAGGTGGGAGAGGAGTTAGAAACCCAGCCTGGAAAAAATAAAACCAAAAGACCAGAAATAAGTGGACAGCTGGACTTCACCAGAAACATAACTGATTAGCCTGGCTGGTTTCATTTTTCCAGCGCACAGGATGGAAATAATTGGCTGTTTGCAAACAAAATGCAGAGAGAGGAAATGCTCCACCTAAAGCTGTAATTAGTTTGTCAAGCTATGTGTCTATGATGTGTGCACCAAGAGAAATGTGCTCCAGCTGAAGTGGTTTCCTTTTCCACCTCTGCCTTCTCTTTCCAAAATGGGCTGGAATAACAAAAGGCAAATGGAAGCAAGGCTTCAAGCAGCCATTCTGTAAGCATGACTCACAACACGGTCCTATCAACTGAGCTGCAAGGCCATGGATAGCTTGCTCATCAACAGTTCCAAACACTGATGGAAAAATAACCCAGGAAAATTATAGTGCAGGGAGATTTAATTCCGTGCCCTTATTTGCAGGCTACGGACGCTAACATCTCTCCTAACTGGGCTCACGTCATATTTGATGAATGTTCAAACATGATTGTACCAGTAGCGTTTTCTCTGAAAATTGCAGCAATTACTCATTAGTAAATGAGGGCCCTTGGGCAAAGAATCTGGTCCGAAGACTGAAGACCATGTTACCAACAGATGCAATAAATTAATCCTGAAAGTTTGGCACTTAGAATGGGGATTAAAGTCTTGCAATTAAAATGTACAAGATTATATCCATTACTACTACTAAAAATTTTATTTGACCTTTTGATTGCAAGCTGTCTACCCTAAGCTAAAAGGATGAAAAGCACATGAAGATGTAGCTGTGTATACCTTTATGCACACACAGGTGGAGAGAGAGAAAAGAAGCAATGTGGCTGGCACGCTGCATCGAGAGCCTGGGATTTAGACTTGGATCCGCCACTGATTAGCGGACATTGGGCAAATTAAGCAACCATCTGGTTCTTCTTCCTAATTTGTAGAATAGTAATACTCCAGTAAGGCTGCTTTCTTCTTCAGAGGTTTTCTTTCAGCTAAATAGCTGGTTGTACTGATGTAATCATTGCATGGGTGCTGTCCTGCTATATTTTGGAACATAACCTGGTGTTAACAGACAGGGCTTGGGAACTGCACTGCCTGAGCCTGAATGGGCTGTCACTGGCTGTGTGACTTGAGATAAGATCTGCAAGTACTTTGCATCTCAGTTTCCTCATTTGTTAAATGAACAGGTGAGGATTAAATGTGTTGAATCATGTAAAACCCTTAGAACATTTCTTAAAATATTAACTGGCATTATTTATGTCAGTGACCAAGGGGAAAATTTGGGTATTTATATATTTTAGACACATGAAAAATAATTTGGCACTTTCTAGAAAAGGAAGAGATGCACATACCTATGACTCAGCCATTCCATTGCTATCCTAGACAAACTCACATACGTGAACAAGAGGACACAATCAAACATCCATTGCAGCAACATCTGCAAGAGTAAAATATTGGAATGACTGCCCGTGGGAGAGTGGATAAATAACCTGTGACATTTCCATAGGAGAGTGTAGCTCTGGGAGGAAGGAAGTTCCCCCTCTCAGGGCCAGTTCTCTTTGAATCCGCTGAGACTACAAAAACGATGACACTGAAGGAAGACAAGGGGAAAGGTAGGTTGGAGATTAAAGTCTTTTTTAAAATCTCACGGCTCTGTTTCTCTCCGCCAAACCCAGGCTGCTCAGCTCTTGCTTGCTCAGATGCTCCCAAATCCTACCTCTTGCCGGGCTCCACTCCCCAGCTCCCGTACTCCCACCCCAGCATGCTCCCCTTCACCCCGCCCCTCCTGGGAGGAACTCCATGGGCGGGTCCCTGGTGACTGACAGGCACCTGGCCAATTATGTACCAGGAATGGAGGGGCGGAGAAAATGGCTGCTACTCTCTACTCCTTACCCTTGACCGGCCTTGACCGGCAATCCTGGGACAACAGCAGCGACTCTGCCACAGTAAACATCACACTGATGTGTGAACAGGTCCTTATATGCATATACATACAGTGGGCACTATCAAGGCCAGGCAGAAATTTTGGTTGAGAACTTCCACTTACCCAACAGATAGGATACTATTAACATGAGTCAATTTCAAAAACATAATATGGAATGAGAAAAGCAATGCTGCAATAGGAAACTTACAGTATGATATACCCTTTATAAAAGCTTTGAAAATGTAAAACAATACTTCATCTTGCTTACAGATACATGCCTGTCATAAAAGTATAAAAGCACAAGCTCAAATAACAAACACCATATTCAGAATAATAGCTGCCTCTGGTGAGGAAGGGGAAATGAGAAGGGGAAAGGGGATGCAGGGAGCTTTGAACTATTCTGTGATGTTTATTTCTTTAAAAAAATTGATCAGGGATAAATATGACAAAACGCTAAGATTGATAAAAGTTCATCTTATACCATTCTATTTGCATGCATAAAATATTGTTTAATTTGAAAAAAATTCTGAGCTGTACTTTTGATTTGTAATATTTGTCCTCTTTGCTGTTCTGCTAGCACAAGGCCACATATGTGAATATAGCTTTTTTTTTTTTCTCTTCTAGCTTACTTTCTGGGACAAGTCATTATAAACAGCTTTCCTCATTCTACCCCTAGTGGACTAAAACTCTCATTTTAGCTTTCCTAACCAACACTGTGCATCAATGACATGGCTAGAAAATGATCATTCTCTCACGAAAAAGCATATATGCAGCCTCTTGTACGCACAGCTCTGTACCAGGCACAAGGGTTGGGAAATGATAATGGGGTTACATTATGAAAGGATGGCTATTGTAGCTTCATTAAAAATTTAAAATATTTTGATAACTTAGTTCACACCTTACAATAATAGAATTTTAGAGTTCATAAAAATCACCAAGGAAAACCCAAATACTCTAATGAAAGCATGAATGAAAAACATGGAAAAATTTTAGCAGAGTTTAAAGGCTGATGAACACATGAAATCATTTAGCCAAATGAGCAATAAAACGAACACAATTTAAAATGAGGTATCATGTTAAACTATCAAATTGTCAATGGTAATATTCAGTAATGGCATAGGTCCAGCAAATTGGGCACTCACATACTGCTGGTAGGTAATCTGGTGTTATGTATCAAGTGCCTTAAAAATATCAATACACTTTGACCCCATGATTCTCCTGCTAGAATTATATACTAAGGAAATAAACTGAGACGTGCACAGAGATTTATTGCAAAGATTTTCACTGCAGCATCATTCAGCATAGTTAAACACCTAAATATATAACAACAGTGTTTATTAATTACTATCCACACAATGTAATAGTCTGAAGTCTTCATATATATTTATTTTTCAATTTATATTAAATAACGTACAAATATTCAAGAGTGTTAGTAGAGAAAACATGATACAGCATTGCATATACAAATTCAATTCTATAAAATAACTACAGCTGACCCTTGAATAATGCAGGGGTTAGACGTGCTGATCCCAACACAGTTAAAAATCCACATATAACTTTTGACCTTCCAAAAACTTTACTAATCACCTACTGTTGACCAGAAGCCTTACTGATAACATAAACAGTCAATCGCCACATACTTTGTATGTTATATGCATTATATGCTGTATTCTTATAATAAAGTAAGCTATAGAAAAGAAAATATTTTTTCAAATGGTCACAAATCTCCAAAAAATTTTTTCTCATCTGTTTAATGAAAACGGTCTGCATATAAAACCCACACAGTTCAAACCATGTTGTTTAAGGGTTAGCTCTATACACATGGAAAAAAAGTAGTAAAGAAACACTGAAAGGCTCCTAGTGGTTACGTCTGACTCTGGAGCTCATGGACATCTTTTTTAGACCTGTATTTATTTTTCAATGGGCCTGTTTCATAATTAGAATAAAATTCGAGATTAATTACAGAAATTGTGATTAGGAAAGACCCGTTCATTTTTAGATGGGCAGAGCCAAGCGCTGGCTGCACCACTGAGCACGCTGAGGGCTGCCCATCCACCCTACCTGGCTGGTCCGAGGGAGACCAGAGATGCACAGCCAGGCCTTTGCTGGGCTGCAGCGGCCCCGCCAGAACAGAGCGCCCCTGCCCTGCTGTGTAAGCAAGCACCCTGGGCAGTGTCCATGCTCTCACTTCTTTTATTTATTTATTTATAACATAATTTATTTTATTATCATTAATTTACAATTACATGTACAATATTACGATTATTAAACTACCCCTTCATCAGGTCCCCCCCACCAACCCCATTACAGTCACTGTCCATCAGCGTAGTGAGATGCTATAGAATCTCTACTTGTCTTCTCTGAGTTGTACAGCCCTCCCCGCGCCCACCCCAGCATTACATCTGCTAATCGTAATGCCCCTCTTTCCCTCTTATCCCTCCCTTCCCGCCCATTTTCCCCAGTCCCTTTCCCTTTGGTAACTATTAGTCCGTTCTTGGGTTCTGTGAGTCTGCTGCTGTTTTGTTCCTTCAGTTTTTTTCTTTGTTCTTATACTCCACATATGAGTGAAATCATTTGATACTTGTCTTTTTCGGCTTGGCTTATTTCACTGAGCATAATACCCTCTAGCTCCATCCATGTTGTTGCAAATGGTAGGATTTGTTTTCTTCTTATGGCTGAATAATATTCCATTGTGTATATGTACCACATCTTCTTTATCCATTCATCTACTGATGGACACTTAGGTTGCTTCCATTTCTTGGCTATTGTAAATAGTGCTGCAATAAACATAGGGGTGCATCTGTCTTTTTCAAACTGGGCTGCTGCATTCTTAGGGTAAATTCCTAGGAGTGGAATTCCTGGGTCAAATGGTATTTCTATTTTGAGTTTTTTGAGGAACCTCCATACTGCTTTCCACAATGGTTGAACTAATTTGCAGTCCCACCAGCAGTGTAGGAGGGTTCCCTTTTCTCCACATCCTCGCCAACATTTGTTGTTGTTTGTGTTCTGGATGTTGGCCATCCTCACTGGTGTGAGGTGATATCTCATTGTGGTTTTAATCTGCATTTCTCTGATGATTAGCGATGTGGAGCATCTTTTCATGTGCCTGTTGGCCATCTGAATTTCTTCTTTGGAGAAGTGTCTATTCATGTCCTCTGCCCATTTCTTAATTGGATTATTTGCTTTCTGTTTGTTAAGGTGCATGAGTTCTTTATATATTTTGGATGTCAACCCGTTATCAGATACGTTTTTTATGAATATATTCTCCCATACTGTAGGATGTCTTTTTGTTCTACTGATGGTGTCCTTTGCTGTACAGAAGCTTTTCAGCTTGATATAGTCCCACTTGTTCATTTTGCTTTTGTTTCCCTTGCCCGGGGAGATATGTTCATGAAGAAGTTGCTCATGTTTATGTCCAAGAGATTTTTGCCTATGTTTTTTTCTAAGAGTTTTATGGTTTCATGACTTACATTCAGGTCTTTGATCCACCTTGAGTTTACCTTTGTGTATGGGGCTAGACAGTAGTCCAGTTTCATTCTCTTACATGTAGCTGTCCAGTTTTTCCAACACCAGCTGCTGAAGAGGCTGTCATCTCCCATTGTATATCCAAGGCACTTTTATCAAATATTAATTGACTGTATATGTTTGGGTTAATGTTTGGATTTTCTATTCTGTTCCACTGGTCTGTGGGTCTGTTTTTGTGCCAATACCAAATTGTCTTGATTACTGTGGCTTTGTAGTAGAGCTTGAAGTCAGGGAGTGTAATTCCCCCTGTTTTATTCCTCCTTCTCAGGATTGCTTTGGCTATTCGGGGTCTTTTGTGGTTCCATATGAATTTTAGAATTATTTGTTCCAGTTCATTGAAGAAAGCTGTTGGTAGTTTGATAGGGATTGCATTGAATCTGTAGATTGCTTTAGGTAGTATAGCCATTTTGACAATATTTATTCTTCCTAGCCAAGAGCATGGGATGCATTTCCATTTGTTAGTGTCCTCTTTAATTTCTCTTAGGAGTGTCTTGTAGTTTTCAGAGTACAGGTCTTTCACTTCCTTCGTTAGGTTTATTCCTAGGTATTTTATTCTTTTTGATGCAATTGTGAATGGAATTGTTTTTCTGATTTCTCTTTCTGTTAGTTCATCATTAGTGTATAGGAAAGCAACAGATTTCTGTGTGTTAATTTTGTATCCTGCAACTTTGCTGAATTCAGATATTAGTTCTAGTAGTTTTGGAATGGAATCTTTAGGGTTTTTTATGTACAGTATCATGTCATCTGCAAATAGTGACAATTTGACTTCTTCTTTACCAATCTGGATGCCTTGTATGTCTTTGTTTTGTCTGATTGCTGTGGCTAGGACCTCCAGTACTATGTTGAATAACAGTGGAGAGAGTGGGCATCCCTGTCTTGTTCCCGATCTTAGATGAAAAGCTTTCAGCGTCTCGCTGTTAAGTATGATGTTAGCTGTGGGTTTGTCATATATAGCCTTTATGATGTTGAGGTACTTGCCGTCTATACCCATTTTGTTGAGAGTTTTAATCAGGAATGGATGCTGAATTTTGTCAAATGCTTTTTCAGCATCTATGGAGATGATCATGTGGTTTTTGTTCTTCTTTTTGTTGATGTGGTGGATGATGTTGATGGATTTTCGAATGTTGTACCATCCTTGCATCCCTGGGATGAATCCCACTTGATCATGGTGTATGATCCTCTTGATGTATTTTTGAATTCGGTTTGCTAATATTTTGTTGAGTATTTTTGCATCTACGTTCATCAGGGATATTGGTCTGTAATTTTCTTTTTTGGTGAGGTCTTTGCCCGGTTTTGGTATTAGAGTGATGCTGGCTTCATAGAATGAGTTTGGAAGTATTCCCTCCTCTTCTATTTTTTGGAAAACTTTAAGGAGAATCGGTGTTATTTCTTCTCTATATGTCTGGTAGAATTCAGAGGTGAATCCATCAGGCCCAGGGGTTTTGTTCTTGGGTAGTTTTTTGATTACCAATTCGATTTCGTCACTGGTGATTGGTCTGTTTAGTTTTTCTGTTTCTTGCTTGGTCAGTCTTGGAAGGTTGTATTTTTCTAAGAAGTTGTCCATTTCTTCTATGTTTTCCAGCTTGTTAGCATATAGATTCTCATAATATTCTCTTATGATTCTTTGTATTTCTGTGGGGTCCGTCGTGATTTTTCCTTTCTCATTTCTGATTGTGTTTATGTGTGTAGATTCTCTTTTTCTCTTAATGAGTCTGGCTAGGGGTTTATCTATTTTGTTTATTTTTTCAAAGAACCAGCTCTTGGTTTTATTGATTTTTTCTATTGTTTTATTCTTCTCAATTTTATTTATTTCTTCTCTAATCTTTATTATGTCCCTCCTTCTGGTGACTTTGGGCCTCATTTGTTCTTCTTTTTCCAATTTCAGTAATTGTGTCTTTAGACTATTCATTTGGGAATGTTCTTCCTTCTTTAAATAGGCCTGGATTGCAATATACTTTCCTCTTAGAACTGCCTTTGCTGCGTCCCACAGAAGTTGTGGCTTTGTGTTGTTGTTGTCATTAGTCTCCATATATTCTTTGATTTCTGTTTTGATTTGGTCGTTAACCCATTGATTAATTAGGAGAGTGTTGTTAAGTCTCCATGTATTTGTGAGCCTTTTTGATTTCTTTCTAAAATTTATTTCTAGTTTTATACCTTGGTGATCTGAGAAGTTGGTTGGTAGGATTTCAATATTTTTGAAATTACTGAGGTTCTTTTTGTGGCCTAGTATGTGGTCTATTCTGGAAAATGTTCCATGTGCACTTGAGAAGAATGTGTATCCTGTTGCTTTTGGGTGTAGAGTTCTGTAGATGTCTGTTAGGTCCATCTGTTCTAGTGTGTTGTTCAGTGCCTCTGTGTCTTTACTTATTTTCTGTCTGGTTGATCTGTCCTCTGGAGTGAGTGGTGTGTTGAAGTCTCCTAAGATGAATGCATTGCTGTCTATTTCCTCCTTTAATTCTGTTAGTATTTGTCTCATATGCTGGCGCTCCTGTGTTGGGTGCATATATATTTATAATGGTTATATCTTCTTGTTGGACTGACCCCTTTATCATTATGTAATGTCCTTCTTTATCTTTTGCTACTTGCTTCGTTTTGAAGTCTATTTTGTCTGATACAAGTACTGCAACACCTGCTTTTTTCTCTTTGTTGTTTGCATGAAATATCTTTTTCCATCCCTTCACTTTTAGTCTGTGTATATCTTTGGATTTGAGGTGAGTTTCTTGTAGGCAGCATATAGATGGGTCTTGCTTTTTTATCCATTCTGTTACTCTGTGTCTTTTGATTGGTGCATTCAGTCCATTTACATTTAGGGTGATTATTGATAGGTATGTACTTATTGCCATTGCTGGCTTTAGATTCGTGGTTACCAAGGGTTCAAGGGTTGCTTCTTTACTATCTAACAATCTAACTTAACTTTCTTGTTAAGTTATTGTAAACACAGTCTGATGTTTCTTTATTTCTCTCCCTTCTTATTCCTCCTCCTCCATTCTTTCTATAATAGGTGTTTTATTCTTTGACTTTAGTTAGTATTTGGATGGTCTGCTTTCTTTGCTATGATTTTATTTTCTCTGGTGACATCTTTTTAGCCTTAGGTCTGCCTCCATCTAGAGCAGTCCATTTAAGATATCCTGTAGTGGTGGTTTATGAGACGCAAACTCTCTCAACTTTCGTTTGTCTGGAAATTGTTTAATCCCTCCATCATATTTAAATGATAATCGTGCTGGATACAATATTCTTGGTTTGAGGCCCTTCTATTTCATAACGTTAAATATATCATGCCATTCTCTTCTGGCCTGTAAGGTTTCTGTTGAGAAGTCTGATGATAGTCTGATGGGTTTTCCTTTGTAGGTGACCTTTTTTCTCTCTCCAGCTGCCTTTAATACCGTCTTTATCTTTGATCTTTGCCATCTTAATTATTATGTGTCTTGGTGTTGTCTTCCTTGGGTCCCTTGTGTTGGGAGATCTATGAGCTTCAGTGGACTGCGAGACTACTTCCTTCCCCAGTGAGGGAAAGTTTTCAGCAATTATTTCTTCAAAGACACTTTCTATCCCTTTTTCCCTCTCTTCTTCCTCTGGTACTCCTATAATGCGAATATTGTTCCGTTTGGATTGGTCACACAGTTCTCTTAATATTCTTTCATTCCTAGAAATCCTTTTATCTCTCTCTGCCTCAGCTGCTCTGTACTCCTGTTCTCTGTTTTCTATTCCATTAACAGTCTCTTGCATCTCATCCATTCTGCTGTTAAGCCCGTCGATCGCTTGTCTGATTTCTGTATTGTCTTTCCTCAGTTCCCTCACTTCCTCCCTCAGCTCTTGCACATTTCTCTGTAGGTCCATCAGCATGGTTATGACTTTTATTCTGAATTCTTTTTCAGGGAGGCTGTGCATTTCCATCCCTTCAGACTCCCTCTCTGGGGTTGTCTGGTTGATTTTGGTCTGAACCATATTCCTCTGTCTTTTCATGGCTATAGAATTGGTCACTGATAGTTGCCACGTATGTCAGCTGGGCTCTTTAAGACTTTAAAAAGAGAAGAAAAAAAAAAGAAAGAAGGAAAGAAAAAAAAGAAAAAAGGAAGAAAAGAAAAAACAAAAACAAAACAAAAAACAAAACAAAATAAACCAAAACAAAAAAAATGCCCACCAGACGTAGATTCTGTGGGAATGCTCTAGGTGGCGCTATTGCCCCACTATTCCACAGCTGTGACTGTGCCGCTCCCAGGGCCCTTTATCGCTCTGGCAGGGGTGGGAACGAATAGGAGGCTGTTGATCTCAGTGAGAAGTGTAAGTATGACTACGCTTCCTCAGTCGCCAGCTAAGGCGTCTGAAACTCCCCAGGACTCCCAGCCTGCTGGGCTGAGTGTGCTGGGGCGATCCGGCTCCTCCGCTGGGCTCCTGTCTCTTTAAGACCGCTGAGGAAAGCGCGCGCTTTTTTTTTTTCCTTCCCGGAGCCGGCTGCAAGCCCCCTGGCGCGTTCCCGCTCAGATCCTGCCCCTCTGTCTCTCCAATCTCCGCTGCACTGCGCAATGTGGGTCAGCGCTCCCCGCGCAGATCACCGGGGCTGGCTACTTCGCGGGGTGCACTTCCACTCCCTCCCGGCTCTGAATCCTCTCCTCCCGCCGGTGCGCTGGGGTGGGGAGGGCTCGGGTCCCGCCGGGTCGCGGCTCCGTATCTTACCCGCCTCTTGGGGTGCCGAGTCCTCTCGGGTGTAGCTGCACGCTGTGCGCTTTCCTGTGTATTCTCGTCTCTCTTTTAGGAATAGATGTATTTTCTGTGTTTTCGTAGATAAATATAGTGTTGGGAGGAGATTTCTGCCGCCCTGCTCACACCGCCATCTTCCCGGAAGTCCCTTCCCTTGGAATTTTTGATATGGTCATTTTCACTTACAGATCTTTTAATGGAACATGATGTTAATTGTCAGAACTATAGTAGCAGCTAATATTTTGACAGTCTACTGTATGCTGGCATTGTGCACACTTACATGTAAGAAAATTTTACTGCTGGATACAGTCTTCAGGTAGCTTAATCTCTGCAACAGCCATATTAGGTAGATGCCGTTTTTAATAAGTTTTTCAGAGGGGGAAAGCTGAGGCACCACGAGGCTTAGTAATTTACCTAAGGTAATTGGACCCAACAAACTGATTCCTGTGTCCCACTCTTAACAAACACTCTCTTGCCAAATAGGATTTTAGAGTGGGAAGGGTAGGTGGGAATTAAGTTTCCTAGTCTGGTGGACAATGTTGACTTTCAGAAAATAGGGAGGGGGTATGTGTTATTGTTGCATTATTGTAGCCTAGTGTCAACCTCCAGATTCTGACAAGGGCCCTGAGGCTGGCTCTGGGGAAAGATAAAATGTAGGCCCCTTTTCTGCCCAGTGCCCTTGTATCCAGAACATTCCCCTTATTGGATATGAGTGGGCAGTCAAAGGGAAGAGAAATAGAGTCTGGCCCACTGTGTTCTCTCTCAGCCACTAAAAGTAATCTTGCCATATTCAGAGACACTAAGTAGATCTAATATAAGAATCTTAAATGGAACACAGAAAGTTTTGCACAGAATAAAATGTGCTTGAAGGGAAGAGGGTAAGATGAGTGATGGAGGAGGCCTTGTAAGGCTACTCTGATGAGTATTACTTCCAGGGACATATAGGGCACTGAAATGGAGAAGCAGAGCAGGCCAGATGAGAAAAACGGGTTGTGCACAATGCCTCTTCTGAATGAGGTAGCTGCAGCTCAGTGCCTGCCAGATGTGGTAAGGGAAGGCAGGTCCAGTGTTGCCATGTCTTCAGGTTCTCCAGGAAAGCTGTAAATCCAGAAGACAGTGCCTAAGTCAAATGTCCTGCTTTTGTTCACCTTTTTTCTCTGAGCTGCAGTTGCTTCATCTGTGAAAGGGAATGGTCCCTCCCAAGCTCATAGTATTGCTGTGACGAATGAAAGGCATAGGTGTTTCAGGGATCTACCACAGTGTTTAGTGGTCTCCCGCAAGTCCAGGGTTGGGTAAAGATATCTGGATAGAAGGTGTCAATGCCCAAGGATGGAGGTTGTGGCAAGGGGTGAGTACATCTGTTGCCAGTGGAGAATAGGGAAGGCTTGCCTGTAACACCACCCTTGTATGTTGTGGGACAGTCCCAGCCATCCTTCCCACAACCTAGTTTCCCTTCTTGCATTCCCCACTTAATGGTCCAGGCCCTCAAGTTCAAGCAAGTTCGGAGTCCTTTGCCCACTGTATCTGTCCTTTCCCATGCCCTTTGTATGAGGGCTTCCTAGTCATTTGTTATCCCCTTGCTTAACTTAGTGTCACTTGGTGTAAGATAGTCTAAGTCAGGAGTTGGCAAACTTTTTGTAAAGGACCAAATTGTATTTTACACTTTGCAGGCTGTATAGTCAGTCACAGCAACTGATTCTGCCATTGTGTCACAAAAACATCCATAGGTAATGTACAAATGAATGGGTACTGCTGTGTTCCAATAAAACTTTATTTTACAAAAACAGGAAGTAGAAGCCAACAGACCACAGTTAACTGATCCTTAGTCTAAATCAGTGGTTTTCGTACTGATTGCTGTTCCACTATACACTGGATGTTGAGCCTGGAACCCCATACCTGACACAGAGTAGTTAGCCAGTAAGCATCTGCTGTGCAGTTGAAGGCCCCTCTGATTCTGGAGCCTTCTCTGGCTTTCCCTAGACTGAGGAGGCCTCTCCCTCTGCCCTGCACCCCAACTTTCTGTCACCAACCTGCAGTTAAGATTCTGTTTACTTAAATTCTAGTGACTACCAGTGAACCTAGTGCCTAACCTAAGAGCTAGAATATCAACAGTAACCACTGAACTTTCCACACAGGATTTCCTGGGGTTTTTTTCCTTTTAATAATTTTACCATATAGATAGAAATACATAAACAGTATATTGTTTAGTATTTGTTATTTTAGAGTCTTATGAATATTTTACTGTGCTGAATATCATCTTCATGGCTTTTTCATGCAAGATTATACTAGGATTCATCCATTTTGATGTGAGTAGTTGTAGTCCATTGCAGTCTATATACCACTGAGTGACTGTGTTGAATTGATGTATTCTGTTGATGAGCATTTGCATTATTCCCAGTTCCTGCTGTTTTGAACAGTGCTGCAGAGAATGATCCTGGTTCATGTCTCTTGGTATGTTTGGGTATGTAGTTCTCTTGGGAACATACTGAGGAACTACTAAGTCTAGGCACTTAAGACCCTATCACACAGCTTTGTCTATCCAGAACTTGAACCAGACTGAGTTCCCAAGAGCAGTGACCCAAGGGTAAGCAGCCATTTCAGTGCCAGGATCTGCCAGACCCCACAATCTCCAAGGCTCGTCCTTGTTTCTCACCAGTGCCTCTCTCCTCAGATGCAACTGGCATGCTGGGCCGCATCATCTTCGCTTGGTGGAAGGGGTGAGTTTGTCTTCTTGGTCAGCAGACGTGGCCACCCTCCCCAGACAGGGGTCATGTCTGTCTCAGACCTGGCTGTATTTTAGTTCCCCCTCCTGCCAGTCTGCAGACAGGAAATTTAGAACGTCATCAAGGCTAAGGAGTCTTTAGTGATTACCCAGTCCAGGCGGCTTGCCCAGGGTCACCTAGCAGTGAAGCCACAGGGCTATTGCCATGATCTAATTTGCCTTCAAGAGCACTGATTTGCCACTCTGCTGCCCATCATGGGAAAACACAGCCACAAGGCTCCAACTGTCCTCTGTTTGCTTGTTGGAAGGGAAGCGTGAACAAGACAGTGCCTAAGTCAAAAGGAATGGCTTATTCCAGAGGCTACTTGGGTGGCTTAGACATCAGTTGGGTTTTGTTGACCTGAAGTGAGGAGTGGGCTTTGGCCCTCAGGTGTCTGTTCCACATGGAATCAGCATTACCATTTATCTAGAAGATAGCAAGGATCTTGTGCTGCCTGCTTCCTCCTCAAGTCAGTTTTGAGTGATTAGGACCTCAGGAGTGATTTAGTATCTGCCATCAGTTGGTTTGTGAGGTTCAGTGAAAGAGTTTATGCAAAGTGCTTAGCATGTTGTGTGGCACATAATAAGTGCTCAGTAAACACTCGCTGCTGTTGACAGCTTTGTGCCTCACAAGCTCTCTGTATATCATCTCTAATCCTTAGAACAACTTGTAGAGTAGGATTGAATGTGTACATTTTACAGATATGAAGCAGGCTTAAAAGAGGGAAATTAGTCACATAGCTTCTAACTAGTGAGATGGGATTTGAACCTAAAGCCTGTACTCTTTATACAGTATCAGGCTGCTTTACTAGGCAGAGCCCTAGGCCAGGTCCTGCCTTTGCCACATATACCCTCAGGAGCTGACCATGTGTGTCCCATATCCCACCCAGGAATGCTCCTTTTACCTCCAGGAGACTTCAGATTAAGGGTTTGCTGCAAATTCTGAGCTGGGCTGGGGCTGCAACATCCTCTGCCACTGGACTGTTGGAGAAGTGGTCCCCAGGTGTTTGTGCATGGGCCAGGAGTCACTAGGCAGCCATCTTCTTATGGAATAGAAATTTCCTAGGCCTGGATGTCAGAGCCTGGTTCTTTCTCTTGGCCTTTTTCCCCCACTTTCCATGTGATTGAAGTCATATTCCTTTTTAGGGCTGGTTATCTGTAACATGCAGGGGTTACACTAAATGGAGTATTTACCAATCCAAAGTATGTGACTCCTTGCTGGATACCCTTGATAAAGCAGGAGAAGGGGAGAGGAGGTGGCAGAGAAACCTAGGGATAACCTTTCCTAAAGGAGAGCTGGAGGGCATGGAGCACCCAAAAGAAAATTTTTTCCTTGGTGCATCATTGGTTAATAAGGAGGAAATACTGAGTGACCACTGAAAGTCCTCACAGCTAATGGTGGCATTTCAGGCAGCAGTGACAGGGTGTTGGGACAGATGTCTGGCTGGGGGTGTGAGTTTTGCTGAGCCCTTTGGACCTTACCTCAGCCTAAAGGATGGCCTGCATTGCCCACAGGATGTGTTTTCTCCTTAATCCAAATTACAATCCAACCTCTCCTCCCTAACAGGAGCAAACTGGACTGTAATGCCAAGCAGTGGAGGTAAGGAGATCTGGAACAGAAGGGAGGAGCATCTTCTATTTTGAAGGTCTCTTAACTCTGACCTGGAACCTCTGATTCTTTTCCCCAGGCTTTTTGCTGACATCCTCAATGATGTAGCCATGTTCCTTGAGATTATGGCTCCCATATACCCAGTGTGTTTCACCATGACCATATGCACCAGCAACCTGGCCAAGGTAGCCACTTCTGGGGCACTCCTGTACCCAAGATATCTGCCTTGGTGGTGCTGGGTGTAGCTTCAGTTGGGGCTCATAGGTGAGGTCCTGGATCCTGTATTCAAGACACATCTAGAAGAGTAAATAATTCAGATGTTTCTGCTTGGACCTTTTTTTTTTTATCTTCCTCTAGCCAGACAGCTTCTAGTGCTTAATAGTCAGTCTATGCAGTGTCTGAAGCCACCAGGACTGGTGAGTAAACTAGCTCTGAGCTGAGAGATAGAAGGGGTGATCCAAAGTCAACATTTGGAACCTGTTCCACAGCTACCTTTCATTCTTCCCATCAAGTATTTATTGAATGCCTATTGCATATTTGGCACAAATACGAGCTCTCCCATCTTTGAAAAAAAGCCACACATAATTAAACAAATGCTTAAAGAATTATAGCTATAGATATTCCAGATGAGAAGTGTTAGGGGGCTGTAAGAGGCTCCAGATGAGAAGTGTAAGGGGCTGCAAGAGGGAGAGATCCAGGTGTCCTGGGAGGTCAGTGCCACTGGTGTGGTTTTGGTTTGGCCTAGAAGACCTGGATAGGCCTTAACTGGGGCAGGAATAGAGTGGAATTAGTTATAAGCAGGCAGAATGTAGGCATACATTTGGACACCAGACTGGGCCTGGAGTTCAGCAAGGGTGAGGATGCAGCCAAAGTAGAAGTTGGAGGCTGGAGAGGTGCTAGACTAAGAATAGTCTTTGGGCCTCCACCTTGGGGGCGTGGTCCACAGTGTGGTGTGGCAGGCAGAACTTTAGTTTTCTCTTGGTACAGGACAAGGGATGTGGACCTAGTAGACATGCAAGGTGAAAATAAGATTCCAAGGACAACATTCAGTTAGCTGTTACCTGAGGCCTGAGTTTCTCAAGCTGGTTTGAGCCATTTACTTCGCTCAGCCACAGAAGCACCTGTGTTGCCATAGCATCCAGCCACTTTGACCTTCCCTCTTCCATTTCACCACCCAGTGCATTGTGAGCGTGGCTGGTGGAGCCACTCGGGCTGCACTGACCATGCACCAGGCCCGAAGAAACAACATGGCTGACGTGTCAGCCAAGGATAGCAGCCAGGTGAGCAGCCAGAATTAGAGGGACAGTGGGGGTGGGGCAGGGACAGGCTGGGCCCAGTTTGGGAGTACGGAGGGAAGCACCTGAGTGCTCCTGGGGGCAGGAGTGGGAGACATGCAGGAGGAAATGTTGGTGCTGCCTGTGCTGACTTAGGCAACAGATAAGGAAGTAAGGCTTAGAGGGGTTCAGTCCACCTGGGTATCCTTAGGCATGTCCCTTCTCTCAGGAAACGGTCGGACTAGTTCTTCCCCATTTTCTCTTTCATAGGTTGTTAGGAATAGGAAAAATAAGTACAACCCAGGCCCTGCTCTTTAGGGTCTCCCAGCTTCATGGTAAAGCTTCATGCCTGCTCTCTTTCTGACCCCCAGCCGCCCTCCCCCTGACCCCAAAGCTGTATTTTCCAAGGCTGCAGGGCTTCCTCAGTTCCCAGAGGCAGTGAAGCATTGCAGGCAGCACAGGGCACACACGCAGTCCCACAGCAGGCCCCTGCTTTCTGCTATGCTGCTTTGTGTGCTGCTAGCAATGACTATCCGGTCTCAGGGAGAGGAGATCCCTCCACTCCTGAGCTCCCAAGATCCCTTGTCGCCAATATCTGTCACACCCAACACCTTTATTTCCATGGCCCATCCCCTTGCCGGGATGGCTGGGTAAGAAGAGCTTTTCCGCCTTGGGACCCACTGGTGCCAGCTCTCCCAGGGAACCCAGTAGTCAGGGACACCATCCAGACTCCTCTTTCGTGATGAGTTGGGGCAGGCAGCCTGGGGACTTTTCCCTTACAGTGAGCTCAGTCAGGCCATTTTGGGCCATTGGAGGATTCTAATAATATCAATTGTCAAGGGAAGAGGTTTAGATCTTGTGCCTTTCTTCCTGGTTGGTTCCTTGAACCCTTTGCAAATATGTCTGCCAGTTTTTGCTTGGGGGTGGGGGTAAGGGAATCCGCCTTTTTAAACCACCAAATAGAAATACTTCCCCACTCAGTACACCTACACCCTGCATGTACTTGCCTGAGTGTAGGGCTACTCGGGCGACTTGTAAAACAAAGAAGACATGTTCCAAGAGCGTTGTGTCTACTTGGGCAGAGAAGCAGCTAGTATCTTAAATGATAGCTCACTTACCAAAAACATTAAAAATGTATTAGGCACTCTCATTACTATAGGAAGCCCTGGCAGGTTCTGGGGTGGGGACGAATGTGGTGGACAGCACTGAAGGATAGTCAGTCTGGCCTGGAGGGGAGTCCTCTAACTCCCAACCCCTCTACCATTTTCCAGGAGACAATGGTAAACTTGGCAGGGCTCTTGGCTAGCCTCTTGATGCTTCCCCTGGTGTCCAGTTGCCCTAGGTAAGCCAGGATCAAGGGTGGGAAGGAGGTGCCCAGCCAGGTCTCTGCCCGCATTGACCACCTCACTCTCACCCCAGCTTTAGCCTCGGTTGTTTCTTCCTCCTCACTTCCCTCCATATCTATGCCAACTACCGGGCAGTCCGAGCCCTTGTCATAGAGACCTTGAACGAACACCGACTGTGGCTGGTCCTGAAGCACTTCCTTCAGAGGGGAGAGGTTCTTAGTCCTACCTCAGCCAATCAGATGGAGCCACTGTGGACAGGTGACCCAACCCCTTGGTCTTAAGTCCTGTGTCTCCCAATCTCTTCCCTACTGGGCATCCTGACTCCAGTTTCTCACAGGTTTGTGGCCATCTCTGTCTTTATCCCTGGGGGTCCCCCTACACCGCTTGACCACCAGGTGAGTAGCTTAGGGTCTCCCACCTGACACTTCTGCCATCCCTACTCCCCACACATGCTTCTTGCTCTGATTACACAGTGGCCTCCCCTGAGCAGGCCCCCCCCCCCCCTTCTAGGTTATTTATTTTCACTGAACAGACTTGGGGGTCAGCATGGGAGCTGAAGAGCAACAGGGAGTAGTAAGAGTAGATGTCAGAGTTACAGTTATTGGATGCAAGAAGGAAGGATGGGTGGATTGGGATGCATGGGCAATGGCTGAGGGATAGATGAGAAGTGGGTGAAAGATGAAGTATGGACAGTTAGGATTAAAAGGTGTCTGTTCAGCTAGCTGGATGGTTCCTCTTGCCTTTGCTTTCTCCTCCACTGTACTCTCTTCTTCCCTTCAGTGTCTTTGAGTTTCAACAGCTGGTCGAGGGGCACCAGGAACCCTACCTCCTTCGCTGGGACCAGTCACAAAGTAAGTGTGCTGCATTCCCCCAGCCTTAGACTAACCCTCCTGGGGTCAGCTTCTCATTCCTCCAGCTCCAAGGCCCCAAGCCCTGGACACTTTGGAGGCTGCCTTGTGTCCTAGAGGGAGCTCTAGACTAAGACTTGGTACATTCAAATTATGGCTGTGTGCCCCAATGAAATTCACTTCACTTCTCTGTGAAATGGATCTAATACCTGCCTTATTCCCTAAAATGTTTTTAGAGGATCAAATAAGGTGACTATGAAAAGGCACTTCGTACATTGCAGTACACTTACTCAAATAAGATTATGACTTCTGCTTATCCCTGGAGAGCCATTTTTCTCTCCCATGTTGGGTTACTTCCTGAGGAAACAAGTACTAGAGTTCACTGGTCTGCTAGTCATGTGTTAAAAGGTGCTTATTCTCACTAGCCATTAAAAACATGTGAAATAAACCCACCTCAGTGAATTGCTATGAAGTTGTGCTTGGAAATTGAGCAAATCTGTTTGTCCAGAGCATTGGGGAGCAATAGGAGGTGAAGTTGGAAAGGAAAGGGTGAGAGATGGCCTTCCATGCCAGGCCATGGCCTCTGGGCAGACGAGGATGAAACAGGATTGTAGGGTTGAAGGTGTTTGGGGAAGTGGCCCTTCTCTGCTACTGGTCTGTCCCTGGGTCTCTCTAGACCAGGTGCAGGTCGTTCTGAGCCAGATGGCAGGCCCTGAGACCATCCTAAGGGCTGCCACACATGGGCTGGTGCTTGGAGCCTTGCAGGAAAATGGGCCCCTCCCAGCAGAGCTGGAGGAATTGAGGACCAGAGTACAGGCAGGTAAGCACCTCACAATCTTTAGACTGCTGATGATTTGAAGGGGAATGGAGAGAAGGACTCTGTTTGACTTGGGGACCCAAGAGCTTCTGGTTCTGCACCCCTCTCCAGGTCCTGAGAAAGAGAGCTGGGTCATTGTCAGGGAGACACACCAAGTGTTGGACAAGCTGTTCCCAAAGTTCCTGAAAGGTAACATCCTTCAGCACCATGGCTCCTTGGCTTCTGAGGCCTTCTCCCCAGATGCCCTGCTACACCCATCCCCAGGTCTGAATTCTTTCTGTGACCTTAAGTCTGGGCCTCGACTTCCCTCTCTGCAGGATTGGGAGGTCAGGATGATCCCTGAGGCTGTGTCAGTGTTGACAGTCTGTGTAATCCCAGTTGGCATTGAAGAAATGGGGGTGGGAGAAGCTCACAGATTACAATGATCTTTCATTTGGCACCTACTCCATTCCAGCTCTTTTCCATATGCTAACTCAATGAATTCTTGCTGCACCCAGATGAAGTTTTAGCCTCTTTATGCCAGAGATACCCAGCAGACCCAGAGGAGCCTGAGTAGTGCCCAAAGTGTGCACCCAGCATGTGCTGCTCCTTGCCCCTCTCCCAGGGCCAGCACTGTCTGCTTCTCGGCAGTCTCAGCAGCTCCCCCATGACTTCTCCCCAGGACTGCAGGATGCAGGCTGGAAGACTGAGAAGTACCAGCTAGAGGTGGATGAGTGGAGGGCCACATGGCTCCTGTCTCCCGCAAAGAAGGTCTTGTAAACAGCTCATATGGAAGCCCAGGTCCCAGGACAGGGGTCTGGAGCAAGGACACTTTGGCCACAGCAGGATATGGGAACTTTTGCTTTATTTTTGCTTAGGGAAACTTCCGTAGCAGTTGGCCAAGGCCTCATGACTGCCAATCAGATAGACTGGGCCCCAGGTGGAGACAAGATAAAAAAGAAGGGAACCAAGGCTTCCCCCTCCCCTCCTGCCCCATTCCTTTCACACCACTACAGGCTCCCCACCACCACTCATTGTGAAGCTGAGCCCTGCCCTGGCTGTGGCTCATGGGGTCCAGCACACTTGGCCTCAGGCATAAAAGCCCCAGAGGAACATGGCCACAGCCATCATGAGCAAGGCGTTGAGGTTGACAACACGGGCCCAGCTTGGGTCCTCACTGATGTCCTCCAGCCGCCTGGCTGCTGCAGCCACCTCCTCCTGGGTAGGCAGTTGGGGGCTGCCTGCCTCACCCCTGCTTATTCCACAGAACCAGAGCAGGCACTGGTGGAATAGGCCCTGTGCTGGGGACTGGGACTCTAGAAACAATTGAGGCCCTATGATTAGTTTGAAAGAACTTGGCTGCCTCAGATCCCCAGCCCCACCTCCTGAGGCAGTGCCTTACCCTCCATGCCCACTGCATGCTCAGGGCACCCATTCTGAACAGCATGTGAGGTTGGGCCTTCCAGCTCATCGGCATCCAGGTCCTCCCGCTTTTCCTTGCTGTGCCGGAGACTGAAAACCAGGCGGTGGAGCTGGGGAAGGGCAGAAGCAAGGACCAAGTGGGAGCACAGTTCCCCCACCCCAGATCCTGAGGTCTCTTGTCCACACTGGCATTCCCCAGGCTCGGTGTCCAACCTGTAGATCTGGCCCAGGCTCACTCAAACCTGACCGTCCATAACAGCCCTTTGCCCTGAGACTGAACCCAAGCTCTTTGGCAGGGTGGTTAAAGTTCTTGGCCCGGCTCACCCCCCTGCTTTATCGCCTCAAGTCCCCTCTCTGTTTTCAATATTGTAGTACTTTAGTCTTACAGTCCTATTAGCACAGTGTTCCTTCCTTAGGGTATTTGCTCACAGTTTCTTCCTGCTGCCTTTCCCCTCTTCTCTACCTGTAATATCCCAGGCCCAGCTCCTTTGTCCTGTTCCTCAAGTCAGACATACCCTGGGACACTTGCCCTTGCCCTGCAGCAGCACAAGACCAAACCCTTTTATGGGCTTTCAAGATTGCGCTCTGTCCATCTCAGCCACCAATCAGATCCTGTGTTTTGAGCCTTAAAGGCCATGCCGAGGATTTTGGGGGGGGCTTTAGTCACCTCCACAATCTTCTTCAAGACGCCTCCCCTTAAACCACGCAAATAAATGTCATCTAAATAAAACTGCTTGTTTTGCAAATACAACTTCAAACTGGACTCCCAGCCTTCAGTATAGAAATTTAGGTTCCCCCCCCCGCCCCCACTGAGACTCCTGGAAGTAGATCGGCTGTCAGAGTGTAGGGTGGCACTGGCCCACCTGGTGCATGTTCGGTGTCCCTCCAGGGGCTGCACTTACATGCTTGTGTGGGATGGGCGCTGTGCACAGTGAGACTACAAGGGTGAGGAGGCCAGAGCAGATGAAGAGCATGACGGCAAAGTAGAGGTAGTGCACGCGGCAGAGGAGTGCTGGGCACACTGAGGGTCGCACACAGTTGCCCGAGCCAAAGGAGAACTCGGGAATAAGGCGTGCTAGACCCATCAGCAGGCCCCCAATCAGTCCCCAAAAGGCACCCTGTCAGGGGAAAGAGTGTCAGCTGCCTCAGGATGAACAAGTGCTGCCCCAAGCTCATGACATACACACACGCTCACCTTTTCATTGATGCGGGGCACGAAAAGTGCCAGCACAAAGACAGCAGACACAGGTGGTGCCAGGTAGCTGGAGACTGCCTGGATATAATCAAAGAGCTGCCCGCCCTGCGCTGCTTGTACCACGGGTAACCAGGCCACCGACACAGCCACAATGAACACCACCCAGACCCTGAGATGGGCAGCCATCAGATTTTACCCAGGAAACCATGCAAGGGCTCCCTGCCCCCACCCTGGGCTGACTCAGGGGGCAGGAGATGGGGGAAACCCAGGCCGCACCGTCCTACTAGCAGCAGCTCGCGGTTGCCCGCATGGGGCCGCAGGCGCGTGTAGATGTCCATGGTGAAAAGGGTGCTGCTGCTGTTAAAGATTGAGGCCAGTGAAGACATGAGCGCGGCCAGCATGACTGCCAGCATAAGTCCACGCAGACCTATGGACCGATGGGAGCCATGAGCCCCAGGACTTCAGGGTGTCCTGGAAGGTGCGAGCTCGACAAGGGCTGACTCCTCCCAGCGGCAGCCTCCCCAGTATGCCTGTGCCTGTGGGCAGGAGGCAACCCAGGTGTCCGCCCTCACCACTGGGCATGAGCTTCACCACGAGCCTCGGGTAGGCAATGTTGGAGCAGCCCACCTCAGTTCCACAAATGCGCTTACACACCTCAGGGACCACGCAAGCCACCTCATCTGAGGGAAAAAGGGCATGAGGGCCAGGGCCGGAATCTGGTCTGGGAACTTACATCCTGGGGGTGGGTATCCTAGTGGAGGACAGTGGGACCACTGGTGGGAGGGGGACTGGGTAACTGGATTCCCAAATTATACAACTGTAACAGAAATGGGAGACAGGCACCAGCATCCTGGCACAAGAAAGGGGCTGGATGGGGTGCAGGACTTTTGGTCTGGGCGGGGTTGCAGAGTTACCTGGGTAGAGAATACGGCTGATCATGCCCGGCATGACCATGAGGAACATGGGCATCAGCTTCAAGTAGCCACACAGGATGCAGCCTGCCTTGATGTGGGTCAGGTTCTTCCCGGCCAAGCAGCGCTGCACAATGACCTGTGAGCAGAGCCTTTCAACTACCTGGATCCAGTTCCAGAAAGCCTGCTCCCTCAGGCCTCGCCTCAACTCGCTGCTCTAATTCAGGCCCACCTCTGGCTTAGCGATGAGGGCAGTTCAGCTCCACGTGCAGACCCAGCCTCTTTGGATCCCACTCCATCTGGGTGAGTTCCACCCTGGCCGGGTTCCAACCCCCTTAGACCAAGCCTTCCACCGAGGAGCCCCAGATAGGTTCAGGCTCAGCAGTCGTGTTTCCAGCTCCCCGCCAAAGCCCTGACCCTCACCTGGTCGCTGCACCAGTACCAGCTGGAGACGATGGTAAGCCCCAGGAGCAACGCGGGCCACGGCAGGTCCCCCGTCACGGGGTCCCGGAGCAAGTGGTAGGAGTCGGGTCGGGGTCGGTAGCAGGAGCTGGAGATGTTGCCCACAGCCGGATCCTCGGACACCGTCAGTGACGTCATTGCCCCCAAGTATTTGTCGAAAAGCCCTGAATACCCGCCCACCTCGTGGAAGGCTGTGAGGGTAAGGCCGTCAGGGGACCCAGTGCCCGCACCAGGCCCTCCCTAGGACGCCCATGCCAGAGATGTGCGATGTCCCTGCTCCCAAGTTGAGAGCTCTGTGACTCACGACCTCTGAGCTCCTCCCCAGCTGGTTAAGCCCCATACCGTAACCCATGAGGATGAAGGCCCCCCCGAGAATGACGAAGGTCTGCACAGTATCCGTGTACATCAGTGCTGCCAGCCCTCCTGCAACAAGTCTGGGTCAGTGGGGAGAGCCCAGACAGGCTGCCCCTAGTACACACGATGTCTTTGTGCCAATTTGAAAAAGGTGCCCCCTTCTGGAGGACAGATTTCCACAAGATGGCCCATTCTCTGGGTTCGTGCACTTGGGCATCAGAAGGCAGGGCTTGGTGAGCAGCGTGTGGCCACGTGATGCTCCTAGCACAGCTCCCGAGCCCGGGGTCCTTCCCTAAGCCCCTGCCATAACCACCTGTCACAGTGTAGATCATGGTGATGCCCAAGAGCGCGATGACAGAGGCGTAGATGTTCCAGCCCAGAGCCTGTTGAATGAATACCGCGCCGGAGAACATGTCCACCTTGGGGGAAGAAGCGAGTGAGCAGGTCAGGAACTAGGTCCACCTCTTGCCCAGACTACGTGGCCATGCCTCAAAAGTTCTCATTTTTAGGTGGTCTGGCCTTCCCGGGTCCCACCCAGTGTGGCCGTGGCCCCAGAAACCCATTCTTTCCAGACCCTGCCTCCATCATGGTTTTTAGAGCCCCCTTCCAGGACCTTCTAGAGAGCTCCACCGATGGTCCCGCCCTTCCAGGGTCCTGCCCCGCCCGCTGTGACCGCGCACCGAAATCTTGGTGAAGATGTACAGAAAAAGCGAGAGCACAGACAGGTAGAGGCGGATACGATGGCCGCCAAAGCGCTTGCGCAGGTACTGTGGCATCGTAATTACTCCCGCGGTCAAGTACACCGGCGCGAAGAGCCAGCCCAGTAGCAGAACCACGAACAGCGCCTGAGGGCACAGGGTTGACGGCTGAGTAACTCCCCGTATGAGATCTCTGAACGGTCTGAGATCTCTTCATATAGCATTACTCCAAGGAAAGGTCATGCCTGGGGCCCACAGGACAAAACTTCAGATGATGTCCTGGGCCCTAGATATCAAGGGACAAGGTCTTGACACCTTCTCAGGCCCTTAACTAGCACCCTCCTTTCTTTCCCTGGCCATGATCCATGACCAGTCCGTCCCACGATGGTCCCACTCCCCATCCTCCCTACCACCCCAGCCCATGAATCCAAGCACAGACCCCCTCAGCCTGACCCCAGCCTCTGCCAGGAAGGGCTGCCTCCCCTCTCCTCTCCACCCACCAAACCTGTCCCTCAGGCTCAGCTCAGAGGCCTCCTCCTCCAGGAAGCCCTGAGCTCAAAGCCCTTATCTCCCCAACCCTCAGAGGTGAGCCTCAGTCCCAGAGCTTTGTCTTCTTCCCACTTCTGCAAAACTTTTAATTTGGTCCAGAGATCCCCACAGGACATAGCTTCAGAGAGCATCAGAACAAGCACCTATCTCTGAGGCTGTTCACCCCATTTCAGAGAATAATAAATCAAGGCCACAGAGGGTAATGACTGGTCCAGGCTCAAACCGCATGTCGGGAGCAGGAACCACCCCTGCCCTAAAAAGTGGTTACCTCCTACGTCCCCCTGCCTTCCATCTGGATGTGTGACCCTCCCTTGAAGCCCAACCACACCCCACACACATAATTGGGAATTCTCACCTCCAGTTTCACACACACACACACACCTGCCTGGAGCCTCCCCAAGTGTGACCACCCAAGTTCCCACTGTGGGTAGAGGTTATTGGCAAAAAGGGGACCTCACATTCCACTCAAATCCAGCCACAGCCAAGCCGCTTGCAGCACCAGTCCCTGCCAGGCCCACAAAGTGGCCACTGCCGATGTTGCTGGCAAAGAGAGAGGCTCCAACCTGGGTGGCCAGAGGTGGGGGTGAGCCAGGCTGCTTCCCCAGGCCTCCTCCCACTCCATGGCCCAGCCTCTCTCACCGGCCACCACACCATGCTTCGTCCTGCCAGGAAGTAGCCGCCAACGGTGCCTCTGTTGGTTTTGCACATGGACTGGAGGACAGGAGTTGGGGGAGACCTGGATTCAGGGCATGTCTTTGGACTTCATTAGCCTCCTCAACAAATTCCTCAGGCTTGTTTCAGGCTGAAGATTAACCAGCATTCAGCTTCTCGATGGTTCGCACCCCACCCCCCAACCTGTAGCCACATTTAGGCTTAGGTAACTGGATACAAGATCAGGGACTGGCCTCTCTGGGTGCCTGGATATTTCTCCTGGGAGCTTTAGTTATGGGTTTGGTCAGCCATTATGTAGACAGAGGAACAGAGACCTCATTTAGAAGGCTGTCCCTGATGAAAGCCAACTGACCCCCCCTCAACTAGCCCAATCCGAAGATGGGAGGACAAGGAATGAGTGTTGGCTGGGCCTCCCTGAGGCTACCACGGGACATTATTGCCCCCTGCCCCAAGTTTCTCTCAAAGATCCAGGCATCCTGCTCCTTTTGCACATGGAGTCTCCTGGAGACTTTTCCCCCAGGCCCCAGAAGCCTGGCTCCCAGCAGCACCTCCCCTGTCCCCAACTTCTCACCCACAAGCCGACACCAATGACCAGCAGGAAATAAGCAGCAATAACCAGGATGTCAGCAGGGTTGTCGATTAGGACCCTCTGGTCTCCCAGGCCTGGTACCGAGCCTGCCTCTGTGTGTTCCTCCATTCTGCCCAGGATCTGCCCCTCAAGGGACTAGCCACTGGATTCCCCCAGGGGAAGGATTAATGGTTACCTCAGGGGCAGTGAGCCGACAAGTCCCCCCTCCCCGGCTTCGTTTAGCTGAATCAGGTCACATCAAGGCTGAAGGCTCATTCTGGGGAGCTGGACCCTTTCAAGTTCAGGAGTACTGCTCCCTGGGCCATAGCTTCCACCCCTTCCCCCATCTCCGAGGCTCATAATCACTTCTTTCCCCCCTAAAAATGCCTATAATGCCTACCCTTTAGTCTTGACCTAGGGAGACTTGCTGAGCCTGCCCACTGGTTCTGAGTAATCCAGAGGGATTGTTTTCATATCCAAACCTGACAGTGTCACTCCCCTGCTCAGAAACTCCCCACAGCTCCCTATGATAGTTGGGAGGAGTAGAAGCTCCTCGGCCTGATGTTCAAAGCCTTTGGCTCTTGCCCACCCTGCCCCTTGCTCCTCAGTACCAAACCTACAGTGAAATCACATTTACTTCCCACTCCCTTGCCCTGCCCAGTCCATGTGTTTTCATACCCCCAAACATTTGCATAAATTGTGCCTTCTGCTCTGAAAGAGAGGCAGAGGGAGAGGGTCTCCCAAATGGCCAACCCCACTCAGCCTTCTGTCCCCAGCCCATGCCATCTCTTCAGGAAGCACTTCTCTGACTTTTCTGATACAGGCCTGAGGTTGTGTGGTTCTTGTCTGGATCCAGATCTGTCTCCGCAACAGATTAGAGACTCCCCAAGAGCAGGAAACGACCTGATTCATCCCTGGAGCCCACTGCTCAGGACAGGGGCTGCACACAAGAAGGGGCGCAGTGAGGTGGGGTTGGTAAGTATCAATACCTCTGCCTTACCAGAAGAACTGACCAGACTAGAATATCTGATTATGGCAACTGGGTTCATGCCTGAGATGGGACATAGAGAATAATATTTAGGAGAATATGATGAGTTATGTTTAAGGAATGCCTTAGTGTGGTCCCTTCAAAAACATACCCTCAGATGAGAATTGGGTGCAAGGACTTTATTGGGGAGATAACCCCAGAAGGACTTGAAGTGAGACAAAGGAAGGAGAAAGACCAATAAAGAGTGTGCCAGTTGAAAGGTTACCACTGTGAACAATCCCAATGGAGACCCTCTAAGACACTGGAGGATATACCTCAGAATTGACCAGGAAGCAGAGGTATTTATTCACCAGTTCCTGTCTGTAATTTTTGAAGGTTACAGAATCTCCGCCACCCACTACAGGCCTGCCAGGTTCAGGAGCGCACTCCTTCCTCCAAAGAGCACCCACAGATAGAATCTCAGAGAGCAGCTGGGGAGACTGGGTGTCTGGAAACTGTCTATGTATGACTTTCCAGGTGGGCCAAGTTGGTATGGGCAGGGTACCCATAGTGTCTGCTTCAGGGGCTGATGAATTTGAAGTGCCTGAGAGAAATCCAGGGGCAGCTATCAGAGGACACATTGGGGTCACAAGGCCCTTCTTGATGTAGCACCTGTTTCCTCTTTTACCTCATCTACTACTCTTCCCCTTGCTGACTCTAAGATAGCCATGCTGGCCTTCTTTCCTTTCTTCCAATATGCCAAGCTCTTTCCTACCTCCTGGCCTTTGCACGGCAGTTCCCTCTGTCTGGAATGCTCTCCCCAGGTTCTTTGCCTGGATGGTTCTTATTCAACCTTCAAAGTCTCAACTTAGACTTTACATATATATACAGGCCTTCTCTGACTATTACTTAAAGGAATCCCTTTCACACGTTCTCCAACATACTTCTCTCTGTGCCTCAGCTTCTTTGTATTCCTCTTCTCTAGTTTCTATTTCATTTACTGTCTCCTCCACCATATCCAATCTGCTTTTAATACCCTCCATTGTGCTCTTCAACGATTGGATCTCCAACCGGAATTCATTCCTGAGTTCTTGAATATCTTTCCGTACCTCCATGAGCATGTTAATGATTTTTATTTTTGAACTCCCTTTCAGGAAGAGTCATGAGGTTGATGTCATTTAAATCTTTCTCAGGAGTTGTATTAATTTCACTCTGAACCAGGTTCCTTTGGCATTTCATATTTGTATATATGGCGCCCTCTAGTGCCCAGAAGCTCTACTCCCTGGAGCTGCTCAGCACCTGAAGCAATGTCGGGGGTCGCAGGGAAGTGGTATTGTTGCCTAGGGGGAGGAAAGAGCTGTTTCCTGCTTCCCAGCTGCTATGCCTGTCTCCACTGCCTGAACCAGTGGGCCGAGCACGCAGGTATAAGCCTCTATGCTTTGTGTTTGTAGTTGCTGTAGATAGATCTTCCCTCTGGCTTGCCTAACGCCAGGGTAGGGTTTGCAAACGTTTGCAAGCCAGGTGGGGCTGGCTGGGAGAAAGGTGCAGTAGGCTGCGTATCACAGAGGGGGTCCTTGGAGCTCTGTACCAGCCAGGGAGCTTGAGCACCTGAAGATCGTCTAAGGAGGAAGATTTCTTTTTCCTCCTTAAATATGAGAGTCTATATGGCAAAGCTCCCAATCTGCTGGGCAGAGTGCACCAGGACAATTTTGTTTACCTGTCCTCTCTCCTGAGCAGTAAGCTCTGTGCAATCCTTGCCCCTTTAGCAGCCCTCTTGCTAAGGGCTTCCTTGTTAGGAAGTCTCTCAGACTGCCCACCTTTCTTTTGTCCCCGAGCAGCTGGATATGGATCCCTGCTTTCCACAAGCAGCTGGAATCTCAGTCTCTAAAGGAATTCTGCCTGTCTTAAGCTTTCCAACCCAGTAATCATGAGACTATCATGCAAGCACCATGAAATGTAGGTTGTGCTCCCAGAGCAGATCTCTGGAGTTAGGTATTCAGCAGTCCCAGGCCTCCATTCCCTCCCTGCTCTGTTTCTCTTCCTCCCGTTGGTGAGTTGGGGTGGGGGAAGGGCTTGGGTCCCGCAGGGCCACAGCTTTGGTACGTTACCCTGCTCTGTGAGGGCTGCTCTTGTCTCCAGGTGTATGCAGTCTGGCGCAGACCTCTTTCCTGTTGCTTTTTCAGGATTAGTTGTATTAATTATATTTTTGTATTATATGCAGTTTTAGGAGGAAGCCTCTGTCTCACCTCTCATGCGGCCATCTTTAATCCTCCAACATACTTCTCTATTTTATTTTCCTTCTCACGTTCCCTCCTTTACTTTTTTCCTCATTGCTTCCTTCATTAACAAACATTTACTGAGCACCTACCATGTGGTATACACCATTCTAGACACTAGAGGAACAATGGTGAGCAAACAGACATGTCATCTGACAAACAGGCTCTCGGGAGCTTGCACTCCAATTTCAGAAAGATATAAATGAGCAACAAATAAACACCCATTTGCAATAGTGGTAAGTGCTATGAAGGACTAGTTAAGTGCTGTGGGTAGAAACAAGGGGGAAGAGCCGACTTCACCCAGACTGTCATGGAAATCCCCATTACTTCATCACACTGTACTTGTCATCTGTCTCCCCTACTAGACCAGCTCCATTAGGGAAAGGAGCATGTCAGCCTGGTTCCCTGTGGTCTCCCCAGCACAGTATATGCTCAACAATCACTTGGTGAATGAATGAACAGAGACTAAAAATAGCCAATTTGGAGATCTCAAGACAGGGAGTTTGTTACAAGTCAGGGGACAGACAGCGATCCCTAGAGAGAGAAAGCGGACAGGGAAGAGCAGGAGACTTGGCAAGACCCAGCGAGAGGTGCTTCAGAGAGGAAAGGGTCAAGGGTCTGCCACAGGCAAGGGCAGAGATCAACTCACCTTTGTCTCTTGCCCACGCATGTTCTCCTTGGCTGCTAGCTCCTCCTCAAGCTGGAAGGGGCTCTAAGGATCCACCATTTCCAGCCTCAAATGCTCCTATAGTCTGGACTATATGGGAGGCCAAGCCTTCTCCCTAGGGAACTGCAGGATCCAAGGTGCAGGTTCTGGGGCTCAGAAAGGGCCCTGGGGGTTGAGGATTCAGATGGAGCCTGAACTTCTGCACACCTAAACCTCTGGCAGCACCCTCCTTTGCTGGGGTCTAGTGTCACCTCCTCCAGGAGGGCCTCCTTGGCTCCCAGTCTGAGTTAGAAACCTTCTGGCTTTACAGCCCACAGTGCTTCCTCGGTCACTGACCTCACCACCCCAACTGTCATCCTCTGCCTAGGGGAGATGTTAGGAGTCCAATACTAGTAGGAGGAAAGCTGTGCCCTAGTGCCCAGATCCAAAGAGTGGGCATGAATTGGCACTTCTGGAAGAAGCCCTGTCTCTGAGGGTCTTTAAGGAGGTGGAAAAAAAAACTGGAAATCAGCAAGGTGGCCTGGGTGGGAGAGAGTGGTGGGGAGTGAATAGATTAAGTGCTTGTTTCAAGGATATAGGGGCAGGAAGGTTCTGTAGGGCCCAGTGTGGGGTCCTGTCCTGGCTGCCACTATCTGTACAATCCCATGCAAGTCACCACCCTTTCCAGTCTCAGGCTCCTCTGACAGGAGGACAGCCTGCAAGGGCTGAGGCTGCAGGTTCTGTTCCGGCCAAAGGCACAAGGGGCAGGACATCATGACGCAAGGCTTTCCTGTGCTGAGACACAGTACCAGTGTGAGGCGGAACTTGTGTTTATATAGGTTTAAAAAAAAGTGCACAAAACAGTGAGGGAGCGGGGAGCAGTGATGTCCTGGCCTGAACTCTGATTAGTCTGAATTGCAAGGGTCCTTGTCCAGTCAGTGGGCTCCATCAAGGGTGGGAATAAAGTGGAGAGCTCACGCGGGATCGTTCATCAGTGCATAACCCACTCTGTGGTGCGTGGACTTGAAATTAGCCGGGCCTTTTCTGAACTTGACAGTGGAGAACTTATATATAGTACAGTACCTTAAGGGGGGGGGGGGTCTCTCCAGTGGGTGGGGTCTCACTGGGAGGGACTAGGGAGAGACCCAAGCGCTAGGAGCAAAGCCTTGGGTGAGCAAGGTCTCTTCGGGAAGGGCGGGGTC
>JAVSCE010022210.1:0-40917 GCA_032199065.1 Smutsia gigantea
AAGACTTTAATGTAAGTCATGAAACCAGAAAACTCTTAGAAAAAAACGTAGGCAAAAATCTCTGGACATAAACATGAGCAACTTCTTCATGCACTATCTCCCCGGGCAAGGGAAACAAAAGCAAAAATGAACAAGTGGGACTATATCAAGCTGAAAAGCTTCTGTACAGCAAAGGACACCATCAGTAGAACAAAAGACATCCTACAGTATGGGAGAATATATTCATAAATGACGTATCTGATAAAGGGTTGACATCCAAATATATAAAGAACTCATGCACCTTAAACAAACAGAAAGCAAATAATCCAATTAAGAAGTGGGCAGAGGACATGAATAGACACTTCTCCAAAGAAGAAATTCAGATGGCCAACAGGCACATGAAAAGATGCTCCACATCGCTAATCATCAGAGAAATGCAGATTAAAACCACAATGAGATATCACTTCACACCAGTGAAGATGGCCAACATCCAAAACACAAACAACAACAAATGTTGGCGAGGATGTGGAGAAAAGGGAACCCTCCTACACTGCTGGTGGGACTGCAAATTGGTTCAACCATTGTGGAAAGCAGTATGGAGGTTCCTCAAAAGACTCAAAATAGAAATACCATTTGACCCAGGAATTCCACTCCTAGGAATTTACCCTAAGAATGCAGCAGCCCAATTTGAAAAGGACAGATGCACCCCTATGTTTATTGCAGCACTATTTACAATAGCCAAGAAATGGAAAGCAACCTAAGTGTCCATCAGTAGATGAATGGATAAAGAAGAAGTGGTACATATACACAATGGAATATTATTCAGCCATAAGAAGAAAACAAATCCTACCATTTGCAACAACATGGATGGAGCTAGAGGGTATTATGCTCAGTGAAATAAGCCAAGCCGAAAAGACAAGTATCAAATGATTTCACTCATATGTGGAGTATAAGAACAAAGAAAAAAACTGAAGGAACAAAACAGCACAAGACTCACAGAACCCAAGAACGGACTAATAGTTACCAAAGGGAAAGGGACTGGGGAAAATGGGCGGGAAGGGAGGGATAAGAGGGAAAAAGGGGCATTACGATTAGCAGATGTAATGTTGGGGGGGCACGGGGAGGGCAGTACAACTCAGAGAAGACAAGTAGTGATTCTATAGCATCTCACTACGCTGATGGACAGCGACTGTAATGGGGTTGGTGGGGGGGACCTGATGAAGGGGTAGTTTAATAATCGTAATATTGTGCATGTAATTGTAAGTTAATGATAATAAAATAAATTATATTATTAAAAAAAAAAAACAGTGGAAACCCAGGTAGTATGAAAGCATGATTGAGGGACACACGACAAAGACATAAGGGACCAGGAGGGTTTCCAGGCTAAAAGGACATAATAATGGGATCCAAACCATGAAAAAGAATTAGCAGAGCAATAGGCATCAGTTGGAGTGAGAACATTCCCAGGAGAGAGAATGCATAACAAAGTCGAGAAGAAGAGACTAGCTATGCAAGAAACCAAATCAATTCAACATAACTGTGGTCCCTATTCATCTATTCATTCTACAATTATTGGTTGAACACCTACTGTGTGCTGGGCAAAATTCTTCACACTAAGCTTATAAAGGGCAAATAGCAAGACATGAAGCTGGAGAGATAGGAACAGGAAATATCAAGAAAGGTCTCATAATTGTCCTAAGGCCAATGCTAAGTACCCTGGGGAAAACATTGGAAGGTCTTTTAAGCAAGTGAATAGTGCAGTTGGTCTGAGTTTAAAACAATAATTTATGGGCTATCAGAATGGAAAATGGGCTGAGGGACCAAGACTGTAATGCTATGGTTGTGAAAGGATGGAGGCCTGGACTCTGGTGGTGCCTGTGAGGCGGCAGCATCTGGTGGACCTGCTGCTTCCAGCCCCGGTCCCCATCACAGGCCAGCACACCTGTGCTCCAGCCGTTGTGCCGGGCTGCTGAGAGCCCGAGCCCCATCCTTCTCTGTCCACCTGCACTAGAAAAACTGGAGCTGCCTCACCTGGGGGGTTATACCATTATTGCAAAACTCACCACTGTCAAATGAATGACTAGAGTGGGTGTTAAAACGGGCTGGTCCCTTTGCTGCAAGGTGGAACCAGTCCTAGAGTACAATGTATAGCCCAGAGCTTCCCTCGCTCTAGGCTGAAGCCAGACTCCAGGCTCCAGTCAGGACCGTATCCTTTCTTCTACCGTCCCCTGACCCACGTATATTATGACTGAGACTGTTTGTGCCCCTTTATACCCATCACACTCCCTCCCCAACCTACTCTGACCTGTCCCCCTTGGTCATTAGTTGTCTCTTCTCAGTGTCTCTGAGTCTACTGCTGTTTTGTTCATTCTGTTTTGCTTTGTTTTTATATTCCACAAAGAAGTAAAGTCATATGGCATTTGTCTGTATTTAATTATGCAGCTGGGGAAGTCCAGAAAGGTCTAACAGCTTGTCTGGTTGGTGGATAAAACAGGAACCAAAAGGTGGCCCAGTGAGCAAATTGGAAATGCCAGACCTGCCGTAGTATAATGTAGAGGAAGGGGTGCAAAGGCCTGGGGAGAGCGGAAAGTTAGAATGGATTTGCCCTTTAAGATCTCCTTAACCACACAGGGAGGTCCAGAAGGCATCCCTTTCATCATTACCATAAGAAATGAATTTGTAGGGGGAGCCCCAGCGTACTTCAAAAGCTCTGTGATCACTGTTTTCTGTAGGCCTGACTTCTGGTGGGACCTGTGGTCACCGGACTAGGCAATCTAAAAGCAATGCGAGTCATTTGATCCCAAGTTCCAGTGGCCAAGTGGTGTCACTCAACACCCAAAGGCAAGGTGGGCGTGGCTACCATAAGGGGCAGCGGAGTGGAAGCAGCCATCAGAATAATCAACAGAAGTGGACTAACAGTGTTGCTAGTTAATCGTGGTGTTCTGGAAGAGAAAGAGACAGGAAACCTATTCTAGTCTTACCAGTGGTTAAGGTCAATGGAAAACTACAACCCAATCCAGGCAGAGCTACTAATGGCGCAGACCCTTCAGTAGGGAAGGTCTGTGTCACCCCACCAGGTGAAGAACCATGACCAGCTTGGGACCTTGCTGAGGGCACATTGAATACAAAAAACAGAAAAATCATCTATAATCGTGTGACCACTTACAAAACCAAGACTATAATTGTTGTTTGTCCTCCTTGTCTTATATGTTTATATATGTGAATATATACATAAAGACAATATCTTTATTTTCTTTCCTCTCTTATTACCTTATCATGTAATGTTAAGAATCTTAACCTTCCACCACAGTATTTTAATATTTTCAATTTACTGTCACAGCATTTAAGTTACAGGATATTAAGGAGTAGAGCAAACAACCCAAAGATTACACCTTCCCTTCTGGGTAGCGTCAGTGCATTTTCACACAGGACAGTTGTATGATATTAGGTCAAATTGTGACCTTAGTAATGACTTTATTTGGAGATTAAGTACACTTTAAGGAGATGTATTTAGGTGCTAAGTTGAAGCAATGAACTTATGATTGCTAATTTTATGTGTTAATTTCACCAGGCCACAGTGTGCACCAATATTTGCTTGCATATGTTTGGGGTTGTGACTGCGGGGCCGTCCCAGATGGTACCAGCACCTGAACCGGCAGACGTAAGGCAGATCGCCCTCACTAGTGGAGGGGGTCCTCGTCCAGTCATCTGAAGGCCTGAAAATTACCAAAGGCTGACCTCCTCTCAGTAAGAGGGAATCCCCTGCCTGAGAGCCTGAGAGCTGGAACACCAGCTCTTCCTATCGGATGGCCTGCACACCGGCACGTGAGCTCTTCCTGACTCTGCAGCGGCTTCCTGCCTATGGGCCTGAATTGAGACAGTGGATGTTATGGTTTACGGCAGTTCCTGGCCTTTCAACTCAAAGTGAGACGTTGGCTGTACAGATTCTACACTTGTCAACTGAAATATAGACAAGAGCTATTTGCTTATAATAAATGTCTTCATATTATGTATAAATATACACATACATACATATGTGTGTTCTTAAATATATCACATTTTTGTGGATTAGAAGACATATTGTTTAGATGTCAATAATACCGAAAACAATAGAGATTCAATACCTAATACCGATTCAATACATTCCTTATGAAAACTCCATGGTGGTTTTTGAAGAAACAGAAGAATCTAAAAATTTCACGTGGAATCTCAAGGGACCCTATAGACAAAAACGTCTTGAGAACAACTAAGTAGGGGGACCCATACTTCCTGATTTCAAAACTTACTGTAAAGCTACAGTTTTCAAAACAGTGTGATACTGGCATAAAGACAGGTTATATAGGTGACTGGAATAGTTTAGGAAACCCAGAAATATGCCATTATTTTTGGACAAATTACTTTCTACAGGGGTACCAAGAGTATCCAATGGGGAAAGGATAGTTTTTCCAACAAATAGTGATGGGAAAACTTGATATTCCCATGTGAAAGAATGAAGGTTGTCCTTAATTTACAGTATATACAAAATAACTCAAAATGGATTAAACACCTTAATATAACAACTAAAATTATAAAACAGGAGAAAATAGAAACCTTCAGGTCATTAGATAATTTCTTGAATATGGCATCAAAGACAGGCTACAGAAGAAAAAAATAGATAAATTGGACTCCATTGAAATTAAAACCTTCTATGAATCAAACGTCACAATTAAGAGAGGGGAAAAAGCGACTCATGTTGCAGGAGGAAACACTTGTAAACGTATATCTGATAAGGAGCCATTATCCAGAACATACAAGGAATTCTTACAAGTCAGTGACAACCTGAATAAAAAATAGGCAGAGAATATATATAACTGAAAAAGAAAATATAAAAAGATGCCCAACATAACTACACACACTTGTGCTCTGTTCATGAGAATGTAAAATGGGGCAGCCTGTTTGAAAGAGCGTTTGCCATTCCTCAAAAAGTTAAAAATGAAATGACCATTAGATCCAGCAAGAAGGAGTTCTGTATATACCAAAAGAACTGAAAGCAGGGAATAGAAGAGATACTTGTACATTCATGTGTATGGCATGTTATTCACAATTGCCAAAATGCATAAGCAACCCCAGTGTCCATCAACACATAAATAGATAAACAGAATGTGGCCTGGGTACAATGGAATATCACTCAGCACGGAAAAGGAAGGAGTTTCTCACGTGCTACAACACAGAGTAAATTTGAGGATGTGTTAAATGAAACATGTCATTCATTTTTAATAAAGTTTATGGTAGATAACAGGCTTATATTTACAGGAAATTGTAAAACTAATACAGAGTTTCCATAAACTCCACACTCAGTTTCCCTTATTATCATCGTATATTAGCAGGGTGCATTTGTCAAAATAAATTAATGTTAGTAAATTATTTTTTAATAAATTACTTTTAACTAAAATCCATATTTAACCAGATTCCTAACAAATTAGTCTTGACTAATTTTCTTTTCTCCTGATCCAGGATACCACATTACATGAAGTTGTCATGTTTTTCTTGGCACCTGTAGACAGTGCCAGTTTCTAACTTTCCTTATTAGTGATGACCTTGGCAGTTTTGAGGAAAAATAGACAATTTGTACAAAGGCCCTCAGTTGAGTTTGTCTGATATTTTACTCACGATTAAGCGTTGTGGACCATTGGGAGAAAGATTACAGGGGTAAAAGGCCAGTTTCATCACATTATATCAGTGGGAACATGATCTCAATGTGACTTATCACTGTTGTTGTTAAACTTGATCACCTGGCTGAAGTAGCATTTGTCACATGTCCCCTCTGTGAAGTCACTTTCTCTCCCACTCCACATGTGCCTTTTGGAAGGAAGTCACTATGTAAAACCCACACTTAACAGAGTTGGAGATTTTGAGGGCAGAATTTCTACGTAATCATTTGGAATTATTTTGCCTATCCTTCTCTATCTAGTTATTTATTCAAATATTTATATCATTTTAACTCATAAATACTTATTTTATACTTTGGGTTATGTTTAAATTTTGTATTATTTATTTTGATGCCTAATTTTTTTTCCAGCTTTGGACACTAAGGCCTCTTTTATAGGCTTTTGTGTCCTTTTGATATGTCCTCATCACGGTGTGAGTATGTGTTTGTGTGCGTGTGTGTGTGCGTGTGTTAGCACTTCCTTACTGTCTAGCATTACAGTATGCTGTAGTTCCTCTTGTACATTCCCATTCCCTGTCCCAAACCTAGAATCAGCCATTTCTTCAAGAAACCCTATTTCATCTTATTGGAGAAGGCATGGGAAACCAAGTCGTGGACACTAGGTGATCATTACTTTTTTTAAGTCAAAAGATGTCATTTATGGCCCATATGAACATCTCTGTAATTGAAAGAACAGGCCATCTTTCTTCCATGATGTCATAATACATATTGGAGGTTAAATTCTTTATCACATCAGGTTCATGTTTCTTAATTAGGAAGGGAAGAGACGCTTTAGGGAATGACCTTCCCCAGACTCCTATATTTTGCATCATTCATGTTTAAATATTCCTCCAGGGAAAGCAAAAGTGAAGTATTTAACAGTCAAAATGCTGTTGGAGAGTGGATTTCCAAAAGTCTGGGGTGAATCAGAACAGCTTAGCCTGCTCTCTGGTGTGCAGGGGAGAACCTAGTCTCTTGGTGAGATGGAAGATACCCTGGGTCCAGATTTTCAGGGAGAATTTTAGAAGTACTTTTTTATGTAATTTGAGCAGAGGGTGTCCAAAGTACCTTGGGAAGAAATGAGGGAAACTGAACATCCTCATCTCTGCCTAAGCTCTTGCCAAATCTGGTAAGATTTGAATTGGGGATTAAGCTGGCTGTATTTCTTACTTGGAACATAGGAGTCTGATCAACGCCACTGTAAGTATCTAATACAACACACTGGTGGGAGGATGGACATTTCTAGGAGTGCCTGACATTCTACAGTGAGGTGGTGGAAATAAAAGATGTGCACAGCAGCTCCTGATGGAAATGGGAACTACTAGGTAAGAGCTATTGGAGTCAAGCAAATGGAAATAATGTAAGTTTGGGTGTTCCTGTAAATGCTCCCTGGAGAGGATGATTTTGATGTGGATACAGCAGAATGCAGGCCACCCTTTTTCTCAATGGCAACTAAATGTAGAATAGCATGAAACACTATCTAATTGTACCTATGGGATATTTTCTTAATTCTTTTCTTCATTCAACAAATATTTCTTAACCATCTAATTTCACCTAGCTGCTGAAATTCATTATTTATTTGCAAAAATTCTCATCTTCATGTTGCTTCTTTCTAAAATATGACACTCTGTGTATATAATTCTAAAATATGTGTATATTTATATGTGTATCTCTATGTATATAAATAGATACATATAATGCACATAATATATTTATATACTTTATGTAGATATATAAATCATGTGAATTATGCATATGTACATATCCCTCTATATACCTATATATCTAGACATAGATATACAGGTTTAGATTACTTTTTTATCTAATATTCTTAATTGCTATAATCAACCAATACATTTTCATTTGTTTGTTGGACAGCTCTGACAAGAGCACGTTGGGAAACATCCAAGAGCCAGCAAACGTGTGGTTAATGGTGGTGGTGTATGATGTGAGTGAAAAGCACTGAGTTCCAGAACTACCTCGAGAGTTGACTCACTGTTTTAAACTTTTGGGTCTTATTATCAAATATTTCTGTCCTTCCTGCTTATACCACAAGGAAGTTTGATGGCAGTGCGAATAATAAACCATCTCTTAGGATAAGATGTTAAATGCTGTGCTTTCCAGTGCAGCGCTGATCACCATGATAGCCATGTATTATGAAACGTGACATACACACACATTTCAACAATTAATTATTGCTCACATCTCTAATGCAAAAAATGCAGTTTCTTCACACAGTGAGTATAAGTACATGCTTTTTTGGTGCTTTTCTAAATACATTTCATTTATATAATTGTGTATGTATTATCCTGCTTTTAATTAAAGCTTACCATCCTAAGCAAACATTCTGTTCTCTTATTTTTCATTTTAGAATACATTTTCAGGACCATTTCCTATATGTCTGCTATGTTTTCATCAATAACTTTATCAGTGGGTGGCGTCAATAGAGGTGCAATGCCTGAGTCATTCAGCATCCTTCAGACAGGTTTTAAGTTCTTTTCCATCTTTGCTCTCATGGAAATAGCTGTCATAATTTTCTCTGTCCTTGTGATGAGTTTATCTGTAGAAAATGGAATCACTGGATCAATGTCTATGTGCAGGTTTGATATTATATGTGTTGAAAATCACTCCCTAAGAAATTGCACCTACTTAAACTGTTACCAATAATGTGTGGAATTGACTATTGTCACAATTTGTCAGAACTATTTGTCGACAATCTTTTATTGTAAAGATTACTCTATTCAACATAGGTGAAATGATAATCTAATTGGAAATTTAATTTGAATATATTTAACTATGAATGAAATTGAACATATTTCCATATGTTCAATTATATTTAATAAGGAGCAGGTTATTTATAATTGGTTCTTTTGCTGATTATTCATTTTTTTGTGTGTGTATTTAAGATTGAAGAGTGAAATCCATTGAGATTTCAAAATTATGCTTTTATCTGGCATGTGAGTTGTAAATATATTTTACCAGTTTGGCACTTAATAATTTGTTATGGACTATTTGGAGAATATAAAGGTACATATACAATATGTCCACCGGTTGACACATAGTTAGACATTAATAAATATTTATTTCTATCACTTCTTACTTGAAATCAGAGTATAGGATGTTCAAGATACATATCACAAGAACTCTACTGCAAAGTTTCAGCAGTGATTCGGAGCTTCCTGAGCTCATTTCTCAGTTCCTGGTGCTTAACAGTAAACCAGAAATTTTAAAGAATATTCTGATTTACAGCAAATTTTCTCCTTTTTTTTCCTTCCTTTTAGTCTCAGTGTCTCTTGTGCATTAATAAAACATGTTGAAAGACTCAGAAAAACAATGAATAAGGGAAGGATTTAACTTTAGACAACACAGGAGAGTAAAAAACTGCAAAGTTTAATTCAGCTGAATTTAAGCCTAAACAACTAGAAAGGTATGAGAGAAAATGAAAGAAACATACGTACTCAAAATAACACATTTAAGTCTCACAATTAAGTGGGCCAACTGCTTGGGTGTTCATTGCAAAAATGTCATTTTTACTGTCTCTCTCTCTCTCTACACCTACCCCCATCTCTTGTGTGTGTGAGTGTGTTTATGTTTATTAAGAAAGACACTGAATTTAGACAATCATTCTTTCATATTTACATATTTTTGGAACACTATTTTATAACTGGACTTGGTTCAAGGAAGGTAAAAGCATATTGAGTAAATCATGCAAAAGTTTTCTCTCCTCTAAAACTTGCCACTCTAAATATGATAAGTCCTTGATGAAAACTTAAGAAAGCATTCGGCTGAAGAAATTACTCACTTATTCCAAATCATCCCAGTTTGTGATTATTACATGTGAAACATCATTGATTTTTTCATTATTTTTCTATTTCTACTTTAATATTTTCATAAAGAACCAGGTAAAAGGATCAAGTAAGTATTATGGATTCCAGTTTATTCAGATAAAAACAGTACAGAGACTGTAAGCGATTACATATTGATAACCAACCAGGCATATGTATTTGACTTCCAAATGTTTTATTGATTTTATAATTTTTTAAATTTCTCCTTTGCAGATTATTTCTAAGCTGTGCTTTCACTATATGGGCTACACAATGCAGCAAAATAACAGCGTAACTGAATTCATGCTCCTAGGACTGACACAGGATCCTATGAGGCAGAAAATGGTCTTCGTAATCTTCTTTATTTTCTATGTGGGAACTGCAGTGGGGAATTTACTTATTATCATGACCATCAAGTCCAGCCGAACACTTGGGAGCCCAATGTACTTCTTCCTCTTTTATTTGTCCCTAGTTGATACCTGCTTTTCAACTTCCACAGCCCCTAGACTAATTGTGGATGCTCTCTCTGCAAAGAAAACCATATCTTATAATGAGTGCATGACTCAAGTCTTTGCACTACATTTATTTGGTTCCATGGAAATCTTTGTCCTCGTCCTCATGGCCATTGACCGCTATGTGGCCATCTGCAAGCCCTTGCAGTACCCAACCATCATGAGACGGCAGGTCTGCATCATTCTGATTGTTCTTGCGTGGATTGGGTCTTTTATACATTCTATGGCTCAGATTATCCTGGCCTTGAGGTTGCCTTTCTGCGGACCCCATTTGATTGATCATTATTTTTGTGATATGCAGCCCTTGTTGAAACTTGCATGCATGGACATTTATGTCATCAACCTGCTGGTGGTGTCTAATAGTGGGGCCCTTTGCTCATTCAGTTTTGTGATTCTGATGATCTCGTACATTGTCATCTTACATTCTCTGCGAAACCACAGTGCAGAAGGGAGGAAAAAAGCTCTCTCCACTTGCACTTCCCACATCATCGTAGTCGTTTTATTCTTTGGTCCGTGTATATTCATATATACACGTCCCCCAACCACTTTCCCCATGGACAAGATGGTGTCCGTATTTTATACTATTGGGACACCCTTTCTCAACCCCCTCATCTACACACTGAGGAATGCAGAAGTGAAGAATGCCATGAGAAAGCTGTGGCATATCAAAATTACCTCTGAAAGCAAAAGATGAACTGCGGACCTTGGATGAATGCATTTTGTGTCATCGTTTAACTGAGTCTCTACAGATACCAGTATCATAGTGTGTAGCCTGACTCCTCCATGCACTCAAATATAATGCACCTGATTTCCTGACCTTTTTCTGTTCTGTCCACAAACTAGTAGCTTTCCAAACATCCTCATCCTGACTCTTTCTTTTTTCTGAGCATTCAATTCTGGCATTGCTGATTGTGAAATAACCTCAAAACACAGTGTGCACTCTAGTTTAATAAGAAGAAAGACATATATATGTATAATCACCTGTTCAAACACATGAGGATCCATAAACAACACATAGCTTCTTCACCATGACTGGTAATTCCCTCCAAAGCACATTTCAAATAAGGTATCCTGCTTTCTCTTGAACACTTCAAAGCAAAGGAACTAACTTTGTGTACCAAGAAGTTAGCTTCATTACATCATTAGTTTAGCTTTGAAAAGTTCCATACTTGAATCAAAAAAATTTTTATATGTATATGATATTTAATGTAATTATATTCTAATAAAATATTTATTATTGTTTTCTTTGTCTATTAGATAACTGAGACATTATATATGGGATTTTTAAGATGTAATGTTACAAAGGCCTTGAGATATTCAGCTACTTGTGATTGGTGAATAGGGGCTATGATGATAGAATTCTATAACCCCAAGAAGCAAGAAAGTAAAAAACAGTGTGTTTTCAAAATGAAATAAAAATTAAAAATACAGCAAAGATACAACATACTTTTGGGGATTGAAGCACACTAAGGTACTTGGAAAGAACCTGGTTTGATGAAAAAAATGATGTTACTTTATGTGAAGTGTGGTATGTCAGTGAGATGAAGGAAAGTACCGCAGGCATTCAGGTCGTATTCACTACACTTGCCTTTAGTTAGTGGAGCTAGAGAGAATCCACTATTTCAGCCCATTATTGCCACTTTCTTTCTCTACCTGTGCTTTCCTAGTAAAGGCGTTGTTAGAATTGTTAGAATTTTGACATGTTACAACTGCCAAAAGAATTTTGGTGCCCAGGGCTGTCCGAACAGATTTACAGCTGTACCTTGGATGTGCATGCTAGGAGTTATATCATGAACATTTAATATTCATCTATTTCAGTATATTAAAATGTACCACCTCCTTGGTAATTATTGTAAGATCCTATTTTATTTTTAATTGTGCTGTTCTTTATTTAATTGCAAAAGCTTGCCACTACCAATATTATTCTCCTAATACAGAATCTTTTAAATTAAATTCAGTAGAATAACACACATACCGTGTTTTAACTTATTTTTGTTTTCTGGGACATTATGAATCTTATTGTCTGTACTGGTGCCCCAGCATGTCATTCATGAGGAGGAATATATAATTAACACAGAATGGAAATGTCATGACCTATCACAAATGTATCTACTCTACATCTCTATAATACCAGTACACACACACACACACACACACACACACACACACACACACACGTACACACACACACTATAGGTGTTCGTGGTGATTTGATTTTCAGATGAATGAAGGTAAGACATCTAAGAGAAATTAAAGTAAGCCTATATGTAAGTTAAAAAATAATGTTAGGACAATAGAATAAGAAGAAAACTTAGGTTTTATGTAGGCCAGAAGTACTTGGAGTCAAACTATAAATGAAAATGAAGTAAAAGTTTTAAAATTTCTGGGATGCTGTATGTATGCAATGGAAGTGAAGACCAGCTCTCAAAAGTGACTCACCATGAACCCTGATTATCATTTCATCTTAGGAACAAGGAGTGTCTGATATGTGTTCAATGCTTTTTTTGTTTTTACCATATTTGTGTCTCACAAAAATAGTACAAAGTTACATATTCCTATTGAAAAATTCTAGATGAAAAATCTGGATTTCAGAAAAGTACACAAATATCTTGAGTTTGTTCTGCTAAGGAATACCAGAAGTAAGGTTTTAAACCAGTTTTCTATGTCTCCCAAGTCAATAACAAATACCTGTATCCTACATTATGCCTTATTTAAAAGATCTTTTTAAATGGCTGAAAACACAGGAAAAATTAAGAAGTTGATTCAGTCATTATAAACTGCACATATTTTAGCTTCAGGATAGGTGCTGGAATATAATGAAGAAGAGTATGACCCCTGGGGTCATTGCATGAATCCAAATACCGACTCTACCTCTTTTTTAACAGGTTTATTGAGATATTTTTTGACATACCAAAATTATATATATTTAGGGTGTGCAACTTCATGTTTTATATATAATGTGAAAGATCACCACAATTAGACTATTTAGCATATCCATTGTCTCTACAGAGTTATTGTGTGTTTGTGCTCAATTAGAAGATTGAATTTAAGATCTATCATTTTTGTAATTTCAAGTATACCATATAGAATTGTTAACTATAGTCACCATGCTGTATGCTAGATCTCTAGAACTTATTCATTCTACATAACTAGAACCTGTACACTTGACCAATATCTTTCCATTCCCCACAACCTTTGGCCCCAGGTAACCACCACTAGACTCCCTGTTTCTGTGAGTTGGACTAAGTGATTTCCACATATCAGTGAGCTCGTGCAGTATATCTCCTTCTGTGCCTTACTTATTTCACTTAACATAATGTCCTTCAGCTTGATCCATGTTGTTGCAAATGACAGGGTTTCTCTCTTTTTAAAATCTGCATAACATATATATTACATTTTGTCTGTCACTTCATCAGTCAAGGCCAATAAGTTTGCATCCATTTCTTGGCCATTGTGAATAAAGCTGCAGTGCCCATAGACGGGAGTGCAGATATCCCTCCACAATCATGGTTTCAGGTCCTTTGGATACGTGCCCAGCAGCAGGACTGATGGATGGGAGTCCTAGTTTAGACTTTTTGAAGAACCTTCATATTCCTTTCCATAATGGCTGTACCAGTTGACATTCTACCGGCAGTGCACACGTTTTCCCTCCACTCCATGTTCTTACCAATACTTGTTACCACGAGTCTTTTTGGAAATAGCCATCCTGACAGGTGTGAGGTACTATTTTTTCCAGCTTAGAAGAGATATAATTAACATATAACATTGTATGAGTTCAAGAAGTAAACCTGTTGATTTGTTACACATGTATATTACAAAATGATTACACCACAGCATTAATGAACACCTCTAAAACAATACATAATTTCTTCCTTTTCGTGGTGGTGAGAAAATTTAAGATCTCCTCTGTATGTAATATAGTATTATTGACAGTATTTCAAGTCTGTTAATACAATATAATCTTCATGCTGTACATTAGATCCCCAGAGTTTATTTGTCTTAAAACTGGAATTTTTTGCACTTTGAGCAAAATCTTCCCCATTCACCCCATCCCCCAGAAAATGGTAACTACCATTCTACTTTCTGTTTCTATGAGTTCAGCTATTTTAGATTCTTCATGTAGGTGACATCATGAAGAATGTATTTTTCCGTCTGACTTATTTCACTTATCACAATGTTCTCAAGGTCCAGCCATTCCATCCATATTGACATAAATGGCAGGATTTTATCTTTCTCTTGGTGAATAATATTCCATTGTATACACATACATGTGTATATATATATATATATATATACACACACACACACACACACACACACATGCATGTGTTTATATGTATGACTTTGTCTCATATATACACATTCACACACACACACTATATTTACAAATGTGTGTGTGGGGGTTATATTCTTCCATGTAGAAGATAAGTTGTCCAAATAGATCATATATATGTGGGTTTATCTGTGGATTCTCTCTTCTGCTCCACCGGTTTTTACATGCCTGTTTTTCTTGTGCCAATACCTTACTGTTTTGATTACTATAGTTTTGTAATAGAATTTTAGATCAAGAATTGTGATGCCCCAGCTTTCTACTTCTTGCTTAACAGGCTTTGGCTACTACAGGTCTGTTTTGGTTCCATATGGTTTTAGGATTTTTTTGTTTCTGTTTCTTAATAACATCATTGGGATTTTACAGAGATGGCGTTGATCACTGTGGATCACTTTGGGCATTAAGGTATTTTAACAATATTAATTTTTTACTACTTGGACCGAGGATGTCTTTCCATTTATTTGTGTCTTTTGTTCTTTTTTTCATCAGTGTTTTATCATTTTCAGTGTACAAAACTTTAGTCACTTTGGTTAGGCTAATTCTTAAGTATTTACTCTTTTTATTGCTCATGTGAATGAAATTATGTTTTCTTTATCATTTTAATACTTCATTATAAGTGCTTAGTAACACCACGGATTTTTATTAATTGTTTATCTATCTTACAACTTTACTAAATTCATTAGTTCTAACGTGTGTGTGTGTGTGTGTGTGTGTGTGTGTGTGTGTAGTTTTGGGTTTTCCATGTATATGATCATGTCCTCTGTAAACAGAGATAATCTTACTTCTTCCCTTCTGACTAGGTTTCCCTTTATTTTCTTTATTTGCCTAATGGCTCCAGCTAGAAATGTTGAAAAGAAGAATGTCATATTTGTCTTGTTATGGATCCTAGAAGAAAAACTGTCAGTTTTTCACCATTGAGTGTGATATTAGCTGTGGATTTTTTATGCATGGCCTTATTTTATTTAGTTCCATTTCTCTTATTTTGTTGAAAATGTTTTTATCATGAAAGGGTGCTGAATTTTATCGAAGGCTTTTTCAGCATCTATTGAGATGCATCTCAGGTATAAATCTCAATTGGTTGTGATGAATGATCCTTTTAATGTGCTGTTGAATTCACTTAGATAGTGTTCTATTTAGGATTTTTGCATCAATGTTCATCAGGAAAATTGCCTAGTTTTTTTTTCCTTGTCTACAGTTTTAAAATGAGGGTGTGCTGGTCTTAAGAAAGTGTTTGGAGGTGTTCCCTGTTCTTCTACTTTTTAGAAGAGTTTAAAAAGGGTTGGCATTAGTAGTTCTTTGAATGTCTGGTGGAATTCACCCATGAAACTATCTGGTCCTGGACCTTCCTTTAGTGGAAAATTTTTTATTATTAATTCATTCTTCTAGTTTGTTATTGGTTTGTTCAGACCTTCAATTTCTATTTTGTCATTCTCTTTCTCTCTTGATGTTTTCCTTTGTTGTTGATGTTTTGCAGTGATATGCTTGGATTCCTTTGCAGTTTTCTCTTTTGCATCATCTATGGTTGTTTTTAATGTGTGGTTACTGTGAAGCTTGCCTAAGGCAGCTTTTGGTATGACAGTCTACTAACATCATAACATCAATCACATATACACTTTTACTTCTCCCCTCAAACACTTCATGTTATTGATGTTACACTTTACATCTATTTCTACTGTGTTTCAATTAGTCAGCTTTTCTAGTTATACTCCTTCTTAAGACATTTGTCTTTTAACGTTTACATTAAGACTAAGTTTTACATACTACCATTGAAGTAATACAGTATTCTGTAATTGTCTTTATATATAATTATATAAAGTAAGTTTTGTATTTTCACATATGTTCATGCTGTTGTTTATTGTCCTTTCCATTCTGTTTGAAGAAGCCCCTTTAGCATTTGTTGGGAAGCAGTTCTGATGAGGATGATCTGCCTCAGTTTTTGTTTGCATAAGAATGTCTTTATAACCTCTTCATATTTAAAAGACACTTTTTTCTGGGTACTGAATTTTTGTCTAGTATTTTCTTTCATTCAGTACTTTGAATATATCATCCCACACCCACTATTCTTCAAGGTTTCTGTTAAGAAACACAGGAAGGAACAACTTAGGGGTCCAGTTGGGAGCAGAGGTGTTTCCAGTGACCCACTTCTGTTTTTGAGTGACACTATTTTTATTCCTTCTGTTCTTTACCACCATCCCCACCATTGATCTTTTTTAACCCAATACTTCTAGTCAGTTCTGAAGCACCTAAGAACTCCAAATCCTTGTTTGTATATGATTAGTGAATATGAAGAGGGTTAACTTGCTCTTCTTATAGGCTAAAAAGAAAAATCAAATTTTAATTTTATTACATATGAGATGTTTCTGACACAAAGTAAGGAAAACTTCAGAGAATAATTTATATGATTCTAAAAAGTTACATCACTATTTCACAAGATATTCCTCCTAGAATACAGATAAGAACAATTTTTTCAGTGTTCTGTGAGAAGACAGCTATCAAAAAAGGATGGTCAGACTTGACATTAATTCAGTCTTCTAACAGGTAAGTGACAGATTATCTCCATCTTTTTACCCAGATATGCATCATTACAAAATAATACAACATAATTTTCATACCTATTTTGATTACACTGTTTCCCCACACTCTGAGAGACTAACAGGAAAAAAAAAACCCAAATTTTTAAAGATTTATTGTTAATATAGGAAATAAATAGAATGAATATATGTTAGGGAAAAATTATCTTTTGAATTCAACAAGTCTTTAATGAGCACCAGGTATATGAAAAGCCATCATTGCAAGCAGGGATAGAGGAAAATATTCCATGTGTTAAGGTTGAGTGTAGTAATCCATTCATGTCGTTCATTATTATTTATTTATTATAACCCATTTTTGTGTCATATTCCACTGAGAATTTAATGGAAGATATTAACCCTCCTCTCAAAAATACTGGATGTGTGGTCCTGCACATAACATATATAAACACATGGATCAGTGTCAGGAGGACATGAAAAATGTAAAGTCTCTTTTGCACCCCGAAGGCCTAAGATTCATAAAGAAAGACTGTAAGATGCTCGTTACAGTCGCCACGGGTGTCAAGTCACACACTGTGTGGTGCTGCGGCTCAGAGTATGTCTTATTGCACAGTAGTTGAACTTCAAAGGTTAATAAAACTGATCTCAAGTTTTTCTTTTGTTTTTTTTTCTGGTGCTACAGAAGAAGGGTGTCTGGCTCTCTACCATACCAATGAACATAAGGCCTCAGTAAGTCTGTGCTGTGCATATGTTTTGTAATCAGTATTTTACTACAAGTAGATATGTATTATCGCACTTTATAGGTAGTGGGGAATGTTCAGTTTCAAAGTTCTTACTGATCGTCTCCAAAATACAAGACGTTGGGTTGGAATTGTGGAGACTAAAACTTGTGAATAGAGCTTTCCAATATGTTAATTTCAGGAAGGAATCAAAATTAAGCACATTTTTTGTTATAATCAATACTACCTAATATTATTAAAAAGTTACAAGGAAAGGCCTCAGAGAGCAGGAGAATGTGTTTTCCTTCTCACAGGCTATCACCAAAGGTCTTGTAGGGGAGGTTTCTCAGCAGTTGGGCCCTAAAGTTCACAGAAAGGTGAAGCAGCAGAAGTAGGAGGCATTTCAGGAGAACAGGAGAGGTCAGGAGGAGTTTGAATACTCCGCACCTACTTGCTTAGGTTAATCCTTGACTTCTACATCATGTCCGTTACAGAGCCCCCATCTGACATATTTACTGATCTTTGTATGTTCCCATTACAATCAAAATATACCCTGTTTATACACAGACTTTAGTAAATATTTATTGATTTGACAGTATTGTCCCTTTCTAGGTCATGGAAATTATAGACTACACAGTAGATTTAAAATCCTTTTGTTTAACAGAAAAAAAAATTCCTGAAGTGGACTTGAGGCCAAAGAGACTATTTTTCAAATAAATTAATAAATATTAAATAAAATAGCCTGGATTGTTTGGAATAAGAATGGATAGAAATAGGCTTTACAGCTACAGATTGGGATGTAGGCCTTCAATGTCATCTTGATGAGAATCCACAATAATAAATAAGTTAACTAAATCATATGCACTTATTATCCTTAATTTATTTTAACTATATATGTCCAGAAGTAAAAAAGAAATAACTTTTCCTGGAAGCGGACAGGCTAATAAAATTGGTAACATCCAAACCAAAAACTACACTTTCAAGGAGGAAGCCAAAATCAGAGACGAATAGGGTGACTGAGACTTTCACATCCTCTTGCTTCCAATGCCTACCATATTTTCAAGTGCTAATACTGTATGACACAGCACGCATTTAAATGAATAAAGGAGAGAATAAGCTCATGCTAATGATTAAGATACCAAGACTCATTCCTCTTTCCATCTCAGATCTTTGTCCAAGATCAAAAAGTCCAAAAAGACTTTTTTTTTATCTTTGGCACTAAAATGTCAGTATGTTCATCAGGCATTTTCCCAGGACTTGTTTTTTATGTGGAGGAAGACAAGAGACATTTCAGCTCTGTTGAGGAGATGAAAATTTACTAAGGGAGGGAAAAAATATATAAGGGTAATTTTGTGTCCTTGGAGTCTATCATAGGCTGAATTTTGGTCAACTCACAACTTGTAAGACAATATATTGGAGGCATGGGTGAGACAGAGAAGAAAGACAATAGGATAAGTGAGTCTTTTGGATTATATTTAAATGCATCCCATTTCAGTTTGTGTTTTTACTTGCATGCAGTGTCCCTTTCAATATCAACTTGACAAGAAATACCTAGAGGAAAGGTTTTGTTCTTGGAAATGAGGGTCATGATACTATTTCTTTTCAAATTTTAAAAATGACATCTTAATTGGAGAAAGAGCGATGCTGTGACTTTTCAAGGATTACCACATATGGGGTCAGAACTAACAATGACACTTAGGGACCCAAAATGTTCTTATGGTTTTGTCTTCTTAAAGAGATTATGGAGGCCACCTGGTAGAGATATGGCCCAAGGACAGCTGACAGCCCAGCTAATGCGTTAGTGGACTCCACTCAGTTTACTTTCAGTTTAACTCAGATTATTTTCCTGATCTTTAATGTGCTTCGAAGCCGTCAGAATTACTACTGGTTATTGTCCGGTGGGGGGCGGGGGGGGTAGTGCCAGTCTGTAAGAAGGACTGAAGCACCTGATGAACACGTAGGTGGTACTTCAGAAGCAGTACTCATCCTGGAAGACTTTGCAGACATTAGTGCCACGCATCCAAGAAGTGACTAATGCACAGACAATAGTCTCTGTTGAATCTCTATTTTACTAATCTGTCTGATCCCTGAAAAACACAAATGCATTATGCTGTTGTGACAGATAACATATTAACTTATTGATAAATATAACTGATATGTCTTTTTTCTGTTAAATCATTTGACTTGCTGTTTATTTGCTTTTATACCTTTGGTACCATCCAATTTACATATATAGGAAGCTTATTTGAGGCCTCATGTCAACTGCATTTTTACCAGCACATTGTACTTGATATACCTGAGTTATTTGTGCTTGTGTGTCTGTGTGGGCCTAGACTCCACAGGGGAAACAATCTGTTCTAAATGCTCTCAGCTATTTTAAAGAAAACTATCACAGAATCTATCACCTTTTAGTATTCTTTGCTACAGTTTAGGCAAATTGATAGTAAATCTAGAAGAGAAGTTTAAACTAAACTAGGCTTAGATAATAAATTAAACTTCTTGATAGTAAACATCTGACTGGTTATTGTGTTTGCTCTAGTTTTCTTCTGCTGCACACTGAATCATCACAGAGTTAACAGCCTAAAGAACACCCATTTACTATCTCACAGTGCTTCTTGCCAGCAGATTGAGTCACTGAGTTAGTAGTCTATTGAAAAGATAAGAGCTCCAATATTTTTAAAGCACACACAAAACCCCCAAAAAGCAAAACAAAAGAACCTCAGACTGTCTATGAAAGGGAAATCAAATGCCCTGGCTAAATTAGGTATTGGGAGTGTAATGGGATGACCTGGGGTATAGAATTAGGTTGCAAGAAAGATAACATAATGAAGATAATCTTTGTGGAAATGGAGACATTTAAATTTGGCCTTACTTATGTAAGAAGCCATATACCTTCAATATTAATAAATAATCAGCTTTCGTAATGGAAGCACAGAAAGAATCTTACTAAATATAATGAATGTGTTACGGTTTATTTCCTGCATAGAAAGTAATAAGGATTCTTGTAAAACTTTTTGGTCACTGACCATAAAATCTGTATTTGATTTTTAACATCATATATTTGAAGCGATGTAAAAGAATATATTTTTAAAAGCACAGTTGAAAGGCCAAAGCAGTGGTAAATTAAAACCACCAGAGTTTATTTTGACTAGCCTTGTCCAAGAATTGGCAGAGGGATTGCCATAGGCACTGCACAGTCCCTCCAGCGCCTTTGTATATTCTTCCTGACTCCGTGCAGCTTCTCCAAGGACCTGAGCGCTGTGCGTTGTGGGAACTGGACCCCACTGCATTGAAGGGGAAAAAGACAAGCGAGGAAGGCTTAGGTGCATTTGACATTTTCCCTGCAGTTTTGTGATATAATTCCTGTTCCCATTCGGAGTAAAGTAAGTTTTTATGACCTATTTATTTTAATATAATTTGAAAGCTAGAAATAAAGCACGAGATTTCTGTCATTTATTTTCCCCCCAGAAGATCTATTTATTATTTTGATTTAGAATAGATTTTTTTTTTCATTTGTTGTCATGCATACAAGACAAGGATATCCCTTCAAATACTGACTGGAATTGACTGATACTAAATATGTGAGTTCCTACTATTTTACTTTCCTTTCTCCATCTTTTTCTTTCTTCCTTTTTTATTTTTGCATGCTGAGCCTATGTAAAGTCATTTCTTTGAATAGCTGTATAATCATTTATCTTTACTTATTTGTTTTCCAAGGTAATTATTTTTTCCATGAATATGTATTCTAAAAGTACATCTGCTTGGTGACTGTTTCTCTTAGAACTTTTACAGCTTCAATTCATGCCACAATTTGGCATTTTAATAGTTTACACAACAATTTTAAGAAGTCTGTTCCATAAGAAAACAGAAAATGAGAATGCTACCTTGAAATCCTGGTCTCAAACTTGGGATTGCTAGATGCTAGTTCAGGAGGCTAAGAGGAATTGTGGAGTGTTTTGTACTCTACTTGGGATAGAAAAACAATGATTAAAAAACTATAAAAGTTTGAAAAAATCAATTATATAAGGCAAGCAACGAGCAGAAAAAAGAAAAGAAAATGATGGAAAATTAATTGATGATTTTGATAAGCTGATAAACGATTAATTAAATTGCTGGATTTCATAAAAATTAGTTCTTTGCAGCTCAGAAGAATCCATGAAAACTATGATTCCTCATTTTCTTAAGAGGAAATATATACCTATAGAACTCGAGAGACTTTTCCTAGACCACATATCAGAGAACGGCACTAGCAACTCCATTCCTTGCTGGATTGCATCATAGGTTTGCAATACTTTGCAATAATCCCTGATATTTGCAATGAATCATAGCGTAAAGGGAAATTTTAGAGGCTACAGTTGGAAAAGTTCAAATTAAACAATTACTGATATTTTTTTAACAAAGCTAGATCAAACATACATTATTAAAATTAAAACTACAAAATGACCTAAGTAAAATATAGGGAGGGATAAAATAATTATCTTCTTGATGTATTAGATTCCATTTTTCCTAATTATAAAGAGACATTATATTTTTGCTTTTTCCTTTTTTACCCCCTTTTAGAGGTTATGGTAAGGTAGGGTGAAAATCAGTGTCCTGACATCCCTTTAGGATGCTGAACCATGCAGATTTTCTTAATGAACTTTTTGCAGCACAGATGATGATTTCGGGGAATCAGAAGTTTTAAATCTGGTAGCATTTCATTGAGTCCATGTATGTCAGAAGCTGTTAGCCTTGCTGAAGCACACCCTGACTACTTGGCACCCTCTGTTACAAATTTGCTGTTTCCTTCCATTAAAACTAAATAAGAGCTAGTAGTGTTAGTTCTTCAAAACAAGGAGCCGTGAAAAAGAGCAAATTATGAACTTGAGTTCTCGTAACAGCAGCTGCTAGATTTATCAGATCATCTTGGAATTTATTTAAATCCATTCAGGATTGTAAAAGTATAACTAGTTGTTGTATGTTGATATGAAACCAAATTCAAATACAGGTGTCTACATTTTTCTAAATGTAGTAATTGGGGAAACAGTGTGGTAACTAGTGAAGACCAAGTTATCTGAGTTTACTGAATTTCACCAAAGGATCATGGTTTACTTTTTATTTTGTTTAATTTCATTCATTCTGCATCGTGTTCTTAAAGTATACCATAAAATGATGAGTTTTTAAAATTAATTATTTAACTTATTAATTTATTAAATTATGGAAATAATACTGAAATGTAATCTTTAATAAAGAAGTCAAAATATTGCATAGCCCTAAAATCCCCTTTGACCACCACTCCCTTTATTTCTGAGAACCCAGTCTGCCCTTCCTCATCTTTTCCTATATTCACAAGCACAGAGGTTCCAACAGAAAAAACATGGTGTTCTATGGGTGTCATTTTTTTTTTAACATGCAAGTTATCGTACTGGAACTATCTTTGCACACTTAATTATTTTTGGCTCAAAAATATACCTTAGGGATTTTTTATCATGGTAGATGTGGCTTTTGGAGCCAACATTTAAATTTCTGTTTTGTTTTCCATAATAAGAACATACCGGGGGGATTAAAGATGGCGGCATGAGAGGTGAGACAGGCTTTCTCCTAAAACAGCATACAATATGAAAATAAAGCTACTACAACTACTCTTAAAGGAGCAACGGGAAAGAGGACAGCAAAAAACTGCATACATCTGGAGACAAAAGCAGCCCTCACAGAGAAGGGTAACGTACTAAAGCTGTGGTCCTGCGGGATCCAAGCCCTTCCCCCACCCCAGCTCACAGGCAGGAGGAACAGGAACGGAGCAGGGAGGGAGTGGAGATATGGGACTGCTGAATACCTAACTCTGGAGATCTGCTCTGGGAGCACAAACCTACATTTCATGGTGCTTGCATGATACTCTTGTAATTAGGGGGTTGGAAAGTTAAGACAGGCAGAATTCCCAGAGAGTCTAAGATTCTAGCTGCTTCTGAAAGCAGGGATCCATAACCAGCTGCTATGGGACAAAAGAAAGGTGGGCAGTCTGAGAGACTTCCTAACAAAGAAGCCCTTAGCAAGAGAGCTGCTAAAGGGGCAAGGATTGCACAGAGCTTACTGCTCAGGAGAAAGGACAGGCAGACAAAATTGTCCAGGTGCACTCTGCCCAGCAGGCTGGGAGCTTTCATGATCTTCAGGTGCTCCAGCACCCTGGCTGCCTACACAGCTCCAAGAACCCCTTCTGTGACAGGCAGACTAGTGCGCCTTTCTTCTGGCCAGCCCCACTGGGCTTGCAAACCGGGAAATCCTTCCCTGGTGTTAGGCCAGCCAGAGGGAAGATCTGTCTACAGCAACTAAAAACGCAAAGCACAGAGGCTTATACCTGTGTGCTCAGCCCACTGGTTCAGGCAGTGGAGACAGGCATAGCAGCCAGGAACCAGGAAACAGCCCTTTCCTACCCTGAGGCACCAATGCCACTATCCTGCAATCCTCGCATTGCTTCAGGGGCTGTGCAGCTCCAGAGAATAGAGCTTCTGGGCACTAGAGGGCACCACACACAAAAATGAAACACCAAAGGAACCTGGTCCAGAGTAAAATTATGAACACAACTCCTGAGAAAGATTTAAATGATATGGACCTTATGACTCTCCCTGAAAGGGAGTTCAAAATAAAAATCATTAACATGCTCATGGAGGAGGTACGGAAAGATATTCAGGAACTCAGGAATGAATTCCGGTCAGAGATCCAATCATTGAAGAACACAACGGATGGCATTAAAAGCAGATTGGATATGGTGGAGGAGACAATAAATGAAATAGAAACCAGAGAAGAGGAATACAAAGAAGCTGAGGCACTGAGAGAAAAAAGGATCTCTAAGAATGAAAGAATATTGAGAGAATTGTGTGACCAATCCAAACGGAACAAAATTCGCATTATAGGGGTACCAGAAGAAGAAGAAGAGAGAAAAGGGGATAGAAAGTGTCTTTGAGGAGGTGATTGCCAAAAACTTCCCCAATCTGGGGAAGGAGACAGTCCCTCAGGCCATGGAGGTGCGCAGATCTCCCAACACAAGGGACCCAAGGAAGACAACAGCAAGACATATAGTAATTAAAATGGCAAAGATCAAGGATAAAGACAGACTATTAAAAGCAGCCAGAGAGAGAAATAAGATCGAATACAAAGGAGAACCTATCAGGCTATCATCAGACTTATCAAACAGAAACCTTACAGGCCAGAAGGGAGTGGCATGATGTATTTAATGCACTGAAGCAGAAGGGCCTTGAACCAAGATTACTTTATCCAGCAAGATTAGCATTTAAATTTGAATGACGGATTAAACAATTCCCAGATAAGCAAAAGCTGAGAAAATTACCTCCCACAAACCATCTCTACAGTGTATTTTGGAGGAACTGCTATAAATGGAAGTGTTCCTACGGTTTAACAGCTGTCACCAGAGGTAATAAAACCACAGTAAAGAAAATAGAACAGCTAATTACTAAGCAAATGCAAAATTAAATTAACTATCCCCAAAGTCAGTCAAGGGATAGACAAACAGTACAGAATATGATACCTAATACATAAAGAATGGAGTAGGAAGAAGAAGGAGGAAACAAACAAACAAAGATAAAAAGAACCTTTATATTGTGTTTGTAATAGCAGATTAAGTGAGTTGTTAGACTTTTAGATAGTAGGGAAGTTAAGCTTGAACCTTTGGTAACCAAGAATCTGAGGCCTGCAATGCCAATAAGTACATACCTATCCATAATCACACTAAATGTAAATGGACTGAATGCACCAGTCAAAAGACATAGAGTCACTGAGAAAGATTTAAATGATATGGACCTTATGACTCTCCCTGAAAGGGAGTTCAAAATAAAAATCATTAACATGCTCATGGAGGTACGGAAAGATATTCAGGAACTCAGGAATGAATTCCGGTCAGAGATCCAATCATTGAAGAACACAACGGATGGCATTAAAAGCAGATTGGATACGGTGGAGGAGAAAATGTATAAAAAAACAAGACTCATCTATATGCTGCCTTCAAGAGACTAACTTTAAACCCAAAGACATACACAGACTAAAAGTGAAGGGATGGAAAAAGATATTTCATGCAAACAACAAGGAGAAAAAAGCAGGTGTTGCAGTACTTGTATCAGACAAAATAGACTTCAAAACAAAGAAAGTAGCAAGAGATAAAGAAGGACATTACATAATGATAAAGGGGTCAGTCCAACAAGAAGATATAACCATTAAAAATATCTATGCACCAAACACAGGAGCGCCAGATATGTGAAACAAATACTAACAGAATTAAAGGAGGAAATAGAAAGCAATGCATTCATTTTAGGAGACTTCAACACACGACTCACTCCAAAGGACAGATCAACCGGACAGAAAATAAGTAAAGACACAGAGGCACTGAACAACACACTAGAACAGATGGAACTAACAGATATCTACAGAACTCTACACCCAAAAGCAACAGGATACACATTCTTCTCAAGTGCACATGGAACGTTCTCCAGAATAGACCACATACTAGGCCACAAAAAGAACCTCAATAAATTCAAAAATATTGAAATTCTACCAACCAACTTCTCAGATCACAAAGGTATAGAACTAGAAATAAATTTTAGAAAGAAATCAAAAAGGCTCACAAATACATGGAGACCTAACAACATTCTCCTAATTAATCAATGGGTTAACGACCAAATCAAAACAGAAATCAAAGAATATATGGAGACTAATAAAAACAACAACACAAAGCCACAACTTCTGTGGGACGCAGCAAAGGCAGTTCTAAGAGGAAAGTATATTGCAATCCAGGCCTATTTAAAGAAGGAAGAACATTCCCAAATGAATAAAGACACAATTACTGAAATTGGAAAAAGAAGAACAAATGAGGCCCAAAGTCACCAGAGAGAGGGATATAGTAAAGATCAGAGAAAAATAAAACAATAGAAAAAATCAATGAAACCAAGAGCTGGTTCTATGAAAAAATAAACAAAATAGATAAACCCTTAGCCAGACTTATTAAGAGAAAAAGAGAATCTACACACATAAACAGAATCAGAAATGAGAAAGGAAAAATCACGACGGATCCCACAGAAATACAAAGAACTGTAAGAGAATACTATAAGAATGTATATGCTAGCAAGCTGGAAAACCTAGAAGAAATGGACAACTTCTTAGAAAAATACAACCTTCCAAGACTGACCAAGCAAGAAACAGAAAAACTAAACAGACCAATCACCAGCAACGAAATTGAAGTGGTAATCAAAAAACTACCCAAAACAAAACCCCCGGACCAGACGGGTTCACCTCTGAATTCTACCAGACATATAGAGAAGAAATAACATCCATTCTCCTTAAAGTTTCTCAAAAAATAGAAGAGGAGGGAATACTTCCAAACTCATTCTATGAAGCCAGCATCACTCTAATACCAAAACCTGGCAAAGTCCTCACCAAAAAAGAAAATTACAGACCAATATCCCTGATGAACATAGATGCAAAAATACTCAACAAAATATTAGCAAACCGAATTCAAAAATACATCAAGAGGATCATACACCATGATCAAGTGGGATTCATCCCAGGGATGCAAGGATGGTACAACATTCGAAAATCCATCAACATCATCCACCACATCAACAAAAAGAAGAACAAAAACCACATGATCATCTCCATAGATGCTGAAAAAGCATTTGACAAAATTCAGCAACCATTCATGATTAAAACTCTCAACAAAATGGGTATAGCGGGCAAGTACCTCACCATCATCAAGGCCATATATGACAAACCCACAGCTAACATCATACTTAACGGCGAGACGCTGAAAGCTTTTCATCTAAGATCGGGAACAAGACAGGGATGCCCACTCTCTCCACTGTTATTCAACATAGTACTGGAGGTCCTAGCCACGGCAATCAGACAAAACAAAGACATACAAGGCATCCAGACTGGTAAAGAAGAAGTCAAATTGTGACTATTTGCAGATGACATGACACTGTACATAAAAAAACCCTAAAGACGCCACTCCAAAGCTACTAGAACTAATATCTGAATTCAGCAAAGTTGCAGGATACAAAATTAACACACAGAAATCTGTTGCTTTCCTATACACTTATGATGAACTAATAGAAAGAGAAATCAGAAAAATAATTCCATTCACAATTGCATCAAAAAGAATAAAATACCTAGGAATAAACCTAACGAAGGAAGTGAAAGACCTGTACTCTGAAAACTACAAGACACTCCTAAGAGAAATTAAAGAGGACACTAACAAATAGAAATTCATCCCATGCTCTTGGCTAGGAAGAATAAATATTGTCAAAATGGCTATACTACCTAAAGCAATCTACAGATTCAATGCAATCCCTATCAAACTACCAACAGCTTTCTTCAGTGAACTTGAACAAATAATTCTAAAATTCATATGGAACCACAAAAGACCCCGAATAGCCAAATCAATCCTGAGAAGGAGGAATAAAACAGGGGGAATTACGCTCCCTGACTTCAAGCTCTACTACAAAGCCACAGTAATCAAGACAATTTGGTATTGGCACAAAAACAGACCCACAGACCAGTGAAACAGAATAGAAAACCCAAACATTAACCCAAACATATACAGTCAATTAATATTTGATAAAGGAGCCTTGGATATACAATGGGGAGATGACGGCCTCTTCAGCAGCTGGTGTTGGAAAAACTGGAGAGCTACATGTAAGAGAATGAAACTGGACTACTGTCCAACCCCATACACAAAGGTGAACTCAAGGTGGATCAAAGACCTGAATGTAAGTCATGAAACCATAAAACTCTTAGAAAAAAACGTAGGCAAAAATCTCTTGGACATATACATGAGCAACTTCTTCATGAACATATCTCCCCGGGCAAGGGAAACAAAAGCAAAAATGAACAAGTGGGACTATATCAAGCTGAAAAGCTTCTGTACAGTAAAGTACACCACCAGTAGAACAAAAAGACATCCTACAGTATGGGAGAATATATTCATAAATGACATATCCGATAAGGGGTTGACATCCAAAATATATAAAGTACTCACACAGCTCAACAAACAAAAAGCAAATAATCCAATTAAGAAATGGGCAGAGGACATGAATAGACACTTCTCTAAAGAAGAAATTCAGATGGCCAACAGGCACATGAAAAGATGCTCCACATCGCTAATCATCAGAGAAACGCAGATTAAAACCACAATGAGATAACACCTCACACCAGTGAGGATGGCCAACATCCATAGCACAAACAAATGTTGGCGACGATGTGGAGAAAAGGGAACCCTCCTACACTGCTGGTGGGAATGCAAATTAGTTCAACCATTGTGGAAAGCAGTATGGACGTTTCTCAAAAAACTCAAAATAGAAATACCATTTGACCCAGGAATTCCACTCCTAGGAATTCACCGTAAGAATGCAGCAGCCCAGTTTGAAAAAGACAGATGCACCCCTGTGTTTATCACAGCACTGTTTACCATAGCCAAGAAATGGAAGCAACCTAAGTGTCCATCAGTAGATGAATGGATAAAGAAGAAGTGGTACATATACACAATGGAATATTATTCAGCCATAAGAAGAAAACAAATCCTACCATTTGCATCAACATGGATGGAGCTAGAGAGTATTATGCTCAGTGAAATAAGCCAAGCCAAAAAAGACAAGCATCAAATGATTTCACTCATTTGTGGAGTATAAGAACAAAGAAAAAAACTGAAGGAACAAAACAGCAGCCGACTCACAGAACCCAAGAATGGACTAATAGTTGCCAAAGGGAAAGGGACAGGGGAAGATGGTTGGGAAGGGAGGGATAAGAGGGAAAAAGGAGCATAACGATTAACAGATGTAATGTTTTCGGGAGCATGGGGAGGGCTGTGCAACTCAGAGAAGACAAGAAGTGATTCTATAGCATCTCACTACGCTGATGGACAGTGACTGTAATGGGGTTGGTGGGGGGGACCTGATGATGGGGTAGTTTCATAACCATAGTATTGCACATGTATTTGTAGATTAATGATACCAAAATAAATTATTTAAAAAAAAGAACATACCACTCCTTAGTTTCATCCTAATATGGGTATTTAGATCACTTCTATTTCCCACATTTAAATGTGTCTGTCTGCAGTGATATCCTTTTGAATACTTTCTGGGGTAGTTTTGCTGTGGAGTCTCATTGCAATTTTTTAGGGACAGCACTTTAAATTTTATTTTTACGACACTGACAAGTGGGAATAGTATTTCGTTGTTGTTTAATTTTCATTTTCCTGATTCTAATAAGATTGAGTACTTTTTCATATGCTTTTGACCATTTGTAATTTCCTTCCTGTGTATTGCTTACTTAAATATTTTGGTCTTAGAATACTGAGTTACTTCTCTGTGTATCGTTATTTGCAGTATTTACAAATACTCCAATTTTCACTTCTAAAATATTTGTTCATATGGAATTTTGTGAAACAGTCATTTCAAGTGTTTTTTTATGAATTTATTTTTTGTGCTTTGCTTTAAAATGCTCCTGCTTCAGATATAAACTTATTCTATTTATTTCTCAATTTTTTTCTAGTTTTGTTTGATACATTTGTATCTTTCAACCATGTGGAATATAAATTTTTGTGCCTTTATGAGCAGCATTCTTTTCCTCCAGAAGAAGATGCCAAGTCCTAATATCACTTACTAAAAACTCCACTATTTCACAATTTTAAATTTCACCTTAAACACAGAACAAATTCCAATATATTTATGTGTTTATTTATTGACTGTCTTCAAGACAAGCAATTTCTCTTTATCACCAACTTTTTAATTGCCAAAACTTCATGATATACTTTTTAATTCCAAAAATGGATGTATGTCCTCTTTGTTTTTCCTTTTAAATAGTTGGCTTAACTCTTCTGGATATTAACTGTTTGTGAATTTTGGGATAAGTTTTTCCAATTTTGGAATCAGTTTTTTTTTAGTCTGAATGTTTGTTTTACTTTTGAATGTATTGATTCATTTGGAAAGAATTGACGTATTTTTTTACATCGATCATCTTAAACCATAAACATGGTGTATCTTTTTATAAATTTCATACAATTTTACAGTCAATGAGGGAATTCAACTTTAAGGAAAGAATAGGTAATTTACAGTGAAAAGTATCTTTAACTCGTTATTTTAAAGAAATCACAACAAAGCTCAGAGAAATTGAGTTGACATCTTGTTTGTGTGACACTGATATTTCCAGACATTTTGCAAGAAATTAAACCACAGGTGTTGAATTGAGGTTCATGGATGGAACTCAGATCAAAAGTCCATGAGCTCCCTAAAATCCTATTAAATGTATTCTAAATGGCCATTTTTCTAAGACAATTTCAAAAGAATATGAAATGAAGGTCATTGTTCAATGGCTGTTATAACCCTTCACAAAGAGTTTGTCAAATTTCATCAGGGTGTAGGGCTTATTTTTTATAAAACTGAGCCTTGAGTTTTGTGATACATTTTACATCAGGTTACCAAAAGAAAATAAGAGATGTAGTGTAATATTTTGCAGCAAAGAGACATGTTCTTTTAAAGTAAAATATTCCAGTACACGAGCCCTTGAGTGTGTAGTAAGCCTGGTAAGGAAGGGAAGTGGTGCAATTCGAAGAGACGCAAGGTGCTGAGACAGAGCAAGTGAAGAATCTGTAGGTGCCGTTTGCCACTCCGAGGGTGCCGTCCTAAAAGGAGAGCCAGAAAGTGTGATTAAAGGGCAAAAATGTGGGGAACTCCTGGGTTAGCCTGGAAAGCGAACTGGGAAATGACATCAATTCCAGGAAATCACAAGTGTCCAAGAAGCCCATACAATGGAGCAACCCTTTCCCCAATAATCTGATCCTTGCTCTTTCTCTCCACTAGTTTTTAAAAAACTGTTCATGAAAAGGTTCTGAAGCCACTTTCTGAAATTGTCACCCAGAGGTTTATTCTTAGGTAGTTTTTTGATTAACAATTCAATTCAATTTCATTGCTGGTAATTGGTTTGTTCAGATTTTGTGTTTCAGTCTCAGAAGGTTGTATTTTTCTAGGAAGTTGTCCATTTCTTCTAGATTATCCAGTTTGTTCGCATATAATTTTTCATAGTATCTCTAATAATTCTTTGTATTTCTGTGTTGTCCATAGCGATTTTTCCTTTCTCATTTCTGATTCTGTTTATTTGTGCACACTCTCTTTTTTTTTCTTGATAAGTCTGGCTAGGGGTTTATCTATTTTGTTTATTTTCTCAAAGAACCAGCTCTTGTTTTCATTAATTCTCTCTATTGTGTTATTCTTCTTGATTTCATTATTTCTTCTCTGATCTTTATTATGTTCCTCCTTCTACTGACTTTGGGCCTCATGTGTTATTCTTTTCTCATTTTATTAATTGTGAATTTAGATTGTTCTTTTGGGATTGTTCTTCCTTCTTGAGATAGGCCTGAATTGCTATATACGTTCCTCTTAGAACTGCCTTCACTGCATCCCACAGAAGTTGGGGCATTGAACTTTTGTTTTGTTTGTCTCCATGTATTGCTTGATCTCTGTTTTTATTTGGTCATTGATCCATTGATTATTTAGGGGCATGTTGTTAAGCCTCCATGTGTTTGTGGGCCTTTTTGTTTTCTTTGCACAATTCATGTCTAGTTTCATACCTTTGTGGTCTGAAGAGTTGGTTGATACAATTTCAATCTTTTTAAATTTACTGAGGCTATTTTTGTAGCCTAGTATGTGATCTATTCTGGAAAATGTTCCTTGTGCACTTAAAGAGAATGTGTATCCTGCTGCTTTTGCGTGGAGTGCTCTGTAGATGTCTGTTAAGTACATCTCTTCTAATATGTTATTCAGTGTCTTTGTCTCTTTACTTATTTTCTGACTGGTTGATCTGTCTTTCAGAGTGAGTGGTGTGTTGTGGTGTCCTAAAATGAATTCGCTGCATTCTATTTCCCCCTTTAATTGTGTTAGTATTTGTTGCACATATTTGGTTGCTTCTATGTTGAGTGCATAGACATTTGTAATGGTTATATCCTCTTGTTGGACTGACCCCTTTATCATTATATAATGTCCTTCTTTATATAATGTCCTATCATATAATGTCTCTTTTACTTTGTTTTGAAGTCTATTTTATCTGCTACAAGTGTGCAACTCTTACTTTTTCCTCCTATTATTTCATTGAAATATCTTTTTCCATCCCTTCACTTTTAGTCTGTGTATGTCCTTGGCTTTGAAGCCAGTCTTTTGTAGGCAGCATATAGATGGGTTTTACTTTTTTATCTTTTCTGTAACTCTATGTCTTTTGATTGGTGCATTCAGTCTGTTTACATTTAGGGTGATTATCAAGAGATTTGTACTTATTGCCATTGCAGGCTTTGGATTTGTGGTTACCAAAGGTTCGAGGGCTGCTTCTTCACTATCTAAAAGTCTAACTTAACTCCCTTATTACACTATTATAAACACAATCTGAAGATTCTTTTTTCTCTCCCTTCTTTTTCTTCCTCCTCCACTCTTTATATGTTAGGTGTCATATTCTGTACTCTTTGTGTATCCCTTGACTGACTTTGTGGGTAGCTGATTTAATTTTGCATTTGGTTAGTAACTAATTTGTGGAGAGCGGTTGGGACAGAAGGAGCAAGAGTACAGGACAGGACTGATTGTGTTTTTGTGCCTAGTCTCCACCTAAGGCCTGAACCAGGCCTGACTCTGTAAGAAACCTTGAAAAGTTCCTAAATTCCAGGAACAAGTACCTCAGGAATGTAGGGAGGTCTTATCTCAAGGCCACCCACCTGGCCCAGCCCATTGTATTGTTCTGTAGGCAATTCATGTGTATATAAGCCATGCCAGAATAAAGCTTCTTGGCATTCTGCATTCTGCACCAGACAGTTTGCCCTCCTGTCATCTTGTATATACAGCCCGATGCCCCCACTCAGGAACTGTTCGACTCCTGCCGGCAGGCCCCGGCAGAAAGTGGCGCCCGAACAGGGGCCTGAGTACGGGGGAGCAATGCCAGGGAGCCACCAAGAGAGAAGACGCAGTGCTGCGGATCTGAAGCACTTCTGCCATAGCACGCAGGCAAGAAAGTGCGGGGACGGTGGTAAAGACAGGAGTTGAAGAAAAGGACCAACAGTCCGTGAGTATAATAAAAGGTATAATAACCCCGGGGAACACACACTGCCTTCCTCTTTTACTTTTTCTCAAAAAAAAAAAAAAGCAAAGCCGTCTGTGGCTCACAACATCGGGCGCTCGTCAGCCACTTAAACAGGACTAGCCCGGCTGCCGTTCTCCAGTCTCGAGCGACAGGTTCCCCTGCGTCTCCCTCAGTGGATCCCCCGTCTCCCTTGGGAGCCGGAAACATCAGCTGAGCGGAGGCCGGGATTCCCTTTCAACGGCACCTCCTTGGATGCGAGGGACTGAGGAAAGCCATGGGCAACTGCGAGAGTCCAGGCTGAGGCTACACTTCAGCGGCTCCTCAAAGGCCCACGTGTCTGGATTCAGACCCCGACAGCCCGGCTGGGTATCCGTGAGGAGTGTCTCTTTCTAAGTCTGACTTCCAGCCTGCTTTTTTAGGCCGCCCTGGCCTTGGAGTCAGGTGAAGGGTGCTCCTAGCTCTTTTCCTTCTTCGCTAGCTAAAAGTAGAAGTATAAAACCTCATTATCTATAAATAATAGTGTTACAGTAGAGATAAGTATGGGAAACGGGAATAGCAGTTTGCTCTTTGCTTGTGCTTTTGGGCTTTGGACTCTAATCAGAGATAGTTTAGGTCCTAGACACGAGAGTCAGAGATTAAATTCGGCCACAGGCCAAAGTGGAAGTATCAACGCTGAAGCCGGTCGAGTCATTCCTTCCGCACCACCCAAGACGGCATCGGAAATGGCAGATGAGGAAGAATGGGAGAGCGATCGCAGCTCTTCAGCAGACCTTAAAGAACAAAGGCCCGAAAAATTAGATCTGCCAGAGGTTTGCTTGTGTAAAACCTTTAGCAAGCTCATGGCTGAAGGTGCATTGAAGTATACTCCTCCAACTCCCCCTCAGTCAGTTGTTGCGGGGCTTGATCTCCCTGCACCGCCTTTACAGCCTTGGCCGTCTCACCTTTAAAACCTAGACCAGATAAAAGACAGCTGTTGCCACCAAAACAGCTTTCTCCCCTGCAAAAGGCTCTGAAACAAGCTTCAGAGAAAGGGGAAGATACTATGGGTTTTGTAGCCTGTCCGGTCTTTGAGGAAGTGGATGAGCAAGGGGTGAGGCACAGAATCCATCAGCCTTTATCATTAAAACAACTTAAAGAGCTGAAAATGGCCTGCTCATCCTATGGAGCCACTGCTCCATTTACACAAGCTATGCTTGAGGCTTTTGCAGCTGATGCTCTTCCGCCCTCTGATTGGAAAGCTATAGCACGAGCCAGTTTAAGTGGAGGAGATTATCTATTGTGGAGATCAGAATATGAGGAGCAATGTCAAAAGACAGCTGATATTAATAGAGCTCAAAACCATCCAGTAACTTTTGAAATGCTTATGGGGGAAGGACCCTACAGTGATCTTAACAGGCAGTTAGATTTCGATCCTGCTGCCTATGCACAAGTAAATGCTGCCACTAAGCAAGCTTGGATGAAACTGCCCTCAGGGGGGGCACGATCGGAAGATTTATCTAAAATTAGGCAAGGGCCAGATGAGCCTTTTCAAGATTTTGTCTCTCGTTTGATGCAAACATCTAGCAGATTGATAGGAGATACAGATGCGGGCCTTCTCCTTGTAAAACAATTAGCCTATGAGAATGCAAATTCTGCATGCCAGGTAGCCCTTCGCCCTTTCAGAAAAAAGGGCACAATTTCAGATTATATTAGTCTCTGTTCAGACATCGGCCCAGCTTACACACAAGGGTTAGCCATGCCCGCTGCACTTCAAGGGAAAACAGTCAAAGAAGTGCTTTTCCAGCAACAGGCTTCCAAAACATGGAATACTTCAGGGCCCCCTGACAGCTGTTTTGGCTGTGGACATATGGGTCACCAGATAAGGCAGTGCCAAAACAGAAATAGGAACGAGAGGCTAGGAGACACGAGAAGACAACCGGGTCTCTGTCCTCGCTGCAAACGAGGCAATCATTGGGCAAGAGAATGTAAGTCAAGAAGAGATGTAAATGGAAATAAACTAGATCAGGAACAGGGAAATGGGAGGAGGGGCCAGCCCCAGGCCCCGAAACAGTGTTATGGGGCTCTTCAAGCCTTTGTCCTGAGGCAAGGAAATCCGTTTGTGACCTCTACCGAGCCACCTCAGGCAGCACAGGACTGGACCTCAGTCCCTCCTCCTACACAGTACTGACCCCAGAGATGGGCATGCAGGCCCTTACCACAGGAGTGTACGGACCACTCTCTGCTGGATGTATAGGATTATTACTAGGCAGAAGCAGTGCCACCTTGAAAGGCCTTTTAGTAGCACCAGGTGTGATAGACCCAGATTATGAGGGAGAAATAAAAATTATGGCTGATTCACCAGCAGCCATAACAGTCATTCAACCCCCTCAGAGAATTGCACAATTAATCCCCTTACCAAAAGTAGAATCTTCAAACAAACATATAAAGGATAAAAGAGGTCCGGCGGGTTTTGGCTCGTCTGATGCGTATTGGGTTCAACACATTGGCAATAAACACCCAGAATTAACATTAAACATAAGAGGAAAAAGAATAAAAGGGCTCCTAGATACTGGAGCTGATGTATCTGTTTTTGCCAGTGATCAATGGCCCTATGAGTGGCCTAAACAACCTACAGTGACACACCTTCAAGGCATAAGCCAAAGTCAAAATTCAGAGCAGAGTAGTGACATCTTGTTATGGAAGGATGATGAAAATCATAGTGGCAGCTTTCAACCGTATATAGTTGCTGGCCTTCCAGTCAATCTATGGGGAAGAGATGTTATGAAAGAAATGGGAGTATACCTGTATAGCCCCAATGATAAAGTCACTACCCAATTATTAGACCAAGGACCTCTTCCCACACAGGGACTCGGGGCTAAGGGACAGGGCATCAATCAACCTCTCATAACTCCCTCTAGAAGAGACAGACAAGGACTAGGATATTTTTAATAGAGGCCTCTGAGCCCCCTGCTCCCCATGCAGATCCAGTAACATGGCTCAGCGATACCCCCTGTATGGGTGGATCAGTGGCCTCTTTCAGCTGAAAAAATACAAGCGGCAGAGCTGCTAGTGCAGGAGCAACTCAACCGCGGTCATATAGAAACTTCCAATTCACCATGGAACTCACCTATATTTGTTATAAAAAAGAAATCAGGGAAGTGGAGGTTGCTACATGACCTAAGGAAGGTTAATGAAAATATGGAATTAATGGGAGCATTACAACCTGGGCTCCCTTCCCCATCTGCTATTCCGCAGGGCACCTTTAAAGTGATATTAGACCTGAAAGATTGCTTTTATACCATCCGCCTGGCAGAAAAAGATAGTAAAAGATTTGCCTTTAGTGTGCAATCTGTTAATTTTAAAGAACCCATGAAACGTTATCAATGGAAAGTTCTTCCTCAGGATATGGCAAATAGCCTGACCCTTTGCCAAAAGTTTGTAGCCAAGGCTATAGAATTAACCAGAAAGAAATATAAACAAGTGTATATTATACATTATATGGATGATATTCTCATTGCTCATCAGAATAAGGGGATAGTCCTCGCAGCCTTCAGTTCTATACAGAAAGATTTAGCTAACGCAGGGCTTGTTATTGCTCCAGAGAAGATTCAAACTCAGCCGCCCTTTCAGTACTTAGGAAAAACTCTGTATCCAAAGGTCATTCTACCTCAGAAAATACAATTAAGAAAAGATAATGTGAAAACATTGAATGATTTTCAAAAATTACTAGGAGACATAAACTGGGTCCGACCTCATTTAAAATTATCTACAGGAGAGTTAAAGCCTTTGTTTGAAATCTTAAAAGGTGATCCAGACCCAACTTCTGCCAGAACACTCACTCCTGAAGGGAGAGCTGCTTTGGAAAAGGTAGAACAAGCCATAGAGAATCAGCAACTTTCATACATTGATTATTCAAAAGATTTAGAAGTTTATGTGTTGGCTTCCTCACATACCCCGACTGCTGTAATATGGCAGGAAGGACCTCTTTTGTGGATACACCTCCCTGTCTCACCTGCGAAAGTACTTACCCCTTACCATGAAGCAGTCTCTGCCGTAGTGCAACTTGCCAGAGAAAATGCACGTAGATACTTTGGCAGAGATCCAAATTACATCAGGGTCCCATTTAAGAAGGATCAGGTTACTTGGTTGTTTGCCTCTTCTGATGCTTGGGGGCTGGCGTTTGCTAGCTTTGCGGGACAGATAGGTACCCATATGCCCAATAATAAGTTGCTTCAATTCACAGACATACAAGAATTTATTTTTCGAAAAATAGTGCATAAAGCACCTATTGTAGGAGCTGAGAATGCATTTACTGATGGCTCCTCAAATGGAAAATCTGTCTTTGTATTTAAAAACCAAACTTACACATTTTTCAGTCCCACCTCTTCAGCACAAATAGCAGAACTCCGTGCTGTTGCAGCTTTGTTTTCTGCTACCCCCACTGAGCCTTTCAACTTATGGATAGTCAATATGTTGCAAAAGCTATTCCCCCGCTAGAAACTGCTGCAGCTATAGAATCTCTCAATATAGAAATAAGAAATTTATTCACCCAGATACAAACACACATACACCATCGTAAAGTCCCCTGCTTTGTGGGACACGTCACAGCACACAAAGGCCTACCAGGTGCCTTATCCTTAGGAAATGCTAAGGCTGACCTTGCTACCCGCAATGTTTTCCTCTCCCAATTACAGCAAGCTCAGCAATCCCATGCTTTACATCATCAAAATAGTCAAAGCTTAAGACAACAGTTCCAAATTTCCCGAGAGGCTGCCAGACAGATAGTAAAGCAATGTCCCAGATGTCCCACTCATCACACTGTTCAACATCAGGGAGTTAATCCCCGGGGTATTGTGCCTAATCAGCTGTGGCAGATGGATGTTACAAAAATACCTGAGTTTGGAAAACTTAAGTATGTCCATATTTCTATAGACACCTATTCTGGCTTTATTATGGCAACAAGCACAAACTGGAGAAGCCACTAAACACGTTACAGCCCATTGCTTAAAATGCTTTGGCATTACAGAAGTGCCAAAAGAGATTAAAACAGACAATGGGACCGGTTATACCAGCCGCGCATTTCAGCATTTCTGCAAGCAATTTCAAATCCTTAACAAAACAGGTATTCCTTACAATCCCCAAGGACAAGGTATTGTGGAAATGACACACAGTACCCTGAAGCACCAGCTTCAAAAAATAAAAAAGGGGGAGTTGTACCCAGAAACTCTGGCAAACTATTTTTTTAATATAATTTATTTTATTATCATTAATTTACAATTACATGTGCAATATCACGATTATTAAACTACCCCTTCATCAGGTCCCCCCCACCAACCCCATTACAGTCACTGTCCATCAGCGTAGTGAGATGCTATAGAATCACTACTTGTCTTCTCTGAGTTGTACTGCCCTCCCCGTGCCCCCCCAACATTACATCTGCTAATCGTAATGCCCCTTTTTCCCTCTTATCCCTCCCTTCCCGCCCATTTTCCCCAGTCCCTTTCCCTTTGGTAACTATTAGTCCGTTCTTGGGTTCTGTGAGTCTGCTGCTGTTTTGTTCCTTCAGTATTTTTTCTTTGTTCTTATACTCCACATATGAGTGAAATCATTTGATACTTGTCTTTTTCGGCTTGGCTTATTTCACTGAGCATAATACCCTCTAGCTCCATCCATGTTGTTGCAAATGGTAGGATTTGTTTTCTTCTTATGGCTGAATAATATTCCATTGTGTATATGTACCACATCTTCTTTATCCATTCATCTACTGATGGACACTTAGGTTGCTTCCATTTCTTGGCTATTGTAAATAGTGCTGCAATAAACATAGGGGTGCATCTGTCCTTTTCAAATTGGGCTGCTGCATTCTTAGGGTAAATTCCTAGGAGTGGAATTCCTGGGTCAAATGGTATTTCTATTTTGAGTTTTTCGAGGAACCTCCATACAGCTTTCCACAATGGTTGAACTAATTTGCAGTCCCACCAGCAGTGTAGGAGGGTTCCCTTTTCTCCACATCCTCGCCAACATTTGTTGTTGTTTGTGTTTTGGATGTTGGCCATCCTCACTGGTGTGAGGTGATATCTCATTGTGGTTTTAATCTGCATTTCTCTGATGATTAGCGATGTGGAGCATCTTTTCATGTGCCTGTTGGCCATCTGAATTTCTTCTTTAGAGAAGTGTCTATTCATGTCCTCTGCCCATTTCTTAATTGGATTATTTGCTCTTGTTTGCTGAGGTGCATGAGTTTTTTATATATTTTGGATGTCAACCCCTTATCGGATATGTCATTTATGAATATATTCTCCCATACTGTAGGATGTCTTTTTGTTCTACTGATGGTGTCCTTAGCTGTACAGAAGCTTTGCAGCTTGATATAGTCCCACTTGTTCATTTTTGCTTTTGTTTCCATTGCCCGGGGAGATATGTTCATGAAGAAGTTGCTCATGTTTATGTCCAAGAGATTTTTGCCTATGTTTTTCTCTAAGAGTTTTATGGTTTCATGACTTACATTCAAGTCTTTGATCCACCTTGAGTTTACCTTTGTGTATGGGGCTAGACAGCAGTCCAGTTTCATTCTCTTACATGTAGCTGTCCAGTTTTTGCAACACCAGCTGCTGAAGAGACCATCATCTCCCCATTGTATATCCAAGGCACTTTTATGAAATATTAATTGACTATATATGTTTGGGTTAATGTTTGGATTTTCTATTCTGTTTCACTGGTCTGTGGGTCTGTTTTTGTGCCAATACCAAATTGTCTTGATTACTGTGGCTTTGTAGTAGAGCTTGAAGTTAGGGAGTGTAATTCCCCCTGCTTTATTCCTCCTTCTCAGGATTGATTTGGCTATTCGGGGTCTTTTGTGGTTCCATATGAATTTTAGAATTATTTTTCCAGTTCATTGAAGAAAGCTGTTGGTAGTTTGATAGGGATTGCATTGAATCTGTAGATTGCTTTAGGTAATATAGCCATTTTGACAATATTTATTCTTCCTAGCCAAGAGCATAGGATGCATTTCCATTTGTTAGTGTCCTCTTTAATTTCTCTTAGGAGTGTCTTGTAGTTTTCAGAGTACAGGTTTTTCACTTCCTTCGTTAGGTTTATTCCTAGGTATTTTATTCTTTTTGATGCAATTGTGAATGGAATTGTTTTTCTGATTTCTCTTTCTGTTAGTTCATCATTAGTGTATAGGAAAGCAACAGATTTCTGTGTGTTAATTTTGTATCCTGCAACCTTGCTGAATTCAGCTATTAGTTCTAGTAGCTTTGGAG